>VWZY01007073.1:174615-303124 GCA_013399075.1 Chloroceryle aenea
TCCCCAAGCCTGTAGTGTTGCATGGGGTTGTTGTGGCCCAAGCAAGACCTGGCACTTGGCCTTGTTGAAACTCTTACCATTAACACCGGCCCAGCGATCCAGTGTATCCAGTCTCTCTGGAGAGCCTCCCTAGCCTCACAGATTGACACATCCGCCTAACTTGATGTCATCTGCGAATGACTCTATGTCCTCATCAAGATCATCAATAAAGATGTTAAACAGAAATGGTCCCAACACTGAGCCCTGAGGAACGCCACTTGTGACCTACCACCATCTGGATTCTATACCATTGGCCGCTACTCTCTGGACCCGTTGATCCAGCAGATCGTATTCTCATCCAGGTCACGAGCAGCCAGTTTTTCCATTAGAAATCTATGGGGAACAGTGTCAAATGCTTTCCGGAAGTCCANTGAAGACTGAGGCAAAGTAGACGTTAAGCACCTCAACCTTTTCCTCATCCTTAGTTACTAAGTTTACCCTGCATCCAATAAAGGAGGGAGATTTTCCCTAATTCTTCTGTTGTTGTTAATGAATTTATAGAAACATTTTTTATTATCCTTAACAGCCGTAGCTAGGTTGAGTTCTAGCTGCACTTCGGCCCTCCTAATCTTCTCCTTGCATTGCTTCGCTACATTTTTATAGTCTACATGACCTCTCTCTCTTCCAACATGACCTGTCCTCTCTTCCAACAGTCATAGACTCTCCTTTTGTTCTTGAGGTCCAGCCAAAGGTCTCTATTTAGCCAGGCTGGTCCCTTTCCCCATCTGCTTGTTCTTTGTCAGGCAGGGACAGCCTGCTCCTACACCTTATAGACCTCTCTTGAAGTATGTCCAGCCTTCCTGGGCTCCTATATCCCTCAGCACATCCTCCCAAGGGACTTTGTCAATCAGTCTCCTGAACAGGTCAAAATTTGCCCTCTGGATGTCTAAGGTGGCAGTTTTGTTAACCCCTCTTCTTGTTTCGCTAAGGATAGAAACTCAACCATGTCGTGATCACTATGCCCTAGATGGCCTCCAACTTGCCCCACAAGTTCTTCCATGTTCACAAGGAGCAGGTCCAGGAGGGCACCTTCCGTGGTTGGCTCATTTATCAGCTGCATGAAAAAGTTGTCCTCCACATATTCCAGAAACCTCTTGGATTGTTCCCTCTCTGCTGTGTTGTATTCCCAGCAGATATCTGGGAGGTTAAAGTCCCCCACAAGCACAACAGCAAGTGACTGCAAGATTTTTCTCAACTGCTTATAGAAGGCTTCATCCATCTCACTACTTTGATTGAGGGGTCTATAGCAGACTCCCACAGCTATATCAGCTTTATTAGCCCTTGACCTAATCCAAACGGACTTAACCCCATCATTGCTATACATGGATCAGACCATGGATCAGAGTCTTCCCTCTCCCACTCACATAAGTCTAGAGCAAATCTATCACAGATGGCAAAGGCTGGCATAGCACAAAACTGAAATTATCCCATGTCAGAAGCTACAGGATTTGATGGGAATTCTCAGACTTGATGCAGGGGTTGTTTAACCACCTAAAAGCAGATGGTGGCATTTGCTGAGAGCTGCATATTAAGTGAAATGACTCTTTCAGCCCCTGCTTGAACTGACTGCTGTAAGATGAAGCTGAAGACGGTGCAGTGGCACTTGCTGGGATTCATTTGTGGGAACAAATTCAGCACATGTTGGGAGTGCGTGCTGGTACTCAAAGTGTCTTGAGAGCAGTTAGATTGGTCAGAAATGAAGGATTCTGCCTGTAAAACAAGATATAAGGTGGGGGAAGGGTGTGGAATTTGCTTTGCTGCTTATAGTGAGTTAAGGGGGGTGGAATCTCCTGACTATTGCTCACTAACCAGAAACCACAAGGAAATGAAATTGAGCAATAAGGGACTCCTATGTGCACCATATACTTGCCAAGTTAGCATGCAGTGCTGGGTTGAGGAGTGGCTGGATGCAGCTTTTCACCACAGAAGCATTTCTAAGAAGTGACTATGAATTTCAGCACCTCATCTAGATCTTTCTCTCTTGTAATTCTTGTAATTCTCATGTACTTTAAGCTAAGAGTGCAACAGATTTTTTATAAAAAATAAATTAATAGAATTTTTGAAGTAAAATTTGACATTGTATCTTTTGCAAACCTATTTCTTTATATCCCATAGATATAAAAATACTTACTTCTTCCTATCAGACTTGACAAACATACGTATGCCTCCACCCCAGTGTTGCTTGAATCCTATTGCATATAGTTTAGGAGAGTTTATGTCACTGTTTGAGGAAAGATCATAGTACTATAAGCTGTACATACCACAAAGCAGACTGAAATGTTTTCTGTAGAGTAGCAAGAGACATTTCCTGCTGATAGGTGAATGTGGGAGATATGAATACAACAGCAAGGTTAATGCTGGCAATACACACTCTTTCACCCTTCTCTTTCTGTTGATCAGATCCTGATGGCTTTCTCAAGGGGACTGAAGGTTTCCACAGGCTTCCCTGGAAGTGGCCTGCTGTACTGTGGGCTCTCAGGGCCCCTCACAAATGGGGAGAGAGAGAAAATCCCTGCTTCTCTTGAGAGATGGGAGCATCAGTGGAAGGTAAAGTTCATCTCTTTCTTGCACTGTCCTTCACTCTCTCCTATTTCTTTTTCCTTTCTTCTGAATGACACAAAATAAACTCCTGCCCCATGCAAGGGGGGGATTGCTACACATTGCTGCAATCACCCATCACTCCTAGCAGTGCCATTTACTTGACACATACATATACAATATAGCTGTAGGAATTGCAGCTTTGCTTGGCTTGCAGCATTACTCATCAACAAAGAGAAAAACTGCCACATATCCTACCATGCTGAAATCTGCTCTTCAGTTTTGTATAAACAATTCTCACATTACTGCATCCTCTCACACATGATTGTCTGAAGCACTTAAGTAATATGAAATTATGAACAATATAGCTGTCTCAGGTGAAAAAAGCTTACAGTGTGTTTATGATGCAGTTCAAGCTAGTCATTGATTTCTGGACCTACTGTAGACCTTCAGGGCATATCTCAAAGCCAAGCAATGTCCTTGAGAGCTGACTTTTGTAGTTGCATTTCTGAATGAGGTAGCAGAAGTGCCTTAAAAACTTTACATGACCAGACTCATAATTCTGACTTCTGCTATTGAGGGTAATGTTTATGTCCCCTGAAACACCACAAGTTTGGGTATCTGAAGACCATGTAAATAGACTGGATATGAGTGTCTTAGATACCAGGATGTGATGAACCGGGGCATGCTCTATCCTCCTCCAGTTTGCCAGAGAACTTTATTCTCTGAAGTTATTTCCCTCTAGGTAGAGGATCTCTGTGGAGTTGCAGAGGCACACATTTTTGAAAAATGGTAGTGTATTGGCATCACTGCTTCTCCTTGGACTTACAGGCACATAAAGATAAGTCTGACACGTGGTGCAAGTAATACCTGGCTCTTCTAGTGGGTTCAGTCTGGGGAAATAGCAAAGTATTTCTGGGGAATTACTATTGACCATTAGTACTATTTGGATCATAGGTCAGTCAGTTCTTCAGCTCTTAGACAAAAGTGTGCTGCTTTTTGCTTTTTCTTTGGGGTCTGACTACAGCACTGAAGTGTTCATCTTCGTAGATGAACACTGAGGCTTGTCATGTACTTCAGGTGCCAGTAAAATGTTGCCCAAGATGGGAACAGTGTTGGATTGTTGACTATTCTTGTTCTGGATGAAAATCCCTACCATATTTCTGTTTCTTCCAATTTGGAAGGTCTTCTTCCAGTGGAAGCAGTTTCCAGGAGACATAATTTCTTTTGACCTAGTAGGAAAAATGCCAAAGGATGCTTCTTTCATGCACCCCTTAACAGCCTGTTTGTGGACAAGGTTGTATGGACAACAAATAATGGCATGAATTGAGAATCATGGATAGTATTCCCTGCTCTGTCACTGACACAAGTGCACTAATTTTCTTCTCTGTGCTTGGACAGCTTCACTTATAGAAGGGGAACAATTTATTCTGTTCCACTTCTGTAAAGTATATTGAGATCCTTAGCTGCATTTTATGTATTTTATTATTTTTCTGCTGTTCCTAATCCTCTGCCACTAAATTATAAAAAGGAAATGAAATGAGAAAATAATATATGGAAGTATTTTCCTTTCCAACACAAAGATACATATATTTTCAGAGGACATATGGACTTCATCCTTTTGTTCAGAATGAAGAAAAATAATTCTCTCAATGGGATTGCTAGGAAACATACAGCTCACACTATCCTCAGCTACAGACTTCGTAGTGAAACTCTGGTTAAACACTTTTCTGGAGAACACATACTATAATTGGAGCTGCCAAAAAAAGGCAATCTGGATAGCATAAATATTTTTTAAATGTCAGTCTGTTAAAATTATGTACAAATAAAATTAAAATGGATTTCTTTTAGCTTTTGGGTGTTCATTAGTTATTTATCTCACAACCTTCTAAGCATTTCTAAATGTTAGCTTTATCTGCCCATTTTTCTTCCTCCTATGGTTTAAAAGTGGAGAGAAAAAATGAATAGAGAAGCCCCAAACCTGGAAAAGTGAAAAATTGTTTTACTTGACAAACCCAAAAAATTATTAAATGAAAAATGTTCAAGACACAATTTATTTCTGGAGACAGAGTCATTTTTCATGTTAAAAGTTTCAGATAAAACTTTGATTTGCTCTAACTATGTCTAAAGCATGGAAACCCATCCCCCAAGTCACAGCTCGGGTGTACAGGGAGCCTTGCAGTATAATTTCTGCAGGATAATTAACATTCTGCATAACAGAAGCCAGAGTGTTGAGGTCAGGTTTCAAAGTCTGAAGCAAGGGTAGGCCCCTGAAATTGTGTATATGGGTTAGCTGTAACCAGCCTAGCAAGCTATATAGTTCTTTTATTCCTTTAACCCTTTACTGATTAACATATTTATCTCGGTAAAGTGTCTGTTTCTGAACAGAATACAACACTGACCTGCCTTTCCCATTTTCACTGGTTTCAAAACAGATGCTGTGTTGGCTCTGTGGCTAGTGGTCAAGTAGACATAAACAAACACTTCTATACAGTTCTGTATATATAAATATCTATAGGTTTTTGCATTTATTTTAAGATGCTGTGGGTTTTTCCCCTCTTTTAACTCTTAAGAAATACATATCCTTTTAGTCAGGCTGCTTTTGCTGCAAAGCAAGGGATTTTTCACAGTGTCTCTCTGCTGCTGTAACATTCTCATGACTCTCCCTGGGAGAAAGTTTGTGGTAACTGGTATCACCATTAGAAAAGAGGGATGTTTTAATGTTAACCCATTTGCTTTTCTGGCAAGAGATATTCCATTTCTCATTCTACCACAGAATTCATATTTGGCCATGAGTACACACTTTGGTCCAGACTCACACAAGTCTGCTAAAGCAGCTAATACCTGTAAAGGTCTGTGTGCGTCTCTGAGTTCCTCTTAGGCTAAGCAGTATGTAAGCACATAAAAAAGTTTTATCGAAATGCATGTATTTTGGGCAACAAGACTCTCAGATAATTTTGTTCTGTAGAGTCAGAAAAGCTGAAATTCGTCCTTCTAAGCTCTGATGTCAGAATGCAGGTTTGTGTGAATATTTTCACCTTTTTGTTCTTCCAGATGGTGAAATGGTGTGGAGTGCGTTTGGGAAAAGGAGTTAGCTTCCTGATGTCATGCTTGTTATGCATTCTTCTGGCCACTTCCTAACTGCTCAGCAGTTTTGGTTTGGATTGCAAAAGCTTGTAGTTTGTAGAGAAATTCTGCTGATAATCATCATGCTTTCAAGAGAGATATTCCTAGAAGAAGCAGTGATGGGGGAGGGGGTGTGGGGCAAGTTATAAATGAACATCAGTGGCTCAATTAGACTTGCACAAAATTAACAGATATTAGATCTCTAGTTACTGAACAGAATCTTCTATACTGACATAGCTATTAAAATAAAACAATCAGAGATTATGGTACATGAGAGCCTTTTTAATTGTTAATTTGCCCACTTCAAAATGACCATACAGTAAAAATCTCAGACTTTTTAAAGAAGATTGTTTTCCTTAAAATTGCTTTCCCTTTTCAGCGTTATCTTTCTGAGAGCACTGTGGTGATACTGTTGGGAATTATCTATCCCACACTGAGGGGAGCCTATCTGAAGCTAACACAGTCCCTACAAAGTGCAAGGTAATTAACCATTCTCCTCCCCCTATTTATCTTGATTTTTGCTTCCATCTAGCTGTTTTTCATGCTTGTAAAGTATAATTTGCATAGAGTTTTAGCACTTTCTTCCTACACAGCCCCTCACTCTCTCTCCCTCCATAATATTGCAGTGATCTGAGTGTGAATTATTTCAGAGTAAGGGTGGGTGAACTGTTCTGCCTGAGTACAGCAACATTGAAGACAATGGAGCACAGAATCAGCGATTGACACAATTCTTTCTTATAGAGACATTTTGTATGCTAATGAACCTCTGATGGCAAGACCAGACTTTTTTTGCTGCTAATTTTGGTAATATCTATCTCTGATGGGAACCTAATTTCCACTCCCAAGGATCTTCAGAGTAAAGGAGTGAGCAGAGAATGATGCTGACTACTGATGTGACTCTCCTCTTGGCTTCACTCTTATGTTTTGCCCACAGCCAGGAAAATAAAGCCTCTAGATCAAATCACTTGGCACCTGGCATTTCCTTTCAAGTGCTTTGTAAGAGCCAGGCTCCTTTCACCACTGAATTCCTCACAGGAACTTCTCTTTAAAGCAGCCATTGCTTCCTTTGCAATTAACCCACAAGACACATCAACATAGCTAAGAAACATTGACCTAACAGGTCTAAGTGATGATAGTCAAGGCCAAGCAGCTAGCATGAAATTGTAGTATTTGAGATGATAAGATGTGGCTTTGTTGCATATGTTGTGCTTTACGTAGTGTGAAACGAAGGAAACACAGAGGCAGAGTGAGATTCAGATAACTATATTTGCACACTCAGTATCACATGCAAGGCATGAGTCTGCTGAGTAGCTTTGCAAAAGGTCAGACACTGAAGAGAAATTGTTACCATCCTGCTCTTAACTTTAAATCTGTGACTTTCATTTCACACCCAAAGAAGGGCTTATTAGACCCATACTTTGTCCATTTTTCCCAACTAGGTCATCTGGTTAAATTAGAGACTCTGTCTCCTTCCACTGCTTACTTCCCTAGGCTACTCAGCTATTTGAATAGATAATTCCAATGCTTTATAATTACAGCTGCAATATTATATATTTTGTAGAGTTAACTCTTTCAGCTGAAAATTTAGAGCTGTCAGTTGCATCCTCTTGTTCCATGTTGCTAGGTGCTGGCTTTTGTTTTCTTCCCTTCATGTGTGCCATACACAGCTTTTCCTAGCACTGCCAACGTGTTGGTCTACAGAGGTGTGATTCTACACCAAACCAGCTGGTCTTGTGGGACTACTGTGGAGATTTGTGTATTTGCATTTAAAAACAGGTTATGGCAGTTTGACTGGTGGTTCTACATTTGTTAGTGCAAGTTGATCTCATATTAGCCAGGTTTCAACTAATTTCATAATGTTCACACCCAAAGCAGGTTTAACTAACTTGGATTTACACCAGGGTGTAAGAAGGGACACATCAGTTTGGTTATCAATCAAAGGAGTAGGACCCTGCAGATCTATTTCTCCTCCATTTCAAGCTCTCCAATAGATTAGTGATGTGACCTTGGGCAGATCTTCTGGAATGTTTTTGCCTTGCTCTCCTCAGCCTGGATACAATCAATTTCTCAGAATAGATGAAATACTGAACTCACAGGCGTCTGTGAAACTTAATTCCCTGAATGCGGAAAGAGTTTTGGCAGCTGTTAGCAAGTGCAGCTCTGTGGGGAAGGGGCAGGGATTTCCTGCTGCCCGATTCAGCTCCTTGCAGAGTGATCACTGCCAGGAGTCATAGGTGCTGCCATCCATTTCAGCAATCAAACCTTGCTCTAGTCCTAAACTGGGAAGTGCAGTTGAGATGTCTGGGATGGTCCATCCAATGTTGTGGGTTATTTTTTTTATTTTTTATCCTCTTTGGGAAAGGAATATTTTCCCTGTTTTTCTTCTGTGTGTGGAGCAACTGCAACAATAAGCCTGGCACCTGCAGGGAGCCAAGAGTAGAGAAATCACCACTCTGCTAAATTACAGCAAGTGCTGCTCTCAGGTAAGCACAGGCAGGGATGCTCCTATGCTCCTGCCATGGGCACAGTTGTGCACAGTTGACTGCCTCCCCATTGCCCATGCCCTCCTGCTGAAAGCCTCCTCCCACACACCACTCTCTGTGGGAAGTATAGTCTTGTTGACTTCTTGGCCAACACCATTTAGCCATCTGCTACTGTTGTTGACTGATCCAGTGTTGCTGTTGTCCCTTTTCCCAGTCGATCCATCATGAAAAGTCTTCAGTAGCTTCATCTGTGTCCTGGTTTGGCTTTTCTGGGTGCCTCTACTTCATGTTTCCATTTCTGCTTTTTGTTATTTTGGTTTACACTTTTTTGTTTGCTTTTCTCGGGCAAACTGTGGCTTTAAAAGTAAGGGAAGGGATTTACAGGCCTACAGCAATTACCAGGGTTTCATTAGGATTATGTTTTGGTCTGTGTTGTCAGTCTTGCTTTGAAAAAGAAGGAATCTAGGAAGGAGAATTGCAGTCCATTTCACGTTTTCACCCCCTCAGAACTCATGGTAAGAAGAGATTCACATTTTTTAATTGTCTGCACAGATCCAGCATAAGCTTCTTGATCAGAACCCCTCAATAAATCAGATACTGCAGCTTCATGCAGGGGCGCTCCAAAAGACGTGGGAAGTAAGAAAACTAAGATATGACTCTTTGCTCAAAGCCCACTTATGGGTTTATTTAATAGATGGGAGTTTGCACACAATTAACTAATTATGAGAAAAAGTCAGTGCTTGGTGTGAAGAGCAGGTCTTCGGAAAGAAGTACTCAACCTCATTTGAAGGGCAAACACTTGACACTCAATGTGAACTTAAGCAGGAACTGACTATCAAAGGGAAAAATATCTGTCGTATTTAAGTCTACACACATATTCTCTTCAATGTTTGGGATTCTAAGCTCTTTGAAGGTAGTCTCTTCACTTTCCCACAAAGCACTTTTTTGTTCACCTTCCCAGTAATTTTCTCTCTTCTCTCTCCCCCCTCTCCCCCAGTCCCCTTAATGTTACAAAAGAATTTGCTTCTGGGGTGAGATTTTGCTTGCTGAGTTTCAGCCCGAAATTATACTTTACAGATTACTTTGAAATTCCCTGTAAGTGTGCTCTCATTATTGGATATCTTTGATACAACTTTAAATACAACTGTGCAGACATCGCTTCTGTTAGTGCTAGGAAAATATAAAACCGACACAGAAAAAGCAATAGTCAGAGCTAAAACCTCTTGTAATAGATAAAAGTATGGGCATGTTTCATATATGGGACCCTGGCCTCATAAACATTGTGAAGGTCTCTGAATTAATCACTTCCCACAATATTCTTAAGGGAGCTGTAATCAGACTGTTGTGCAGGGGCGCGTCCTGAATGTGTTTAGCCTGAGGAAATTACCCTGCTCTGGTATGCCTTTTTTTATTTTTTAAAATGTTTTTTTCCTTCTCTTATTTGACATGCCTTTCTCCTGGAGATCAGTATAGCAAACAAAGAGAAGATACCAAGCAAGACCAAGCCATCAAAGCAGTATAGTCTCAATAAGAGACACATTCAAAGCATGTTGACTACATGTCCTGCAAGCCACATACATTTTTCAACAGACTGGAGGACCGGTTTGCAGTTGGAGACAGATACTGGGCATCCAAAGAAAATGTGGACATTGCAAAACACCTCTCCTCAGGGAGCAAAGTGAACAGTCTAAACTCACTCAGAGGTGCAATCTGCTGCCCCAACAGTTACACCAGAATGGACAATGACTTATCATCCCTCAACTTTATGGACACAAGTATTCAGAGGTGTGCACAGGTATCCTGTGCAGCCAGGGCAGAAACGTGCAGCAGAAACCACCCATGCCTCCCTGTGCCCTGCCACAACTCTGCTCTACCTGCGACTGTGGGGGCTCGCCTGCTGCTGACATGGAGGATGAGCAATCTCACAAGACTAGGAGAGCACTGCCAGAGCTTTTTTTTGTTGCCCCAGTTTTGCTTCAGGATGGAAATGTGGGGTTTTTTTTGTTTTGCCTTTGTTTGCTTTCTATAAACCTTTTTTTGTACTGTATGGGAATGTGTACAATATTGCTCACCATTTCAGAATATCCTCATGTAAAAAATGCTTTGAGATCATGCGCCTAGCACGGAGAAGAAGAAAAGTAGCAAACTTTGAAAGTCTTTTCTTATAGGGTTTTATGAATAGGGACTTATGAGTGGCAAATATTTCCAGTAGGCTATAAGTTTCTGTGATGTGAACATGCAAAAAGACCTGTCAAAACCTGAAGAGTTTCTTTACATGAAGCTCTTTTTGGCTGATTTGGTCTATCAACAGGGTATGTTTTACTGATCCTCAAAGAGCAGGAGAAGCTAAGTGTTTCTAAAATCCTCCTGCTGTGCCATTTTGAAAAGTGGTATTCATATAATGTGTACTCTGGATCTCTTAACCCGAGCCATTGTTCTGAGTATTTCTGAAATCCTCATGCTGTGTTGTTTTGAGATGAGGAATTCGTGCACCACAGATCATTTAGTGCTGAGCCACTGCTTTGCCATGTCAGAGATGACAGAAATACACAGACAATATGGCTAGCACTGATGGAGAAAATGCTATTAAGACTCATCAAAAGTAGGATCAAGGGGGTCTTACTGTGATATTATTTGATCAGATGGATTATCAAAGAGATGATCCTGTTTTAATAAGCTGATAATATTTTTATTTTACTGCAAGAGTGCAAAGAACTGGCAAGAGGAAGCCGGAGATACAGTTTACACAGGTTTCATGATGCTTTTGCGACAGCAGCAAATACAAAAAGGCTAATGTGTGGGGTCAGCAGTGTGGCACAGGGATAATGTGTTTGATTGGATTAAGGAGTGATCTCAATATAGAATACAGAGAGATCATACTGCTTTGGTGTGACCTGAATGGAGAAGCAGGGAATTACATGGATGAGAACTGGACTAGATTTGTTCTTCTTTTTCATACTGTTTGTCTGAGGCCTGAGGATGATGAAAATACTATAAAGCAAAAATATTTGCAGATAATGCAGAAACAGGGAGCACTGCCAGTACAAAGAAGCTACATGTGTGTATGGGAAGATGAATGACCTAGATAAAAAAAAGAGGAGCTGGACGAAACAAAGGACCAGACTCTGAAAGATCATACTATGAAGAAATGCAGTTTGGGAAAATGTAGTTCATGGGTAGGAGAAGAAATTTGAAACAGAAGGATTCAAGCAGGTGCATACATGTGCAAATGCTTGCAGAGATCTTTGCAAATCTAGCTTAATCAGTGGATTTAGGTATCAAGAAAATGTCCCTCTCTAGTACTGCAGAGACCATACTTGTACAGTCATTCTAATTTCTGAAAATTTAAAGAATTATTCTAGTGATAGACAAAGATACAGCAACAACAAGCAGAATAATGTAGGGGGTGGGGGACACTAGTTGTCCCAAATAAACCAAAGAAATTAGGGCTGTACTCTGTGAAAGAGGAAACTGAGAGGTGAGATCATTTTGCTCCATGAAGTTCTTGAGGGAATAGGAAGAATAGTTGATGCAAGCCAGTTTGAATTTGTGTCAAATACAAGAAGCAGAGGGCACAAATGAAAGTTATTCATTATATGGAGGGAGTTCCCACAAGGAATTTAGTTTAGAATTCCTTTATACTAGGAGAAGATAATATACAAGATGCTGAAAAGTGCACTCTGCTATACAAAAAGCCCAATGGGAACACCAACTTTTACTGCTATGTTCCCCAAAGCCACATCTTTGTCTGAAGAGAGCTTTAAACATAGCACTATTCTTCTGGAGAATACAGGAGAGGGCTATAAGAACAAATAACCTACCTCATCCTCATGAGAATACTCATTTTTTTTCTCCTGGATTATTGGAGTAGCATTTTTGAAGAGACTGGATGTTGAAGCATTCAAAAATTTCCGTTATGAAGGAATTGTTTCTTGGAAGAATCAGTGAAGTAGCTTTGAAATTTACAGGACTGGAGCTGAAATTATAGACCCCTTTGGGATGTAGGACTGAGAAGACTGAATTTCTACTTTGACATAGTTTTTGCAAGTTTTAAAGGAAGAATTTTACTGCAGGAGTGGACATAAAAGACCCCTGGCAAAGTCTGTAAAATGCAAATGAAATGTGGCATTATTTGGATGAGTTAAAAAAATTATTCAGATGGTATATAAGAAAAATATTTATTTGAGATAGACCTGATGGTACAATGGTGAGCATACCTGTCCCTTGGGCATTAAGGTGATGGGTGGATGAATACCTAAGTTTAATAGGAGGAAAGACTTAAGTTCCCTCAACTGTCCTTTTTCTTCTCAATCTCTCTCTCCTACAGTTAAGTGAAATAGATCTACAAAGTATTAGTTTATTGAAAATAAAGAGATTCTTAACCTTTTTCTTCACTAAATTGTGTCAAGAATTTTGTATGCGAAGCAAACACTTGTAAAAGCTCTGACTCAAAGAAATATGTTTGGCTTCTCTTCTGCCCCTTTTCATTAGGGGCTCTGTGGGCTTCCAGAATCTGAAGGACTCCTTGACCTGTCAGTGACATCTGCTAGTATATTACATACATAACAGCCTTACACACAAACTGCTTGCAAGACAGTCTGAATCCAAACTTCTGAAGCAGAGCAGCAGTTGTAAATGAGTCTTTCATACAAAATAGAAAAGAACTAACCCTATTACTCTACCCATGCAAAAAACGTAGGCTGTAACCCTTTGATGTCTGCAACTTGATTTTCCCTTTCTTCCCTGGGTGAATGCTCCACTGAGCATGGTTTGCTGACACCAAGAGATTTAAGTGCACAAAGACAAATAGAAAGGCACCTGATCTGGACATTTACAGCATAAAGTATATACTGCTGTACAGTCAATTATTTTTACATAGGTAATTAATAATAGAGAAACAATGTAGTGACTGTGAGTCCCAGGGGAGAAAATTGTCAGCCTCTTTATTAATTTATTCTTTTCTAACTAAATTGATGGGATAGTCTGATGCCTTTCTGGATTCCACATGGATGATGAAGCTGCAAACAAATTTCATTTAAATGATAGGCAAATCTTCCAATTAGTCAAAGCCTAATTCTCATGCCTTGAAATGATGAACTACATGTACTGTGGTCTCTGTCAGTCTGAAAGGGAAAAAGATGCTCACCAAAACCCTAAAGACATTGATCTGAACATCTTAGGCATTGATTCAAACACAATAATCTATAGTGATTTGCCAAGATTCTGCTTCAGAGATTCTTCTGTTTTCCTCAATTCTTGTTAAAATGGGAATCACTGACTCTTTCATATAAACTCAATTGCTGGGGAATTCAAAGGAACTAAAACACAGTTTTCAGGATTATGTGGAAGATAGCACTGGATTCTGCTCTCTCATGCATATCTGTGTCCAGTCTTCTGTGTGGTTGATACTTTCAGAAATAACAACCTGTACAGTGCCTGAAATCACAGTTTCAGCAGGGGAAAGATTTTCATAATAGCAGTGCTACTAATCTAAAAAGAAGCTAATTGCCAAAGAACCCAAACACAAAACAAATATCCCATAGCCATTTGTCTCATGAGGGAGGTATGCCTGCAGGTAAAAAGTAATCTCCAAAATACATTTTTTTAAAGTGAAAATGGTTGTATATTTTTCTTGTGGCTTAACCTTTCCCTCAGATTTTATGCCTCTACTCTTGCACCTGTTTGTTTTCCTGTCTTTGTAAGTAAAGGATCGCCTCAATTTCAAAGTTCTTGCATTTTTTTTTTTCAATGCAAGCTGTTTGGCTAGCATACACATGGAGCAATAATTCCCAGAGCACAGTGAGTAAAGGATGATTTTTGCAATAACTAGCTATGGATAAATCATGATATATCATAGTATTTCATTGAATTTATCTTCTGAATACTAAATTTAAGAAGCTGTGTCATGTTGAAATATTGAAATATCTCCAGTGTAATCCACTGTAATCCATTGTTGGTAGTTTTGAGGGGGAAAGGGCAGTGAGAGATAAAGTTGGCTGGCATTAGATAACCAATGATCTGCACAAGCTCTTGGAGCTGGCAGCAGAGTCACAATCTCAACACTAGTTTCAGCCTGGCAGCGATTGACACTCCCTGTATCAGCTATTTGGCTGGAATTTAAATATGTCACTTGGCACTGAGAGTTGATAAAAGCCCTGTTATTTTCTAGACTGAGAGCTAAACAAGACTGCATCCTTCCTAAACCATTACATAGTGCTTATAAGGAATTGTTGGTTAATGTGAAGTAATTTAATCAACCTGATCATTAGATGAATATGCTACTTCCACCCTTTATTCTAATTGTGTTTGTTTATATGAATATTACACTTTTGCCTGGTTATTTAGTTCTAATTAATGAATTGGAAACAAACATGCTATGAATGTCTGCTTCCCATAGACCACATTCCTGAAATGGAGGAGCCTGCAGAGAAAAAGGAGCTGGATGGTGAGACCGGAATACATTCTCTGGAACCATTGTTGCAGACCACCAAAATCTGGGGCCCCAGGTGGAAAATCCACTGCCCATTGAAGGCCTGGTATCTAAGGCTAGTACATTTCCTCTTGTAAGTCTGTTTATACTGCATCACTTTCCTCTGCATTACTTGTAGGGAAGTTGTTAACAATTGGGACATTAAGTACTGTTGATAACAATAAAACATGCATTGCTAATCTAAAGGACTATGACAAGGACACCTAACACGTGCCTCTTCACTCTTCTCAGTTTCCTTTTCTTTCCCTGTTCCCCTGTTGCAGGACTTTTTGTGGCGGCACAGTCCATCACATTTACAAGCCAGTGGATAAACTAGGAACCACCATGAGCACAGCTCATGGTATAAAGGTTTCACTGTGAAAGCTGCACACTCAAGGGTTTTTTTGAGGAAAAAGCAATTTTTCTAGACTAGATCTTTTCTGACTTGAAATGAATAATAATCTTATTTTTGTTCTATTCATGTACCTTTTATACTTGCGTATCTTTTTTCATTTTCCTGAGCAGGGAGATATCCTGTAACTGCGAGATGAACTGAGTGTTGTCATCTCTCTCTATTGGCAAGCCAGTAGCATTTCATACGGCATGTATTGAAACAGGACTGCTGCTTGGCACGACTTTGCATTGCAGCAGTAGTCTCCCTTAGCTGCTGTCAGTAGAAAGGTGCTGACTTTGAAGGAAGCCAGACTGGGGCTTAAATGCACAAAAGGAGGAGCTTGATAGTGCAGGGATATATTACTAAATATGACCATGAAAAGATTTCTTCAAAGTTTTCAAGAGTATGTACTTCCTCCCACCTTTTGTATTGCAATGAAGCCAAAATCTTGAAGTTAAAATCTTTTGAAACAAATATCTAAAATACTACACACAGACACAATCTTTGGAAATAGTGTCTGATCCTTGAGATGCTCCCCCAGAAAGCATCTAAGAGAGGTACACTTGGAAACACATTCCTGTTTAGTGTGACCCACCATGCAGCAAGTAAAGACCAGGAATCCTGGACCAGAGAAAGGACCTCAGCCTCACTGGCTGATAGGAAATGCCAGGGCCTAAGCTAAGTTATAGGTGTGTTGTCATCCACACTGTTGAATTAAGAGTGTGCTTCCAGCCCTGTTTTGACCTGTGTCACCTCCTGCTCTCAAGTTATGCCCAGGTGACATTTGAGGATGTCACAGGTGAGGATCAGTATTGCTTCTAGGCAATACAGATGAGGCTATGTAAAATCCAAGGGGGACAAAGTGGCTGGAGACCTGTGCGAACCAGTTATGCTGTGCTGCTTCTCCTGCCCCTCTCAGGGCTGGAGAAGTCCCAAGGAAGTATCCAGGAAGTCATGGGGCTGCTTGTGCCCTACTTCATCTCATACTGGGTGTCAGCCTCTTCTGCAGGATCTATTGCAATCTGTAAAGGTCCTGAGTCTGCTGGAGGGGGGCTGTGAGCTGTATTATCTTACAAAGAAGCAAATCCCCTAATATGCATCTGGTGGCTCTTCTGAGAAGGAAGCCTCACGCTACTTCTCTCTCGCTTTGTCTAAAAAACCCACACTGCTTGAACTTGCACATTTGTTCCTATTAAAAATTTTAACATTGAGTTTGTGGAAAAAACTTCTATCAGAAAAACTCCTGAGCAGGTCAAATATTAGTTTAAGTCTATTAATTCTACAAGCCTTCTCTGTTTCAGTAGATGTTGGGGTTTTAAAGGGCCTCTGGGAACAATGTATTTTAAGCTTATTTAATTTGGAGAAAAAGATGACTCTAGCAGACATTCATGTCAGTCATAGAGAAAGAGGTTATATGGAAGCTGGATCAGTAATGTTCTTGCAGAAGAACAAGAAAAATAAAGGGAACATGTAGTTCAAGAGATCTGAAAAAGAGAAGAGTGAATGAAAAACTGTCCATGCATTCAAAATAGTTGAAATAGAGTATACACTTTCCTAAAGCATAAACTGCACACCAACCTCGTTGGATTTTAGTGACTAGAGAGCTTAAGGAGTTAATTTTTTTTCTGCGTTGTTTATTTTTTTTTCTGCTCCACTGTGGGATATTTTTTTAATGTCAGATCTACATTGACACTTATATCAAAAAGCCTGTGATTTAACTTGATAGATCAGCTACCGTGAGAGGGTAGGGATGGGTAACTGACCCTACTATTGAGACATATGATGCTTATTTAGAGAAATGACATATATTCTTGATGAGATGCACAGGCATAAACTGCAGACTTCTTATTCAAGGTTACTTACAAAAAAGGAGGAAAAGAAGATGGGTTTCTTCTGCTCTTTAGGAGATTCCCCATTCCTTCTTGCAATATTTTAAAATTATGGGAAATAACACTAACCTGGTGTGTTTAGATGATTCTAACTATGTAAAACAAAGTCAAAGAAGAGATCCATAAGCTCTAATAGTACCTTAGACTGGTGAAAAGGCAACAAAAAGGCTTCCTAAGCCATGCCTGAAGATAAATTGTAGGTGAAAAAACTCACCTGCAGAGGGGCATTCTTCCTTGCAGTTGGATAGGAATTCTTCATTATCTATTTCAATGGAAAATGCTGATTTGCTAAAAGAATTGCAGAAATTGAGCTGTTTCATTTCAGTGAATTATTTGTAAACAAATAAGAAACATCTACTTTACTATTTACATAAATGATAAACATTGTATTTTTTAAGTCAGAAACTACTTTTTATTTTAAATTTTAACTTAATTTAAATAGAAAAGAGAAGCTAGGTCAAATGAAGCATTTCAATTGAACAAACCCCATCTTTTTTTTTGCCATTTATCTTGCAGGAAGAGGTTCTTTGCAATCTTCAGTATTCTTTGATTCAATGAGATTTCATTTTTGAAGCTGGAGAAATAATTGAAATATCAAATCTTTATGGATATGAAAACTATTTGCTGCCTAGCCCTGCTTTCTAATAACGTCATGATACCTCTCTCAGAAAGCTTACAAATAAGAAAATTTCTCTTCATTTACTTATGATAGAGACAGACTTGGTAACCTGACTAAAGATACATAATTTGTTTCTTGTTTCCCCCTGCCTCCCCCAAACTCCTTTGTGAAGAACTGTGGCATGATGTTTAACTTAACAGTTTTCAGTAGTAAAGAAAACCACAAATGCTGGAATTATGCATTAAAACTCTCCATGGCAGGTGAAAAAAATCTGAAAAAATTGTAACCCAGTCTACTTTCCATTTGTGACTTTTTTTTTTCGTTGTTGTTATTTACTGCAGTTTTTAAATGGCTCACATGAAAATTCTTCATTAAATCCCTTTCTTTTTAATACACCAAAGCCTCCAGATCATCATAAAATTATTTATTTTGTTTCATGAACTGAAAATTGAAAACTAGACCTAATCCTTGGCATCAGGTGGAAATTCTTCACATCACTCTTTATTGTCTTATTGACATTGGAAATTAAGGTAGGAGATTCTTTCATGGAAAACATCAAAGACACCCATAACAGAAAAAGATGAAACTAAGAAAGTGGGTACAAGAAAGCTGAAGTGATGAGTAATCTTCATCAAGGTCTGGGCTATTGGTGAGAGTACCTAGATAAAGCAGGTACTAAGAAAGAAATTATTTTCATTCTTAAAGAACAAACTGTAACCGCAAGATTTTTGTTCTCCAGTTAGTCCTTCACACTTACGTAAGCTCAGTGAAGAGATTTTGACTATTGCTGGTAGAAATGGAATCAGCTTCTCCTGGTTGACCGCTATTTCAAAAAAGAAAGCTCCTCAGGGAGTAGAAACCTAAAGAAGCTTCTAGAGAAAGTAGATACTTGGGGTTTGTTTGGCTGGTTGGTTTGTTTTTCCCTCCTTGCTATTAAGATGGCACATTCAATCCTATTGTTTAGCTAGAAACAATTGATATCCATCAAGTTATGACATGCTAATATTTTATTAGTGAATTATGCAGACATCACACCAGGCCATTGAGAGGAGTAACTGATACCAGTGTATCTTGCCAGTGTGACTAAATGAAACAAGGGGATTTAGAATAGGTTCATGTGGCCTGCCCTAAAATTATTCAGGTCATTTGGAAGTCCATTGCAGTTCCCATTGCAGTCCACTACCTATGGTTATTCATTAATCAAATACTTATAAATATGCAATGAATGGAAAGGGAGCTTCAATCTGTAAGCAACCCATCTGCGAGAACCTATAATTAGGGCTACCATATTTCTGAAAGATGTCAGACCTGCTGAGCATGTGCACCCCAAGTGGATGTGTGTTAGACTTACCAGATGACTGCAAACCCTAGGCAAATATAAGAAAAGTCTTGAAATATATCCAGTACAAACAGAGCATGTCTGGGAAAACCAGTTTATCTATAGTGGACCTAACATCAGTGCTTCACATCCAGGAATTATACACAAAACCAGTAGTATTGCCATTAGAAGATGTGTGGGGTTCAGTCTGCATATGAGATTGACCTAAGGGCTGAAACTATCTGTGAGACAAGCCAATATATTTGAATTCCACCACTTCTTGCAACAAGACAAGGAGGACTTGTGAATCACCTGAGGCACTGTTGTCATGTGTGAATTCAAATTGGTCATATTAGCCACTGGAGGCAATCTCCTGGGTTAACAGAAAAACATGTGGCAAGTTCTGTGAGAGTGATGGGATTTACATCTAGAAAGCGAGAGCAAATAAATGCCTTTGATTCTGTCTGTTTTGATTTTTTTTTTATTTGTAAAAATGAAAATGATCCTTAAAAACTTCATGGTAACTTTTAGTGTTCATTTCACCCCAAAACTCCTGTTAATTGTGGCTGTTTAGTAGGTATATTTTAATATTAATTTAATGCTTCTGAAATTGCTTTGAATGTTTGTATTGCAGACAGTGCTGAATAGGTTGTATCTGGTTCTTGATATTTAAAGTCCTCTTTCTGATTCTTCAGCAGAATAGAAATCAGGCTTGTGGTCTCTTCCACAGCTCTTCTTCAATACAGTTGTTATTATAAATGATACCACTTTAGGCAGGATAGACACCAGCAAACTGTAAGCTCAGAATTGCCCATTGTAATCAAATTGGCTATTTTCCAAACAATTCACAGTCTCTCTCTCCCAGTGTGACCTTTCAGAGCCCTGCACTCAGCAAAATAGGGGTATATTACTTTTCATGCACTACTGTTCATTTTCAGGAGAAAGCCAGGATTATTGTTCAAATTTGGTACAATTACACCTGAGCACCTCATTGTTTTCAGGGGGAGAGCACAAACGAGTCAGGTCAGCATGTGGTACAGGGATGTGTCTGGTGTTACACACAGCAGGGCAGAAACAGAAAGGGTTAAAAGAACAGTGTAATAAATATGTGACAAAATGAATGCTGAGAAAGAATGGATGCTATCACCCAGTTAGTCCAGTTATTCTCACCTAGACATAATGATGGTTTCCAGGGGCATAACTGGACATAATGTTTGCGTTGGGCAGGAGTTTGGGGTGGAGGGGACAAGGAAGATAATGTGTTTAATGTGTTTACCTGTTCCCTAAACAGGTAAAAGAGCAAACAAGATCTGGAGTTAGGGATCTTTTAGGTTGGGGTCCTTAGATTCTAAGGCTGTTTCCATTTTCTTGTTTTCTCCTCCAGCATTATAGCTGCTCTTAGAAATCTTTGGTTTATATATACTTAAAAAAATTTCCAAACGATAGATTGCCCAGAAGAAAATTATTTACATGAAAACTCCTGCCTAAGCATAATTTTTCTTGAGATGACATTTGCTTTGAAAATACAAAACAATTTCATCTCAGATGTAAAAGTAACACCCTCCCCCTTATTTTTTTATTTTTTTGCTGACACCAAGAGATACAGAACTTGCTGACAGTACATGGCTGGTAGCTGTATCAGTCAATCTTAAATAGTCTATAAATCCATGTACAGTGTAAAATATCATTGATTTATGTAATTGGGAATTTTTAGCAGTACAGTTTTGCGTAATTATGTTTGTCTTTCCCTATCCAGAGCCATCTTCCCTGGTGAATGTGGAAGCAGTCTCTGATTGTACAGAGCCACTATTTATTCCACCCTCGTGCTTCCCTTGAGTATAAGTTATGATATATCAGCATTGTCTTTGAGGTCTACCGTATCTGTGGATATGCAATACACTGAAGAGTGGAGATGGAATGAAGTTGAAAGGATTCATGAATAAAATGTAAGTGGATGATACTTCAAACTAAAGCACAAATACTGCATTGCCTAAATAGAGAGAAATTTCTCCTTTGCTCAAATAGGAGCAGTAGCGGTAACAATAATCTAGGATCATTGTGGCCTTTGGTCTCAGGCTCAGTTGTTAACTGGGAGTGGCACACAGCAGCTATTGGAATACTTTCTTTCCACCTGGCAGTTGCAGCAGAATTTTGGTGAGGAAAATAAATAACCTATGGGTGCAGAATCTTATACATCTCTGAGAGAAACCTTTCCAGCTCTGATTCATCCCCCACAACCTGCAGTACCTACAAAAATAAATAAAGCTTTCAATCCAAAATTCTTGATAAATGGAAAACATCATTCTGCCCCTGGCATTGTCAATTTTCTCTCCTTTTTCAGGGAACCTGATTATTCACACTCAGTATATAAACATACTGCATGAGGTAAATAGGTACCAAGGCTAGTGCTGTTTTTGAACATAGATCATCATTTTACTTACTCCCTTAAATCATTTAAGTCTGTTCTGGTGACCCTGGGACCTGGTAATACACACTGCAACCAATAACCATAACTCCATGGTCCATATAGAATATGTGAAGGATGGTGACAAGTACATAATTTATTACCTTCTGTAGTGCTGTGTTATTATTATGCGACTGTTATAGCATTCATAGTTTGACAGATTCCTATTAGCCAGTCAGTCAGAGTGTGTAGTGTATTATTTTACCAATACCTGATGCATATCAATAAAATGGGTGAACACTGACATAAAAGAACAGTTGAATTGGCTTGGATGGTGTAATCTCCCATCCTGAGTTCCTCTCTGAAACATCGGTTTAAGCTGATGGATACTATTGTAAGTATAAGAAAGGTCTGGGCAACTTTCTTCCTTGTCCTGAATCCCTGAAAGAAAGTGTCAAAGTAGAACATGAGGTTATTTTCATCATTCTCGCATTCCAACAGCAGAAGCAAAAATTACAAGAAATACTGTACTGTGAAACAACCTGTTTTCACAAGATTTCCATCCCATTAACTCAAGAATCATTGTTTGGGTTAGGTTTACACAAACAGCCAAGCTTTTCAGGTGCTTATTCAAAAGGCATTCAACCAAATCATTTGAGGTTTCTCCACATACTTAATATATTATGCAAATATTGACTGTATGCAGAGACAAGAGCAAGATGAGAAAAATCTCCTCATTCAGAACAAGCAGAATTAGTTCTTGCTGGACAAGAAGAGCTCTTATGCTTTCTTCTGACTGGACAAAAACAGCAAGAGGGAGGGGAAGCACAGACACTGCTGCAGGACTGAGGATGATCAAGAGGCTGAAAAAATCTGGAGGAAGAAAGCAGTGAGCTGCTGGAGGGTGGGAAGAGGAGGCAAAGCTGCATATAGCCATGAAACAGTCTGTCAAGATATGGGAAATACAGACCTTATGTAAGAAAAGGATATGACCAGGAATAGCTGTGATGCTGGGGAGGGGATCAGGGTAGTGTAACTGCTATTCCAGCATGTGACCAGAGCTCAGCTCACAGCTGGTGGCCTCAGTGGGGGCCATAGTGGAGCTGAGCATGGGGGTGTCAGTCCTTCAAGGGACAGATGGCTGCTGTGTTTCTCCTAAGGGCACAATAGCTGGCTGGAGCCTCTTAGGTTCCTGCTTGTACACATCCTTTTCCCATATTTCTGAAAGAAAGAAAGAATAGATCATCATCTATAACGTTTCTTTCAGGATTGCAAGGTATAATATTCTAATTTTGTGAAATACATTTAAAGAGTATCAATCAGAATTCAAGAGACTACATAGGGAAAAACACAAGTTAGCCAGATTTTTTTCTGTAATTGCCATTGCAAAGGCAACCTGACACAATATGTTGCATGTAATTCGACTATGCTGTCAGTTCTTACTAGGAATGTAATCAATATGATCAAACAAATTTTAATCAAGGTGTCTGAAACAAAGTATTCAATGTTATATAGATTCTTACCTAATGCATTACAACGATACGTTAACAAGCTGGCATGAAGCGTAAATCTTTAAGGTGAAACAGCCTGACTATTAAAAGACCATGAGTCCTGCATTCCTCAATGCACAATTGGTAGTCCTACTAATTCTGCTTTTGAGTGGTAATATAATAATAAATACTGGCACAGCTGTATCTGTTCATGATTTCATGAATGGTCAAGCATACAAAGCATGATACTTTATGTTATCTTGTGATGAACAGCTAAGAAAAGATGTTATCACCAAGGGCTATAGAGAGGCTGGTTTTGATTTGACTGAAGGAAATATCTGCAAACATTCAAAGAGCTAGTGAAAAGAGAATGGAGTTGTACAAAGTCATGCTATAAGGGAATCAAAGTACTACTTTCAATTCTGGTTAGTTTACCTGAGCTAAGACAGAAAGTGAGCTCTCCATCTAGCTTTAGACATTTACCTGGTAAGCATTTAAGGATTACAGTCACTGTAGGATCCCTTTATATTTGATAGACAAAACCATACAATTTTAGGGAGACATTCTTTTGACTGGTTTTAGTTCTCTTCTTTAGGATAAGATGATTTATGATCTCATAGTTATTATTCTCGTCAATAACTATAAGGTTCAGCAAAAGTAACTACACTTATGGTGATGTTTAGTCACGAGACTATCTTCCTCTCCCTCTCCACAGTTGTTAACTTTTGTTGTTGTTGTTAGTGTTGTATCTTGCATCAGCTATGGCATCACAAGATGTTTTGCATGAATGTACTCAAATTTTTGAAATAAACTTACAAAAGATGCTTCATTTTCTTCTTGTACAATGAGAAGCATGGACAGCTAGAAAAAGGGGAAAAAGAGAGTTCTCTTCATAAGCTCTGCCAAGCTGGAGTGACCAGCAGAACCTGTGCAAGTTATCCTGTCTTCTTCCATGGGGTGTTTAAACATCTCTTTGAGAACAGGTTGCCAAGAGAGGTGGTGGAATCCCCATCCTTGGAGATTTTTAAGACCA
This sequence comes from Chloroceryle aenea, assembly GCA_013399075.1. Lineage (NCBI taxonomy): Eukaryota > Metazoa > Chordata > Aves > Coraciiformes > Cerylidae > Chloroceryle > Chloroceryle aenea. The sequence goes on from VWZY01007073.1 coordinate 198,418, forward strand.
GGCTGAATGGGGCTCTGAGCAACCTGATCTAGTGGGAGGTGTCCCTGCCCGTGGTAGGGTGGTTGGAACTAGATGATCTTTAAAGTCCCTTCCAACCCCGACACTTCTATGATTCTGTGATCCTATCACTACAAGCACTTGTAAAAAGCCCCTCCCTGGCTTTCTTGTAGGCTGCCTTCAGCTACTGGAAGGCTGCAATAAGGTGTCCACAGAGCCTTCTCTTCTCGAGGCTGAACAATCCCAACTATCTCAGCTTGTCCTCACAGGAGAGGTGTTCCAGCCCCCTGATCATCTTTGTGGATCTCCTCTGGAGCTGCTCCAACAGGTCCATGTCCTTCTTGTGTTGGGAGCTCCAGAGCTGGATGCTGTACTTCAGATGGGGTCTCATGAGAGCAAAGTAGAGGGGAAGAATCACTTCCCTCAGTCTGCTCTCCACACTTCTTTTGATGCAGCCCAGGATATGATTGGCTTTCTGGGCTGCACTCGCACATTGTTGACTCATATTGAGCTTTTTGCCAACCAGCACCCCCCCAGTCTTTCTCCTCAGGACTGCTCTCATTCCATATTCTGCCCAGCCTGTATTTGTGCTTGGGATTGCCCTGATCCAGATGTAGAACCTTGCACTTGTCTTTGCTGAAATTCATGGGTTTGGCATAGGCCCATCTCTCAAGCCTGTCAAGTTCCCTCTGGATGGCATCAATTCCCTCCAGCATGTCGACCACATTGCACAGCTTGGTGTTGTTGGTAAACTTGCAAAGGGTACACTCAGTGCCACTGTCCATGTTGCTGATGATGACGTTAAAAAAGACTGGTCCTTGTACTCATCCCCGAGGAACACCACTTGTCACTGGTCTCCACTTGGACATTGAGCCCTTGACTGCAACTCTTTCAGTGCAACCATCCAGCCAATTCCTTATCCACTGACTGGCCCATCCAGCAAATCCATGTCTTTCCAACTTAGTGACCAGGATGTCATGTGGGACAATGTCAAACAGTTTTCACAAGTCTGTTTCTTTTCCCTTATCCACCAACACTGCAACTGCATCATAAAAGGCCACCAAATTTGTCAGGCGCAATTTGCCCTTGTTGAAGCCATCTTGGTTGCCACTAATCACTTCCTCATTTTCTCATTTGTGTGTCTTAGCAAAGCCTTCAGGAAGATCTGCTCCATGACCTTACCAGGCACAGAGGTGAAACTGACTGCCCTGTACTTTCCTGTGTCTTCCTTCTTCCCTTTTTGAAAATGGATGTGCTCTTTCTCCTTTTTCAGTCAGTGCAAACTTCACCAGGCTGCCATGACTTTCCAAGTATGATGGAAAGCAGATTAACAACTTCATCCACCAGTTCCCTCAGGACCATGGGGAGAGCTCTTGTTTGGTCTCATGGACTTGTACACCTTCAGGTTCTTTACGAGGTCTCAGACATGATCTTCCTTTACATTGGGCAGATCTTCTTTCTCCCAGTCCCTGCCTTTGCCTTCTTCAAATTGGGCAGTGCAGCTGTAGACCTTCCATTAGAAGAATGAGCTCAGTCTTAAAAGTGTGTTCTACCAGTGCTTTCTGCTCTTTTTATGCACAAAAAGTACAGATGCCTGTAAAGACCGATAAAGTGCAAGTACTTATCAGATTTCCCATTTCTAGATCTTGATCCTTAAATCTCACCACTGCTGAGTGCTTAGAGGAAGCCTTCAGGTCTGGGTTCACTCTATGTGGAAGCACATAATTGAAAGAGCTTTAAATCAGACACCAAATGTCCTCAGACATTGGAAGTACTGAGATCCAAATGTCATGTCCATGACACAATGTTGAGCAGGAATTACAGGGTTGTGGATCATACAACATCCTTTCCACCAAGCAAAATGAAACATGTCAGTGTGGGAAGGATAAGTGGAAATATTTGGCTGTCATGTACTAGGATCTTATTATAGACACAGAGATAATGAAACTAATGTATCCTGAGGCAGTGTTACTTAAAAGAATATCAGGACAGGAGAATGTGCCCTGAATTCCATTTACTGAGACATTTTTCTGGTATGTTTGGGACTAAGTTTCAGCAAACAATAAAAAGACTTGGTACTGCAGAAATGATGTTTGGACAACTGACAACAGAATAAGGCTACCCAGGGTTTGCTCACCTATTTGTGAAGCTTTATTTGTCAGGAAATGTATGCATACTTATGTGACCTGTTTTATCACTCAATCAGTCCTTCACTGTGATAAACAAAGTAGAAGGTAGTCTGGGAAGAACTGAGCCTCATACAAGTTTCCTACAAAACATTTTTATCTGTTAAGCGCATGGTAGAGAGCATGGAAACAACTGATCTGGAAACTAATAAGGTCAACTGACGCAATTTTTGAAGATGATCAAATATGACAGAAATGAAACACCTCATAACTTACTGAGAGTGTGGATGTTTGGTTTTAGGTACATTCTTGGATATGAGATACTGCCTAGTGTCTGTTCCCTCCTGATAGACTAGGGTTTTCATAGGGCCAGTTAGGATGCCTGCATTTATTTCAGGACTCTATGTATAAGCAATCTGTAGGCTGCACTTTAATGTCTGAGTGGGCACATCATCTGTCTCCAGCAGCTGTCATAACCTATTGTTATGTACAGGAAGCATGTTACCCATTGTAATTAGTACAATTCTGGGGTCAGTGCAGGTGAAGAGATTGAATACACCTTTTAAGTTTGCTCATGATATTTTCTTCATCTTCTGCCCACCTTTGTTTTATTTTCTCTCAGAACAGCTAGTTGGTGTAGCTTCCTCCCGATGCCTCAAATGCTATGCTGTAACTGGCAGTTATAAAGGGAAAAAACCCAGTCTGTGAGGATTATTTCCATATGGGTAACCTTCCCTAGCAGCATATGTTTTTATTTGATTGGGTGCAGGAAAGTACCTTGAGACATTTAGAAATAGATTCACCTGATTCTGTTGAAGCTTTTAAGCTTTTATGATCATAAGAGTTAAAAAGGCTGTGTAAAGCCCCATGCACATTGGTCTATGTGACAAAACAGCTTTCAGTCTGTCTGGCTTATGAGCACATTTTAATAGTCCTGTCTATGGGATGCTGATTTGTGGCCTTGATCAACCCACTTAGCCTTCTACTTGCTTAAAAAAAAATTTACTCCTGCAATTGAATGTATGGTAAATTAATAGAGCCACTCACACATACAGAAGAGATGTGTAGGGCTGAAACCTTAGGCCATGCAAACAATATCCTCTTCTTGAGGAGCCTTATGCTCTGATCTGATCCACTCTGTCCCTCTGTCAGGCATGCCTATTCTGCTTTATCTTCTGGCTGAGCTCCTTGGGCAAGAGCTTCCTGTTCCATTTAAATCAAAATGAGTCATGTTAAAAATCACTCCACCTCTGAACCCTGATATTTAAGGTACCAAGTTTCTTTGGGCTGATTCAGATTTGGGAGAAAGTGCAAACTGAGTTTAGTTCGCAGGTCTCACTGGGTGACCACCTTAACCAGGTGACATGGATGAGATGTATGTTGGTGAAAACTTTGAATTTGGCCTGTCTTTACCTGGAGAGACCATGAGCATACTGTCTTCATCCTTTCATTTCTGGAGTTTGAGATATGACTGAAAACTAAAGGATGCTGGTTCTTGGCTGCACAGACTGATACCCTTAAAAATTTTAGAGATGTGCAATTGAAACACACTGAGTTTTCCAGATGAAAGGTCAAAATGGTTTGACCCTTTTTCCTTTGTTAAAAATTATCTCAAGAAAGGACGATATTCAGCTAAGGATGAGGAACAGAGTAGTAGGTGCAGAAAGAATTGAAAACATAAGGAACAAATGCAAAAAGCATTTGTTTGAGTAGCAAATGCTCACCTACAATAAGCAGCAGTGGAAATGACACCTGTGAAAGACAATCTTAAACTGGATAAGGAAGGAATGTATGCAAGGGGAAGATGTGGGCCATGGAGCAAGAGAGATGACTGCAGCACCTGAGCCATGAATAAGGTGGAGCAGAGAAAGGGTGCTGCTGGGTATCCTGGGTGGAAGAAAAGGTAGTAGTGTTACAGCTCTGGACAAGCCTCTGGGTAGGAATGTGTAAACATTTAGAAATATGGGAAGGAAAGATGGAATAGGAGTCACTGAGCACTTAGATGTCAAAGAAACTAAGAATAACATAAGAAGTACAAAAATCTTGCTTTGTTTGGAAAGGCTTCTCAAAAATATACCTGTCCAGAGAGTTGATATTTACCCATATGCTTCATCTCTATATTTTTCAGTGTCTGCCTTGTAACCCATTTTTCTTCACAACCCAGAGAAGACCTGTCTTCTGCAGCAGTTTAACATGGTTTGAAAGAAGGACGTGGGCTAAAAGCATCTCCTACAAACTTCATCACAGTATGTACCTGTAGGGACTTCTCATCCTTCAGATATTTGTCTAATTACACTCATTTATTAATCTGTAATATAAAGTGTCCAAGAAGTCACTGGACATCCCCAATTTAAGCTATTCTTTCAACCTTCCCTGAAGGTCTATCCAAAAGAGATGCTGAATGTTTGTCATTTGTCAAGGATTTGATAATTGGCAAGAAAGGATGGCTTTGGGCACATATGTCCCTTCCCTCCCTCCCGCTCCCAAACATTGTGATCTTGTTTAGCTTTGTACTGTCATGTCAGCTGCTTCTGTACTTGCTAGGGTTCAACTTGTATCTTGTAATGGTGCTGCAGAAGGTATTCTTGTCACCTTGAGCACTTTCCACTCTTTTTGCATGCTGACTGCTGTTTCCATGGAAGTCTGTGATGTGTTTTATTCAAAGTACAATTTGAAGAATGTTTGCTTAGAACAGAGGAAAAGAAAGATAACTTCTTCGAGGCAGACTGAAAGAAAATATTCTTCAGATTTAAAAAACATTTCTCCCTCACCCCAAACCTTAATCCCTGGCTCTACTGAATCCCCAATTAATACCAGTACTGTTCAAGACAGAATTGTTCAATGACAACACGAAGGAAGTCAGGTCACAATGCAGAATACAAAATATTTCCACTCTTGTTAATTATGACCCAGACTTACCAAAAAACAGATGGAACTGCTTTCAAAGCTTTGTGTGTGCCTGTGTGTATGTGCGTATGTCTGTTTTAGCAATGGCTAATTCAAATCGGACTTGGGATTCTAGTCAAGACAACAGCTTCACTGCCTGAACCAGCTTGCTTCTGTACTCTTATCACTACTGAAAAGAAGGAAAACTCCAATCAAGTTTATTCAACTCCCAAGAAAAAGAATTAATCCCACACTTTCCAATAACAGCCCATTATGCAATACTTGCCCATATGAATACTTGCCTATATGACAAACATATGGAGAAGCACAGACTCTGGGCTTGATTCTTCTTGAAATTTCACAACTAACTTTAGCATTTGTATCTAGAGTAATTCAGCCAAAACCAAAATCAACCTCTCCCCTTTCCCCTTATCCTTGTTACAGGGCTACAGGGTCAAACTTCATTCATGCATAGTAGGCAGAAAGGTCCATCTGCTTATGCAGGGATGTGCAGGGCTAGCTATAAGTGCTCAGGAGCACTGGTGTACTCCACAGCCTCACCAACTATAGTGGATTATCCAAAAGACAGTGGTGTCTTCACCTCCTCCATCAGCTCAGCCATTTTGAGTATTGCAGAAACATAATTGTGGTCTTAAATTGACTCTTTTGCAAGACCTTGCAGTGTAGTTCATTACTATGAAGTGTCAGGAATTCAAAGGGTGGAACATGTGAGAACAGAAGTAGGTGCCTCCAGACTTGTAATGGCAATGCTGCTAATTGGGACACTTGTGAAACAGTGTCATATGTGTCATTGCTTTTTACTATACCCCAGAAACACCTCCAGAAAAATATAAAATGCTATTTTTTTTTTTTTCCCCAGTTTGCAGGTGTTTTACAGGGGGCTGCTTCTCTTGTCCCTCAGAATGGATATTGCTCAGAACTATTTACAGACAAAAACTCTCTTCTAGAACCACTGACACTGGGACATGGGTATTAAGCAAAAAACAAGACAAAGCAATCCCAGATGTAATGGAATGAACAGTTAAAAGTCAGGAAAGTAACATATGTGCTTCTCTGTCTTGCCCCAACTGGGTGACAGTCTAATAGGTTTCTTATTCTGCTTTCTTCTGCTAAATGACTGGAAGACATATGTCACTTTTCCACCTTAACTGTGCATTTTCTAGTTTGTTTGGATTTATGTCATAACCTTAATGGTATTTAAATGGAATTTTTATATGTGAATAATACTCTACATTAATGCAAGAACTTTAGGTTGCTGTGCTACCAGCCTGATTTGCATAAAGGTTTTTAAATATGAAAGAAGAATAGCCAGGCTATTGTAGATGGCAAAGTGAAAAAAAGTCACTGGTGTAATAGTAAGAGTAGGCACCAACACCTCCAAAACATTGGTTTGTGAGTTAATTCTCTGAGTCTCAAGTACAACTGGGTGTGAGAAAAAGTCCTGGAGGTCATGCTAGTCATGAATATTTAGTTGCTGGAGGGTCAAATCTGGATTAAATGGTGAAGCAGCCAGGTCAATGTCACAAGTTTATACTTTATCATAAAACATTTTCTGTTCTAGTGTACTGTCTGTGATCTGTAAATATAAATTGTCTGTGTCAATGTCATAGCTCACAAGACAGTTACACCCCCAACCCCGCACTGGTGTGCAGAAATGTCTGTTTCCTGAAAGTGGATACTATATTGTAGATTTTGGGAGACTATCTGTAAATAATATAACCAAAAAGGTGTTTGTGTCTTACATTGAAAAATGTTCTATTATGCAATTACTCATTACTTACATTTAATATACAGTATGTTGTCCCTCTATTTCCAAATCCTTGTTTACCCTTGAGCGTATCAAGTAGGAGTAAGAGAATACTTACCCTTTTTCTAGTGTTATTATTTTTTCAAAAGGGGATTTTGGGGCACAGGGTGTTCCAAATATTTGTCCTGACATTTTTTTTTTTTTGGTGGCAGCACTGGGACTAGCACTGCAGCTCTTCAGACTCTTCGTTCTTTGCCTGAAACAAATACCATTCTTTTGTTTTTCCAAGCTTGAACTGTACGCAAGCAGCTCTGAGTTACTGATGGTAGAGCAGTCAGTGAACTTTTCTGCTGGAATGTTTTTCATTCTTAGTGTACTGTTATTATTTTAAAATTAATTATGTATATAATACATGGTGTACAGATTACTCTGCATGTGAGTAATAAAGCAGTGTCTCTGCTCTGAGGAGATGTCAGTCTAAGGGCTTGATCCACTAAACACTCCTGGGTGATTTGCTCACCCTACTATCACGGATGATCTGTTGATTGGGCCCCAAACTAATTGGATAACTTGACAATTAAGAACAATCAGGCACTCCAGGTAGTGAAGCAGGAAAGGGATGAGACACAACAGTGCATAAAGATTTAGGAAGAAAGAGGATAAACACAAGCTGGTTTGGATTTGATTCACTTCTCTGTGGAAGAGTCTGCATGGAAATGCTGTAGAGGATGAAGCTTGGGCACTGGAATGACGTGTGTTGTGTTTCATCCAAGCATCTTGCTGTGCATTTAGCTTGTCCTTATTGCAAGTGATAGCCTTTTCCTGACCTGATTCTTTTCTTTATGATCCATCTCTGCAGTCAGTTCCAGAGGAGTCTCCTTGATGGTCTTCTAAAAGTAGGTGAGATCGAATATACACACACGGGTCTGAAGAGCATTGGAGCGGGTTGAGTTAAACCATGCTGTTTGCAAGCATGACTGTCCAGAATGGTTCCATAATCATGGAGAGGGAGGCGCATGCCTCTTCCAAATGATTTAGCTCCCTGCCTGTGGGGAACAGAACTGCAACAGCCAGGTCTATGTATGACCTTCATGGGAAAAAAGTTTGATCAGGAGATGATGCTACTTTGGAATCAAGTCCTGGCTCTTTTTATCTCCTGCAGAAGCAGAATATGCAGTACCAGAGTGCAAGGACACCAGTCTTGTGCTCTCGCCTGGGAATCCTGCAGGGTCAGAGGACAAGCAATGAACTTGAGTTCTGAGATTTTGTGTGTAGGTGCAAATGATCTCACAGCTCATTTATCAGGGTTGAGGCCTGGATAAGCACTGTTTGAGTATAGTTAATTTCATATAGCATATGAAAAATGTATAGTTTATACTTATCATATATTTTATAGTTTATCATATAGTTTATGCCATAAGTGATGCTTGGACTTGCAGAGGCCACCACTGTCCTAGTTTGCATGCGTTCTGCATTTAAAGGCTGCAGTAAGATATCAAGACCTTGGCAGAAAAAAAAAAACATGCATTTTTGTCTGTGAGGTGACCCAGGACAGATTAGCAATGGAGCTGGGGCTGTGAAAAGCAGATTGGAAATACCTGTAACTGGCTTTGGAAGACTATGACTGATGTACCTAGTAACATATTGCTTGAAGTAGATTCTTGGTAGATGGCTTCTGTTTGTTTTTTCCATGAAAACTAGGCTAAGGGATCTTGTAAAGAAAAGTCCATTTGTAGGCATGGACAAAGTGATTGTCTCAAATGATTATCCAAGGTACTCATTCCACCAATTATGCTGTTCACAGCTTGGAAGGGTTCAGAGGCAGCTCAGGAATAATAAAGTGGTATTTATGTAGCTGACCACCGTGCTACATAAGGAATAGATGTATTTCACTAACTTGGTCTCAGAGGGAAAAAACTTTTCTTAGATTCAGGCACAGGTCAATTCTATCCCTGTTCTGTTGTAGAAGTGGGAAACTAAAACAGAATGTGGAAAATTATCAAAGTGTTAGGCATAATAAAATTTTGATTGTAAAAATATCAACACAAAGGTCATTTGCCTTCTTAATTTTTTTCTCTCTCATGTCTAGTAATTGTAAGAACATTTTTCTTTGTACTCTTACATTAAATGAAACTAAACCATGGAACTACAGGTGTCTATTTTCTTTACATTTTTTTTTCTTTTTTTAAATGGAGATATATATCTCATATATGTATATCAATATATATATATCTCAAAATCTGAAGGAATAAAAGTTTAATTATGTTCAATGATTTTGAAATCGGTGCTTTAGTCTGAATAAGCACTTGGTGGGTTATAAAATGACATGATAAATATTTCTATTTCTCATGTTAAAATCTAGCTTTTCTAAAGTAATTAGCAATAATGGAGTTGACACTGGATTTACAGAAGTGGCCTGAAGCTGGTATCAAGAAAGCGATTTTTTTAAAGAAAGGAATGGATAAAAAAAAAATAAAAAAGGACCATACTGTGGAAGACAATATACTTGCAGCAATAAGGATTCACCCACTTGTGTTTTGCATGCCAGTAGAATGGCAGATAAAGATATGTGAATAAGCTAAACCCTACATAAGCATTTTTTATCCAGGTAGAATTTTAGGTTGTTGGACTGTGTAGAAATACTGTTTTCTGTAAAAAATAAACTGATACAGAAATAATAGTTTCGACACAGCTCATGAAAATAGATCAGTCCTAAGAATAGTCTTCATTCCCTGACAAAAATGAAAGTGGAGGTCAACAACAGTGGTGCTGGGGAGTTTTTGGACCACAGCAGAGAGAGGGATAGAAAGCAGGGACAGCTCTGAAGAGAGATATTGATGATGGGTGGTGTTTTGACAGACAAAACAGGGCCTGATGCAGGTAATTTGGATTGAAATTGGCTCATGAAGTCTCACTGGAGCTTACTTTTTGATAGGCAAGGAATTAATGGCAGGGTCTACCTCTAGAAATGTTCTTGTTTTGTGTCATCCCAGTTGGGTTATTTAGACCATACATGTGTGTGTTTCTGCCAGATCACATGTTTGCAATGTTCCACAGTGCACCCAAGTGCTGCAGAGTGCCTCCGCTTCTACTGCCAAATCCCAGGTCTTTCTTTGAATCTGAAATTTTTAAAGGATGCTCCTGGGCTTATGAATGGGCCACTTACATTGCTTTACTTGCAAGTACAATCCTCAGAGGGACAAAAATAGGAATGTGCATGTTCAGAAAGATTTCTTTACCCTGCAAGATGGTACATCCGTTCCAGGAATTAGACAAGCTCTTTTCCCCATGAGTTCCTAGCCCCCTTTTAGTCATGGACATATCTAAAAATGTACTTTAAAGATGGAAATAATCTCTACAACTCCAGAGTCTGAAAATCAGAGCCTCTAGGAATTAGAGTAGGAACCACTGCCCAGACAGGATGGGAATGATCTGTACCACACACTGCCAAGTCTTGTCCCACCATCAGATAAAAACTGGAGAAATGCAAGGGCTTCTCATACACTGACATAGCCATTTGTTTGTATCTGATCCTCCATCAGAGTAAATGGCATTTGGCACATCTCTGTTAGTGCATTCCTTCCTATTATACTGGTTGACTCAGATAAACTGGGAAATGCAAAGATCGAAGGCTGTGAGACTTGCTTCTGACCAGAAAGCTTTTAGAGTTTTGCTTCCTGCTGAGTAATCCTAATATATGAAGAATCAATTGTGCTAACTGCTTTAGGGAAAAATATGTAATCACTATCTCAAAACGTTTCCCTCTTGAATAGGGCAGAATCTTTCTTGTAAAAATCAAGGGAGAAAACAGGAGGTGGAGTAAGATAGTAACACTAAAAAACATTTTGAAGAGAAGAGTTGTTTGCTAGACATGGTAAGTACTGTAATACTTTTCTCAGATCTCTGTAACTCTTCTGTAACACAAACAAATTCAACTTCAAATCCATCTCTAGTTTTCTTGTAATGTCCTATGTGTCTGATCTCCATTTTATTTATATAAACAGATTTTTATCTTGCATCTTCTGTTTTGATCTTTAGGATTCACTGACAACCATTTACCTAATGATTGTGTATGAGCCAAGTATCAAAACATTCATGGTGGGCTGATAAGCGTTTCAGCCAGAATGGCATGTGCATATCCATCCTACCACCTCGTGCAATGCATTAGGTGACAAAATGAATATCCCAGGTGTTCCTTTTTAAGATATTTTTATTAGAATATTGTTATTAAGTACTGTTTTAGAATAAAAATAACAGCTTTTTTTTTTTTTTGGAAGGGTTTGGTGAAGATCTGATATTAATGAAAGGAGGAGAAATATGAAAGAGTGTTGTGGGATCCCATGACCACTTGACTGCTACAATAGAAACAGAGTTGGTTCATCCACCACTGCAAAGTGACTTCGGTCAAGCAATAACAATTTGTGACAGCTGGGGATTTCTTACTTCCTGGTAGCCCTTTGTTTTCAGTTGTGCATTTACATATTTGGCTTTTATGTGTTTTACTGAATTGTGTATGGGTGGATGTATAAACTGGGCAAAGAAGAAGTAAAATCACTTGATAAGGGCCATGGGAGGAGGCATTGCAGAGGGTCACAGAGCAGCTTTCAGCTCTGCTTGATTTTTCTCGCAACATCCTCTTGCAGTTCTTTGCCTCCTTGCTGATTTCTCTAGTTGAACTGTAAGTTTATAATGTCTATTTTAGGGCTGATTAAGTGCTAGCAACAGGAAGTTTTGTGTGCTTGTGGAGTTTGAATGAAACTTGGGATTCGGTGCAGAATTACTATAACAACCATAAAGAAGAAATATCATAAATAATATATTCAGCACAACTCATGGGTTAGTCTAAATACACTTTTTCATTAGTTGCTCTAGCTGTTGTTAGAAAAGTTTGAAGGTAGAAGAAATTCCTTCTAGTTGATTGGTTGGTTATGGCCAGATTTCTTTCTCATTTAGTATTTCAGTGCCATACAAAAGATAGAGCTATTGCTAACTAGTTATCATTGACTCCTTTTCACATTTTGTCTAGCAGGAGTAGGGAAGTGATCATGCACAGTACTCAAGAGTGGCCCAGGGGCACTGGTGAGGCCATGGCTTGAGTACTGTGTTCAGTTTTGGGTGCCACTATATAAGAAAGACATTGTGATGCTGAAGTGCGTGTAGACAAGGTCAACAAAGCTGGTGAGGGGTCTGGAGAGCATGTCTTACGGGGAGCAGCTGAGGCAACTGGCATTGTTTAGTCTGGAGAAGAGGAGGCTCTGGAAGATGTTATTTCTCTCTACAGTTACCTGAAGGGAGGTTACAGTGAGGTGGGTGTTGGTCTCTTCTCCCAGGTAACTAGCAATAGGACGAGAGGTAATGGGTTTAAGCTGCACCAGGGGAGATTTAGATTAGACATTAGGAAAAAAATCAATACTAAAAGAATAACGCATTGGAACAGACTGCCCAGGGAGGTGGTGCAGTCACCATCCCTGGAGGTGTTAAAAAAATGTGTAGATATGGCACTTCAGGACATGGTTTACTGGTTATGATAATGTCAGGTTGACAGTTGGACTTGATTTTAGAGGTCCTTTCCAACCTTATTGATCCTGTGACTCTGTGGTTCTTACTTCATGTCCTGTGTTGGTGTTTCTATTATGTTACATGGTCTCCTGTCTAACACATTGGCAAAGCTGCAGACATGTATTGGAGTTTCCAGTAATTTTTATGAGCTCAGTAATACACTGTAATTTTAGAAATGGCTATCTTGAGAATATAGAAATAAAAATAAATGCATTGAGAAAATAAAACCAAATTATAAAAGGAAGAGCAGAGCCATTTTGACACTGAGGAATGGAGAGAGATACTTTCTGAAGGTTATTTGATAGTTTGATTTGAGCATGGATTGCTTGAATACAGGATTTTCCTACCTGATTACTCTGAGTTGGTGCTGAAATGAGTGGGATAACCTGTCTTCCCTTGGGATGATGAATATGGTGGTGTTTAAAGAACTTTTAATAAGGATGCAATTCAGGACTCAGTAGCTGCATAGATAAGGAGTAAGATACGCTGAATGTTGATCAGTTTAGCCCTTCTGATGAGTTCAGATTAACTCAAGTTCTTACGCTTCCCAAAGAAACTTTGGGCCAAATGGTATTCCCTGACATATACTATATTTAGTATGGTTTGGATGAAATGCTTGCTGTGGTTTACTTTCAGTTTTAGTATCAGTTTTAATAGTGATAGTTTCTTTCTTTCTTTCTTTCTTTCTTTCTTTCTTTCTTTCTTTCTTTCTTCCTTTCTTTCTTTCTTTCTTTTGCAATTCTTGCATTTAGGGTTCTGGTAAAACTCAAAAGGGGAAAAAACATTCAGACAAAATCTCTGAGTTTGAGGAAAGTTTTGTACAGCTTTAGTTAAAACCTAAAGGAAGGAGAAAAAAAACTATTTAAAAACCGAAAGCATGTAGAACTATAAAGTTAAATTAAGAATGCTCTGGTCAGGGCATTTTTTTGTAAACGTAACCAATAGAACAAGAATGCTTTCATAAATGAAAGAGCAGTTAGATGGGTAGTGAAATTAAGTCATAGTTTGTGTTTGAATTCTGGCAACCCAGTATCAAAAGGATAGGTCTTATGCTGATGATAAAAATTAATCAAGGAATATATCTTTTCTTCAAATTCCTAGAAGTCCATTATGTGATTTCTTACAATGATGTCAGGTATTGTTACAGAAAACCGAGCTTTTGTGACTGTTCGAGACCTATTTGATGCTACCGGGCAACCTGCCAAAGTCTTCTTTCTGTATGCCAAGATGGTAATTATTGACACCTCATAGCGAAAGAGTTTCAAGGAACTCACATCAATGTTTCTTCCACAGCCAGAAACTGGAAGTGACACTATAGCAAAGAGATCCTGAAATCCTTGGGGATCATATTCCTGCACTGAATAAAGACTAGAGAGCACTAAGAAAGTTAACTTCAGGCAAACAAAACAAGGCTAGTGTGCAGATGCCTAGAATGGAACTTGGCTAGGACTATTTGAAGACAATAAATCTGGTGAGGCAGAGTGGGAGCAGGTGACAAAAACTCCTTATGGGCAACATGTTGACCTATAGGATTGAATATATATTATGAATCAAATCAGAAAGAGACTGGGACGCTTGACTATATGTCTTCAGCAGTAAGCCATAGAGCTAAGGGGAGGTGGCACCACACAATTCTGTGCTTTCAAGGTTTTATACCACATCTGTTTGTAGCATTTGACTGCTTATCTTTGGTTTTTCACATAGTCTCAGAAGCCAAATTAATCTGATTTTGTAGATGAGATTTTTAGGGTGGAGGGATTGTCTTTCAGAGTGAGCAGATTTTACACTAGGATGTGAAGCTCCTGGTCATTCTAATCCCTTTCACAGAATGACAAAATGACAGAATCTCAGGGGCTGGAAGGGACCTTGAAAGATCATCCGGTCCAACCCCTCTGCCAGAGCAGGATCACCTATACCATATCACACAGGAACATGTCCAGGAAGGTTTTGAATATCTCCAGAGATATATTCAGATGTGAATTTTAGCACTGATACTAGCTGTTATGCTGGACTACTCTATTGCTCATGTGAAAAGTGTGTGCCGTGCTACTGAGACTGACAGCTTTACAGAGAGGTGTGGAAGTTTATGTAGATTGCCTTTAAGAGTTCATACTTGGTCAGCCACAAGCCACAGTGTTTATGATTTCTCTCCTGCACTGTTACCTGAATTCTCTAGAAACTTGCATGGGGTTACTGCATCCTGCCCCCTGCTTGCTGCTTTGTCAAGCTCCATCTGCTTAAGAAGATGCTTAACTGTTGTTAATCTTTCCTTGTGTATGCCAACATGTGTCACTTGTAATGCTAGCAAGTTAATTCCATAAAAAGTAGAAGTTACAAAGTTTGAATTCCTACCGACTTTTGTTTTGCACTCAGGTCTGCTGGCTTCTATTAAAAATTGAAATCTAATTTCAGTTTCTTTCTTGGTTAGGACTTCAAGAAGATCTCTCTTAACTTGCCAAGTCCCAAAGACATTTATTCAATTTTCAAATTTGTTTGAAGTTAGTCTGTTTAAAAGCTGCTGAGGAAGTAAACAGACTGAAAGACAGACAGACTGTAGACTGAAGAGAGCCAGTGAGTTCCATATGTCTTATTTCTTTAAGAAGCACATAAAAAATTGTTAGAAGGAAAAATTTATATGGTAACTGTTACATAGGTACATTTGTTTGAGAGATGTTACATTTTCTGTCTCCATGCAAAACATTTCGAGTTTTGCCACAGGTTCATCTTCATTGCAGTGCTAGCTTGAGTAGATGCCCTGAAGCTGTACCATTTCAAGACAGTTTAGCTCAAAGCTCGGCCCAAGAAATAAGAAAGGCTTAATATAAATAATGAACAAGTTCATGTTTTAAGACAAGATAAATCTGGTGATGGTTTTAGCCCAGAAAGCAAACTTTTTGGCTGCTCAGGAGCTGACTGCCGTGCAGCTCAGACATCTGTACAGTTTGATGGGGAGAATCAGCCAGAGACAGGACCCTGTCAGAACCCCAAGCCAAGCCACCCCCTGCATCTGCAGGCATACCTCAGCAGCTCTGGTTGTATGCTGTCAACAGGACTGTTTGTATTAGCACAGAATAGTCAAGTCTTCACTGCTTTATGAACTGGAAGGTCAGTTACACTTGAGCTTCAATCTACCATCCCTTGCCCTCCATTAAGTTAGCTGCCTGGAGCTTAAAGCACAGTTTAATCTGTGATAGAAACTTATGGTAGTCTGCTCAGGGGCAACACTCAAGCTATACCTCAAACTAATTCAACAATCCCCATGAGACAGCAGAGGTTTCTTAAGGAATATACCAGATGCCAAGAATGTGTCTATGCGGCCCAGAATAGCTCTTTCTGGTGCCACAGTAAGATGTGGAAAAAATCATAGGACTAGCCCAGTGATGTCTGTGATGGTTTACTGAGGGGGACTGTGCATGTTGTTAGTTGAATGTAACAAATGAGTGTGTAGTCATCATTTTTAAAACTGGCTATATTACTGTAGTTTAAATGCCTCACTCACCATCTCTGTGAAAAACTCTTGCAAAAAAGTAGACAAAGGGGAGAGAAAGGTGGTGATGATGTCACTGCAGAAATGATGCCCAAGGGGATAAAAGCCTATGATGTCTGTAGTACGTGTCTGTCTCTGTACTGAGCCCTGCGACTGACTCGACTGGCTGCTTGGCTGGCCTCTGGTTCAGGCTAAAGAGCAGAGAGTTGCCTCCTCAGCAAAGAGGCCATAAGAAAGCTCATTAAGCCACCGTTCAGCTCCCCTTTATTCAGCCTGACATCTAATAGGCTGCTTTAGGTTCTTGGTTATGGTCTAACTGGTTTGATTTTGCACCAAAAAGAGAAAAGGGCTAGTACCCAATCTGTTTAAGTGGAGAAATCATTTCAGAAGGTGCTTTCTACTCATCTCTCAGCCTGCTCCGGGCCATTTGCACAAACCACAGCAGGAACTCAACTTTGCCTTGGTCTCCTGGGAGCTCCTGGGGCTGCAAAGCTGGGCACCAACTCCCAGACACAAGTGTTTTGGTGTGGTGGGCACTGAGTTACTGTGCAAGCCTCGACTGAGTTCATGCCCAAGGTGGCAGAGGTCATGTATCACTCCTGCTCCTCTCTCCCCCTGTTTTTTCCTCTGTCCTTTAAAGTACATTAACTGGATTTTCCAAACACAGAGTATCAACATATTTCTGCTCTTAAGTACTTCTTAGACTTTACACCGAGTTTAGTGGAAGGTTTGTGGCCTCATGAAGAGACAGAGTCCTAAGGATTTCATTTGTATTGGAACATCATGTTTGTGAATTACTACCAAGCACAATAAAATCTAGTGCAAATACACACTGTATGTTACATAGTCATGATGTTTTCTTTAAAGTAATTAAAATTGTTTACACATTGAACTAACAAGCAAACAAAAGGTGCTAATCAGCTGTATTTCAGAAAAAGTTGAAAGAAAAATGATGCTGTCTAAACGGTTCAGAATAGTCAGGCTTATTCTATAATATGTCTGTAGCAGCAGGATATAACAAAGGTAAAGATTTAAGGCATTTTTGACACCTTAAAGCAAAACTGTTAGCACTGCATAGACTTTCAAATCCAAAGAGGATTCAGCCTGCTCACTTACTGCCTTCCACATCTTCAAAGGACCATGGCTCTTTTTTAATCTTTCCACTTTGTTGTGAAGCCATAGGAAGTTATTGACTTTACAGGCAGTTTTAGTACACAATCAAGCAGGAAAAAATGCTGGTATACTCTGAGGCTGGGAGTTCAAATCATCTCTTTGTGTCACTCCCCTCTCTGAGCTGAGGCAGAATTTAAAAGTGCAGAACAAATGGTGAGCTGTTCTACAAGGTTTTGTTTTTTGACCCTCTTGTTGAGTCAAAATTCTCTGAAGACATTCAGGGAAGTTTTGGGTACCTCAAAAGCTTCCAAATGTAGTTTCAAGAAGCTTTCCATAATAATGTTTCTTGATTATAATTAGATATAGTTTTAACTCTGAATCTGAACTCTGACTTCGTTCTTCTTAAAACAGCTTTAGGGCAAGTGGAGACTGGACGGCTTCTAGTGAGCACATGTTTGCTTGATGGTCAGTGTCTAGACAGAGTGCTGCCTGCTTTCCATTCAGGCTAAGCATAAGAGCTCTTAAATATACCTTTGCTTAATGCCAGAAGGTGTTATTTGAACTGATGCTTAAATCACCAACCAGTTTGGCAAAACTGGAAGGGAAGCTGAGACCACGTTTCAATGGTTTTTTACCAAGTTCTGGGATCACAGACCTCTCCTCAGTTTCACTGACCAGTAAGAAAGAGATATAAACTAAATAGGAACAAAAAACCCAAGAAGCCAGAAAGGGAACTGCTGGGACTTTTACCCCAAGTGGATGCTTCTGGAGTCCATTCTGCTCACAGTGGTTCTTGAGCTGAAATTGGCCTCCACTATAGGATCCCCAGTGTGTAGAGGAAAGGAGGACTTTGTATCCATCCCTTGCAAATACATCTGTATGAAACAAGCTGTCACCAATATCCCTTCTTCAGAAACCCTGAATATTATCAGTTTTGGCTAATGTCCAAATAATGAACATTATAAAATAAACATAATGAAAAGACTCAAGAATCCTACACCAAACAATATATAAAGATCAGAAATGTGGTTTTGCTTTCTGATCCTGGCTGTACTTTGGCAAAATAACAAATCAGCTTGTCTATGTCATACAAATCCTAGATGGCACTGGACTATCTTTCCTCCCAAGATCACACATGACCTTATTTTCTTTGGTTGTATGAGATGCCACAAGATACCCAGAGGAAGGAGTTCAACTGGACATTTTGTTTTCTCACTCATTTATTTGTTTTCTCCTGCTCTTAGCTCCTGAATGATTCCTTGAAGAAAGCCTTGAAAACCTTGGAATGCTGTTCCTAAATGGATAGAATTGCTGCCCTTTAGCAGAAGCTTCTGATGAAGTCTAAATAGTAAGACATAAAGGAACATTAACTTAATTGGAAGGCATAAGGTCCTAAAAATAGAGCAGTGATGATAAGTAATTTTGGATGTGCCCATTTTGGGACATCTAACCTGAAACTTTTAGAAAAGTCTTGATTTTAAAGATTGGCTAGGTGTTCTTGTAAAATTTATAGAGTGAGAAACATAAGAATGAAAATATTTTAAGCCTGTCATTATTTGGAAAGTCTTGAACTATAGCTTTAAGGAAATTATGAACTACATACCAAATAACTGAGAAGTAAGCATTCTGTTTTATCTAGGTCTTATTTAGCATCTGTCTTCTCTGTTTGGAAGTAAGGACAAACAGCATTAATTAAATTTCCAAATGCTTCTAAATTTGGAACACTTGTGTATACTAGTTGAAAATAATACGAATGAAGGACTGAAAGCCTGTCTAAACATGTTCAAGGGATAAAAGTGTTGGAATCTACCTGAGCATTAGTTCATGTAGGAGAAAAATCACTACGAAATTGATATTGTCTTTACTTCTAATGGAAAGGAGGCACTTGGAAAGCACAGATAGATACAGAATCTATTAGTGATAGCTCTGTTTTCATGGCCTGAAATTATACTCTGTCCTCTATAAAAATGAGGAAAGACCTAACACTGTATCAAGAAGACAAAACATATTTTCTGCATCTCAAGAGCTAAACACTGCAATGATAGGTTTTAAGAGGAAAGTTTGATACACAGCTGAATTGGGTAAAAGGGCTCACTGTTCGCTCAAGGGCCTATGCAATCTTATTTTCTGGGAATCTCTGACATGCCACAAGAAACTCAGAGGAAGGAGTTCAAATAGACCTTTTGTTTTCTCTTGCAATTTTTCACCTATTAGATCTGTGAGCCTCTAAGGAGTCAATTCATAAGGAGGATCTGAAAGAGAACAGAACAGTGCTCAGCTTTGTAAGGTAAAAGAGATTGTATTTAGTGAGCTGTAAATTAAACAGTTTGCCTTATGAGATGGTAATCAAAAATATTGTGTTAAATGTCATCAGGATGGATGCAGGCTCATTCTGGGTGAGGTAGGAAACTGTATGGCTGTGCTATTGCCATCATATTGTGGACACAGAGAGCATGTATGAAAGCTACTGAACACTTTTAAGTGGAGGTGAAACCAGTCTTATTTGTCTCATAATAAATGTCTGTTTTTTTCCTTGAATTTTTATAGATTTCTTGTAGACTTGGACATGATTTCTACCAATTTAATAATCCTCTGTGTCACATCTTTGCATATTTGGGATTTATGAAGTCCAGTTTTCAAAAAAATTAAGTAACTTTTTCTCCTTCATTGGAGGCACCGGATCTAAGAGTCTAATACAACGTCCCTATGTTTGGATTTCTAGTAACTCAGTTTAGGATGTCAAAACTTCATCAGCCTTTGCCATCCCATGAAGAAAAGGCTCTATCTGTGTGCCTCTGCCCTCTTTCACTAGCATGCTAATGCGTTGCATCCTAGTGCTCTTCCCACTTGCATCTCTGCCATCAACCTCCTTCATGACCCACTCTGGGGTAAGCTGGTCAAATTTTGCATTTGTTGCTAGAATCCTAGTTTGTGTTTTTAACTTTTCAGGGAGAGACCTGGGAAGAATTAATTTAGTTCAGCTGAGGCATTATCAGCCTCCTCTCGAACAGACACTACACTGTCATGACCTGTCCTGTGCGTCTAACACTGATCTATTCATAGTCTTCATATCAGCATGCTGGGCAGGTTTTTATGCTAAATCATCTTTCTTCACTGGTCCCTACTTATACTGTAGCAAATAAAAAGGCTTAGATTAGCACAATGAGCAAATGGGTCCCTTTATGTCCTGCTTTCTCAATGTGATTTTCTGAGTGAGTTAAATGGATGGACTAGCAAAGCTGGCCCTGAGACAGACACATGCTGTGGGGAAGCTACCCCACAGAGGAAATCTTGTTCTGCCAAACTGTTTGGTGTTTTGTGATATTGAGTAAGTGAGGTCAATGAACTTCCACCGGTGATGATAAGCAATGTTTGAACATAAGGCACCTGAGGTAAAAGATTGCCTAAGCCAGCAGTCAGCCTGAAAGCAGCCTGACTGAAACCCTCAGTATGGCATGTAGGAAGATCCACAGCAAAGCATTGGTCTGGTTGTTGCATGAAGTCTGTGGAACAGAGCACCTATAGGCACAAGCCTCAGCTGGGGAACCTGGGCTGCAGCAGCTGCACAAGCAGGGAGCAGCGAGTCTCTCGTTGGAGCAGCTTACAAGGATAAGCAAGGAAACAACAGATGGAGACAGGCAGATGGATGAACACCAGGAAACACAGAAAATATTAGTCAGCATCATAGGCAGTGACCTCAGCATACCAGAAGTCTGAGTGTTGTCAGTTTTTTGTAAGCCTCTCAGAAAAGAAAGGCTTTAAAGTTAGTGTTAAAGAAAGATAATGAATTGTTTTGTAGATATTTACAGAGAGTGGCTCTTGAGTATCTGTGAGAGTGGAAAGCAAAGCATGAATGTGTTTCAGAATTCATTCTGAGAAGCTTTCAAGCTGTCTAATGGAAGATTTTATGGGTGGGAGCCTCTTTAACAGGCTTACTTTTGGAGCAGAGTAAGAGATACTAGAAGACCAGGGAATAATTCATGAAGAACATTCCTCTAAAAATGAAAGAGACAACCTTTAAAGCATCAATCTGGGTAGATATGGATGAAGAAAATGATGTGTGAGGGCTCAAGAAAAAAGAAGATACACTTTTTGGAGTTCGGGCAAGAAAAGGGAAGGGAAGACATCATAGGACTTATTGGTGAGAGAGCATGGGGGGCTGCAGTGTGAACAAACAGAAGGTACTACCTGAGCAGCCCAATGTTTCTTCTGGCACAATTAGTCCAGATCACAAACATATCCTGTTGTTTTAGTGAGAAAGGAAAGCAGGGAAGATGACTGCTTGTCATCCAGCTTTATACAGCCCAGCCAGTCTTAATGTCCTATCACAGTGAAAGGAAGAGAAAAAGGGCTCAGAGATCCTGTCACAGCTGTCAGTTTTCCTCACTGGCTGAAAAAGTAGAGAAAGTCCTGGAAAAAGTGGGTGGCAGTGTACATTTCTGAGGGACTGGTGGATGATTTTGAAAGACACCTGGAAATAACAGAGAACAAGGCAGAGTTTGGGGAAACCTGAGTGAAGAAGGAAAACTGATGTGGGCGATAGAAACATAGAGGGAGAAAAGTAAAAAGAACTCACTGTCAGCACTGTTCAAGGGAGGAAGGGTGTTAAAAGATGAACAGCTAGAGACTGAAGCAGAGAGGATCTCAGCAAGGATCTTGGTAGGAGAGGTTGTTGGCAAAGCTGTATTAGATATGGAGACACCCCTGCCTGTGTGAGAGTCATTGTATAGAGGGACTGAAATGTGGAAGATAGGGAAGAGATGAACTCCAGGGACAGCAGTTGCTCGGTGCGGGGAGAGAGAAGAGCAACATATATAAGATTAGGGATGTCAGAATGAAAAAAAATAATAGTAATGATGGCATGTGAGAGTGGGGAGTGAGGGTAAGCAAACATTGTGGATGTGTATGTAGGCAAGCAATTAAACCAGTGCATCTTTTGGTTCAGTTTCAGTTTGGATTCTGTGGCAACGGAAACCATTCTGGTTTGATAATGTTTTAAGCAAAATAACATTTCAAAATAGTTATGTAGTCTGGGCTCCTATTCAAGAAAAGTAAAATATTCAAATAAATTTATTTCTAATTTTCTTTCGGCTTCCTGGAGGTAAAACTGTGGAAAGGAGAGGAAGAGGTGGCTGAGGTGACATCCTTGGGAGGTAGCAAATAGATTGGGTTAAAAGGGATGGAAGATTAAAAAAGCCTTAAAAAATAACAATGTCGAGAAGACATAAAATAAATAATATTTGTAAAAAATCCCATTCACACAGAGTGCATGGGATGTATGTACCTTTTATGCAGCCAAGCAAAATGTGAAACAAAGGAGTAAAAATCAAGTCTGAGAAAAAAGAAAAGCAACCCCTGGAAGAACTGTTAAATAGAAAAGTACAAAAAAGCAAATGTCATCACAGACAAAGTCACAAAGGTAAAAGTGGCAGAGCTGCTAGTTCAAGCAAGCACAAGCTCTTATTTTTACATATTTTGTAATTTAATATAACCTAATGATGTCTCAAACTCAAAACAATTCAGGTAATTCAAAGCTAATCCTTTGAAGACTGCAGGAACACAGTATATGCATACGTTCTCCCAAGCATTCATTTGGCAGGGATCCTAGAAAATGCTGGTGTTCTGTGAATGCTCACATGTAGCAGTGCACTGCCAAAATTTCAACAAGATGGTCTGTCACAAATTTGCCATTGAACTGATGGCACACCTAGTTGGCAGGCAGGATAAGTTGGAAAAGAGAATTTATTTTCAACAGGGAACACTGAATAAACAACTTAATGCCTCAAACCCAACACCTTTTACTTGGATTTTCTCACAATTTAAACAAGCAAACAAACAAAACCTTGAACTAAGAACCAAAATGTTTGGGGATTTTGAGAAACAAATTTTATTTATGTTCCCAGGTTTTTATTAGTGTGGGTGTGAATGGTGTCCCCCTTCTTCTCCTGAAACATGTGATGAAGAAAGGCATAGTTCAGGGCCTAACACTTAAATCTGGAAACCAGATGAGATCTTGATGTTTCAGTTTTTTTACTTATTTCTATTCTTTTTGCTTACTGTCTTGAAGTTTTTTACTTAAGAGTTCGGTCATCCAACTGAATTATGGCTACTGAACAAGCTCCGCAAGTCCTGTGCCTCAGAGTCAGAGTAGTAGGTGGATGACAAAAGCAGGAGAGTGTTTTATGGGGTTAAAGAGAAGCTGGTTCTTGGAGGGAGGGGAGGACAGCTTGTGGAGGAGCTGCTGTAAATTCTTTTCAATTTGAAATCTATAGGATTTGATCTTCTTGCAAGATATTTTGAGCCAGTGGCTAAGTTTGGCGTGTCAGAAATCTTCATTAGAAGAGACAGATATTTATGAGTTCAGCTGGATATTGACATCTATTAAGAAAAAAATGCTATGTATGGTTGGCTTGACTGTGCTGTCACAGTGGAATAAAAGGTACTTTTTCCCTATTGGCTTTAGAAAGGCAAGAAACGTGCATAGCACTCTCCTAATTCCCTCACTTTGTTTACTTCCTTAATTTGTCAAAAAATGTTGCATGCTCAGGAGACATCTGCATGCCTTTGGTGTATGTCAGATGCCTGTCCATTTGTTCTTCTGGAGAAAAGTAAGGAAGCGCTTGAAAAACTCTGGATAGACCCGAAAGAGGATGGTACAATGGTCATACCAGAATGCATGCTGGTGGCTCCAAAGGCAATGTCATGAAGGAGAGAGCTTGTGGGCATCTCTCTCTGGTAAATCAGAGGAGGAGAGGTAGCAAGACAGTGGCTGCAGTTTTGAAATTCTGGTAAAAGAGCTGCCTTCAACCTCCAAACCAAAATGTTATCACTTCTGAAGGATAACATAAATACTTTGAGGAGACTCTATAGAGCTCAGTGGATTCAAGACTGAGAAGCTATTCATATTTTCATACTATGAATAATGTAGAATATTTAACAACTCCTTAATATTGATGTTGGTGGCACACTGGTAAGCAATACTTAGCAAGTCAATGAGAATAATGTCAGACAAAGAGGAAGAAATCTTTTATCACAGATATATTTTAATATTTTGCTATCATTGTTGAGGGCTCTTTCTAGGCTCTAGAAGGCAAGTTATTTTCCATGCTGATTTCCTCAGGATTAGTGTCAAGTACTGTTATTGTCTTGTATCTCTACATATACTTATGCAAGTAGATGTGTTAATACAGTATTACATTGTATTGTTTAAAAATGTATACAGATGCCACCTGGTCCAGCTACTGTGTGGGCCAGTAGTCGGTGTATTTGTTTATTTATAACATTTTGGGATATATTTGCTGTCAGAATTTGGGACTAATCACATCTTTCAGAATGGAAAGGTTTACTTGGCTAGAAATCATGGAATCACAGAATGATAGGGGTTGGAAGACCCTGGAGACCATCTAGTCCAATCTGCCTTCCAGAGAAGGTTCACCTAGAGCAGATTGCACAGGATCATGTCCAGGAGGGTTTTGAATTTCTCCAGAGATGGAGACTCGACCACCTCTCTGGGCAGCCTGTTCCAGTGCTCTGGATACCCTCAAAGTAAAGTTCCTCCTCATGTTTTGATGGAACTTTCTATGTACAAGTTTGTTCCTTTTACCTCTTGTCCTGTCACTGGGCACCACTGAAAAAAAGGCTTTCCCCATCCTCTTGACACCTACCCTTTAAGTATTTATAAGCATTGATAAAATCCCCCACTCATTCTTCTCCAGACTGAAAATACCCATATTCCTCAGCCTTTCCTCATAAGAGAGATGATTTAGTCCCTAATCATCTTTGTAGACCTTTATTGTACCCTCTCCAATAGTTCCCTGTCCTCCTTGAACCAGGGATCCCACAACTGGACACAGTACTCCAGATGAGGCCACACCAGGGCAGGGTAGAAGGGAAAAAGAACCTCCCTTGACCTGCTGGACATAACTCTTCTTGATGCACCCCAGGATATCATTCGCCTTCTTGGCCACAAGGGTACATTGTTGGCTGATTGGTTAACCTGTTGTCCACCAGGACTGCCAGGTCTTTTTCCACAGAGCTGCTTTTCAGCAGGTCATCTCCTAAACTCTACTGTTACATTATTATTTATTACACAAATATTCACATGGATAGGAATTGGGTGATTGAATTTGGAAATGGTTATTTTCTACATTTCCTGTTCTGTTTAAGCAACTTGGGCTTGAAAGCTTGCCCAGGTGCTCTGTATCTGTGTACAATTTTGATTATTTTTTTTAACTTAGTTCCATCTGATTAGCCTTTACCTTCTAAGATATTGACTAGACTGCCACAGTAGGAGAAATATTGAATTCCTCTGTAGTATAAGCAAATATTTTTTTGGATTGTATCAGACATATAAGTGAATATACATTTGCTCATGTAACATACATCACTGACTTGGTCATACATAGATGCTTTGTGGATGTATCCATCCTGACAGTCTGTCCTTTCTTGCAGTGCAAAGGCAATGGGGGCCAATGGGGGATCAAGGGACCTGGATCCTGTTGACTACAGAGCTACTGAGCAGGGTCAAATTGTTTAATCTCTTTCCCTTGTCATTTGCTGCCACCCTGTTCAGCTAGACTGTAAACTGAGTCAACTGTTTCCTACCATGTGTTTCTGCAAAGTATATCACAAGATCCCTATGTTAGATGGGACCTCTGGGTACTATCATATTATAAATAATTAAATGTATTTCATGTTTTGAAATTGTTTCCAATCAAATTTTGTGTTGAAGAATTTTGTTCTGAATTCAGACTGCATGTGGGACAATATTTATAATGATACTTGATACTATTCCTACAGAAGACAGGGTTGGTGTCACAGAGCTCATTAAATTGCTTTGTATTAGCTTTTTATGAGCATATTAAAGAAAGGGCACTTCAAAAGTAAATAGGAAACCCCCATTTTAAGGTAGGAGACTTCGATATTAGGTCAGCTATGTTTCATGGGCAAGGATGTAACTGAAACTTCAGTGATACCTATTACCGATGAAGTATCTCTATCAACAAGCCACCTTCCTATCAAAACCTGATCTACTCCAGAGTGAAATGGAGTTTGAACTTCAGGAAGGACCATGGTGGTTTCTCATTCCTCTCAACTGGGGTGGGTCATATCTTTAAGAATAAAAAGAGTCTTTATTCATATATGCAAGCACTAGCAAATATCACCAGCTTATGATTGTTTTTTTAGGACAGCATTGATCAAGTACCTTCCCTGCACAGTCACAATGGTGGTCTGAGATAGATCAAGTACTCTGGAATTTGTCTAAGGTGCTTTCAGTGTTAGCAGTTCTTCTGAGACCTGACGGTACTTCTGAACATGTCCAGAGATTGTAACATGTCCTGTGAAGGGCATTCACTTGGAAAACTAGGGCTGGCTGCTATGAAGAGGGCTATCGTTCTGAACAGACAAACACAGGTTAGAAAGGTTGTGGAGCAATTAAAATGCAAGATTTTTTACCTACATATCATAGAAGGGAGACAGTTATGTTGCATCATTTTCTACTACAGGTAGATTAAATATTCCACGTTTGGACTTACTGAGTGAATTTAGAGCTTCCTTCCCAGTTCTGCAGTGCTACTGTTTTCTTTTTTTTAACAATAAAATGTAAATTGTTGCTATTGCAAAGTGACTTCAACTCTACCAGGCACCTTTTGTCCAAAGCCTTTAATTTTTAAACCCAAACAAATTTATCTCAACTTATTCTGTGGGAGTACAAATATGTTCCCTGGGCAGTTGATAGGCAAAGTTCTGATTCAATGGGACTACAGAAGATGATTATGGAAGAAAAGGATATGGATCACATGTACCCAGTAGAAGACAAACTGACTCCAAACTAAGAATGATGGAATAGGCTTGAAAAAATCTGTTTTTCTGAAAGAGGATATTCATACACAAAGACAGAAAAGAACTGAGAAGTTTATTACCTGCCATTCCTTTCATGAAAACATGGTCAGTGTAAGGTAATGTATCTTAAAAACCTTCAGGTGAAGAGTCATGAGAGAAGACTTCCTCTGTGATTGTTTTGACTGCATGAAAGCAAAAGACAGGGTTGTATTCTACCCTGTTAATGTGAACTGGATTGTTGTGGAACAGAAGGTGTAATGCACACAAGTGCAAGGTACACAGCCATGGAGGAAGATTCAGCTTTGTGAATCTCATTATTTGTGTGCACAGCTCTGAATCTCAGAGCAAATAAAAAGTTATTCAGTCCAGTGCAGAAAAAGACATCTAACTCTGGGCAATAGTATGTGAATGAGAATGTGCTAGGAACTGGGGAGCAGAAAAAAAAATTAATTTCCATTCAGCTGCAAATAATAACATCTCTACCATCATGATGTAGTCCTGCTGGTGTTAGAACCCGTAGTCCAGTCTGGTTTGAGTGTGGGGATGGGAAGAGAAAGGAAAAAAAAAACCCACCATATTAAGTCTATGGAAATTGTGGAAATGCCTGAGCAGACAAGCACATTGTCCTGAGATATTGCTGGTGTGCAACAACTCATGAAAACTTTGCTTCGTGGCTTTTAAAAGCTACAGCTGTTATTGTTTCTAATCCAAATGTCTACAAGAAAGACTCATGAAACTGTCAATGTCCCGCTCAATTACTAGACAGAAGAAGAGAGAAGTACCTTATTCTGAGCTTACCTCCTCAGCCCCTTTGTATCTCCTTATTTCAAGCATGTTACCTAGTGATGAAAGTGCCACTTAGAGCTGAATCAAAGAGTTGCAGAAGAGCCCTTTGGAAAGCAATGAACTCAGACCTGCTCAAGGTGATCAGACAACACCAGCCTCTCTTTCCCTATTCTTTGGGCTTCAGTCTAATAGGTATGATTGCATTTTCTAACAGTTTGATACTTTTGTATGGAGATGGAAGGAGGAGATGACAATGTTAGTAGACCTGTGGCTTGTAGGAGCTGAAAAATGTCAGTGTTTTCTTGACATATTCCAATTTTTTCAGAAAAGACCCACTCCACAAATTCCATGGAATTTTACTAGAGAGCTGATTCTTACATATTTCTCTTTATTTGTGCTTGAGAAACATGCCCTTTAGTATGATTAAAGAATAATTAGATTCATTTTGAATTCTGGTAAATGGCAAGGCATTCTTTTCATAGAGTTTCAGGTTCTGCAATTGCATTTCTGCAGCACTGTCTAGCAGTCATGAAAGATTAGCTGTGTTTTCTCCTTCTGCCATGCAGTTCTCTAATCTGTCTGGAACAAAAATAG
This sequence comes from Chloroceryle aenea, assembly GCA_013399075.1. NCBI lineage: Eukaryota > Metazoa > Chordata > Aves > Coraciiformes > Cerylidae > Chloroceryle > Chloroceryle aenea. Next base: position 226,577 of record VWZY01007073.1, read on the forward strand.
ATCAATAAGTGCAGCTTTGTAGATTGCATCAAATGCTTCTGTGTGTTGCTTTGTGACTATTGGGTCATTCTTGGATGCGTAGAGTTGACATATATCTCAATAAGAATTATTCCCAGAAAATATGCACTGTGCACTGTCAAAGGGGTGTTATCTTTCTTCTTTTTAAGTTCAAATTTCATAATTAGAACAAGATGAACAATAGCATTCTCTCACAGAAGAATAAAGATGTGCTTGACTCCTTTTTTACTGCTTTTGAAAGATGAATAAATGGGCATTTTCTTCAGCCTTGCTTAATATTCTGTCCCTCTTCGCACCTTGCTCCATTTTTGAGTATTTCAATAGGGATGCATGAATGGCTTAAATAAGAGACAATTCCAGAAAGATCATCAAAAGAAAAAAAGATGAGGCCAGGCAGCTTGGAGAATTCCTTTAGAACACAAAATGCAGGTGTATTTGGTGCAAGGTATTGGTGGTGACCTTTGTTTTGTTATAATTTAAATTTTCCTATGCATCCATCTTCCTTCCTTGCTTCTCCATTTCCTTCCTTCCTTCCTTCCTTCCTTCCTTCCTTCCTTCCTTCCTTCCTTCCTTCCTTCGAATTCATGATACTTTAAGATGATCCAACATCTGTGACAGAAGAAGCTGTTTCCTTTCTATCTCATGTCTATACATCATCAGAGTGGTACAAACTTGCACATTACTTACGCAGTTGTTTCCTTTCTGGGGCATGGGGGATTTAGCAGAGTGACCCTTGTTGCTGTTAATGGGATTTGTTCAGCTAAAATCTTGTGCAAGCCAAGTCTTTTCAAAAGACAGAATTTCTTCAGAAGTAGATAGACCTGGTTAAAGATTCTTTTGATGAGATATAAGTCAAGATCTTAGAGCATATCTAACAATTAAAGACCGTGGACAACTTCTCACCAGATAAAAGCGTTAATCTCACCATTATGGCCATATTTCCACTTGGCTAATTACTTCCTGCTGTGTAAAATTCTTCCTATAATTTCACTTAAAGGTATTCTTTATGCTCGTCTAGAATGACTGTGCAATGTTATTGCATGATTTTGAAAGCTGAGCTCCTCAATTATCCAAAAAAATATTTGCCAAGTAAATGTTTCTATGAAAATTGTCATTATCCATTAAGTGATTTATTTCATGAGCAGTATTTGCAGAGCTATGCAGCTGGTTGATTGCTACAAAAAGAAAAATTACTCTAATAAATTAGTTAAGAAAAAAAGGTAAAAATTAATTAAGATAATGTATATGTTGGATAATATTTGTCCAGATGTTGTTTGAAGGCTATCACCTTTCATTTTGGTGGGCTTACATACCAGCAAAGCAATCCCTATATAAATAGTTCTGAGTTTATCCTGTGATCTGCCATCCCTACTTGAAAAATGTTGTATAAATGATCATTATTATGATTGTAAATCAAACCCTATTTTCATTTGCAATAAAATATAATGGCATTTGAACAAGCAAGGCAGCAGGGCTGTAGATTAATTGAGTGCCATGTGGTCTGATGTGTGCATTTTGAGATAAAGCCTATGTTGTTTGGAGTCTGGGAATAAGTGCCTGCCTGATGGAGGCAATCATTTGCTTTTTATTTTTGTAAAGGACCTAAGTTTCTCTAAAATCAGAGATAATATAAATAAAAATCATTACATGGAATTTAGCAAGTTGAGTGAACAGTATTTTCAACCACCACATCCCTCAAGAGTTATTTCTGGAGATGTTTTGTTGCACTGGACACAGATTACAAGAGTCATCCTGTCCATAAATGTATTATATAACTTATTTTGTGACAATTAAGTAGTGTAGTTTTCAACTCAAACAAGAGAAAAAAAAATTGCTGTAAGTCTTCAGAAGTTTTTTCAAGCATAAGTTAGTAGGAATTGTAATGCAACTGGACATTTTTTAATGTAATTTTATGCATATAGTTATTATTTTATAAAAAACAGATTCAAAGTACTCAGCACCTTCAGGGCTCATATCACTGACGCAGCTTTGCAAATACTGCAAACATATAAGCTGAAAGGGGAAATATTTTAAATTTGTTGGAAAATGATGAGTTTATTTCACTGATCCTGGATCTTCTTTTCCTTAAGACTTTTGAAGAAGAGCAGTGAAACATTTGTGAAATCTTTTTAAGCCTGAACTGGCAAAGGTGAAATGAAAGTAAAGGTGAAAGAAAAAAAGAACTAGTGGAAAAGAGAATAAAAAGAGTAATTGCACAAACAAATTTCAGGCCCTTTTCTTCCTAGAAGCTTGTTTGAAACAATTGACCTGAAATGATGGTGAAGTGATTAAACTGAGAGATGCCGCAGACATTAATATCTGCTTGTATTAAAGGGGAATGATTCAGAAACCTTACAAATATGCAGGTAATCAGAAGAGCTATGTTTCAAGGTTGATGAATGCAAGATAGAGCACATTCAGATGCTCACAGACAGTGCTGGATTCATGACCATCACTTGGATAAAGGAGCAGGGAATCAACGTTGACAGCCCAGTAAAACATCTGCTTAGTGTGATGTGATAGCTGGGAATGCAGATGAAACATTAAAGTAATACAAAAAAATGTAAAACCTTTGTGTATATCAGCAGTACCTTCTCAGTTAGGCTATTACACTCACTTCTTGTCATCCTATCTGAGAAAGATAACAGAAGAAGCTTGGACACAGGAAATAAAGGCAAAGTACTCTTACAAAAAATTAACAAATGAACAAGAAAGACAAGAATACAAAGATATTTTTAAAAGAACACAAATCTTTGAAACTGCACCTTCCAGTGATACTTAGGAATGAAATGCGTATTAAAGGACGACCAAACAGATTATCAACCAGCAGACGATGGCAGTAGTTGCAAAACTGGAGCATCTGAATGACTAAATGCTTTGTCAAGTGAGGGTATGGGAACTGTTAGTAGTGCTCAGGTATTGATGAAGCCTCTGTTTTTTTCTTTTCAAAACAAAACAAAAGCAACAAAGACTAAAGGACCTCTGCTGAAAACATAATTCACTTGATGTTTTCCACCATGTGCTCTGCAGTGTTTTACAGGAGACTGTTCTCCTAAAACACTAAATTCAGCTTGCTGGAGGCTGGGGCACAAATACACTCTTTCCCCTTCATACTGATGAAAACCTGATGAAGAATATTTTCCATGAAGCTTCTGCTATTCCTCATCGCCTATGTGCAGATGCCAGGAAAACTAGAGGCTGAAATATCTTCCTATGACAATAGAGAATAGCAAGATTTTGTTTCCCTCCATTTATGCTTGGACCTGATCCCACTCTAACCGATTGCAGTTATGTGTTTGCAGATGACTGAAACAGGAATACATTCTGTCTGTTGAACAAAACTTTTCCATCAATGTTACATTCTCTAATGATAGAACTTCACAGAATTTTATGGAGTTATACTAGTAGAAAAATTGACTCAGAATCTCTGAATTAATCATCCTGTTGTTTGCCTTTCTTTTAATTCTGATAGTAAAGGGCTGCAGGATATGTGCTATTTAGTGTTGCATTTGGTAACTCATTTGCTTTCTGTATGGAAATTAACTGTAATGGTTTGCGTGTTTATTCATTTCCCAACTAGCACACTAACTCTTGCTTCAGCATGTCCAGCGTCTTGTAGGGGTATCTTCTCAAGCACTGAAATGTTAATTCATGGGTAATACCAGGTACTAATATGAAATAGAGTTGAGGTGCAGAATTTTATGCCACCCTTGTTCTCTCCTGGAACTACAGATCCTTGCTCCAAGGGCATGACATAGTAATGCAGCTGTGAATATTTCCAAATTGCCATCATGAAATATGAAACTTCTGTGTACAAACAATGCCTCCCAAGAATTCAAGTATGGTGACACAAAAGCTTATCTTCCAAAAGCTGGGACATGTACTGAACAGATTCTACGAATCAGGTATTCGCAATTTATTAAGAATGATTGTTTAGACATGAAATGTTTTTTGAAAGGTTTAGTTTAGAATTATTGTTCTCTCTCCCATCACTTACCCTTAAGACATTCAAAACCATCAGATCCTGGTGATGGGTCTAAAGATAATTCAAACTGGAATAGATATGAAAAAGGATGGGAAGCACCAAGATGTGGGTGGTGGGGGTGGCTGGTTTGTTTTTTTTTTCTTTGAGGGGTGGGTGTTTTGTTTTTCTGGGGAAGATTTTTGTTATTTTTGGGGTTGTTTTTTCTTTATTTTTCTTTTTTTCATGTGTGGCTTTGTTTGTTTTTTTTGTTTTGATTGGGTTTTGTTTGGTTGTTTTATTTTGTTTTGGTGTTGTTTGGTTTGGTTTTTACCCTCCATTTTGGGCATATATTTGGCAGGATAAACTCAGTTTACCAAGCACAAGGGAAAAAAGAATTGCTTGTTCACCAGACAGTCCAATATTGCACAGTTCTCAAAAATAGATCTCTGGTAGAGGATATCTTTTTATACAGTCTGATTTTCTATGGCACATCTACAGTATCATTGTGTCTCTAGGCTACTGTTTTATCGCTAGCACATTAATCCTACCAAATGTCTGTTACATACTGTACCATGGAAACTCCGATGAAAGAAAATACACAGAGCATAACTTTTTCCAATTTTTTTACCCTGGTAGCCTGTAAGTTAGTTGAAATGATTGAAACACACAGGTAAAGGAAATCAAGATTCTGAGCAACTCCTGAGGTCTGGCAGTAAGACACACAACCTTTTCTTTTCAGGTAAAATCCAGCCTATTGTAAACATTGTCTTATAAGCTACTAAATAGGTGGTGATATATGAAAGGTACAAAACCCATTTAATGGGATTCATACACATAATTTTCTAGAAAACTGCTAAACTAGCCTCTGGATGAGGAGGGAAGCCTCCTGCACCCTGTCCATAAAAAGCCTGGTGATGGCATGGTCAAGGAGATGGTAATGGAGTCGTCGGACAAGGGGATGCACCTCAAATGGATTCCTGTTTCTTCTCTCAGTCAGATGTATGTCAGTGGTTATTTTGTCCTGCCCATAGTTCCTTCCTGCTATATTCAGTGAAGCTGAAGTTGTGATGAGTACCATAAACACTACAGGACAGCTGTGTGCCACAGTGGGGATGCCCTTGTATAGGTGGGACACTCTCTGAGACATTGTCACAGATGCATGATGCTGTTAGCAATGAAAAGAGTGGTGGCTTCCCACCCAGGACTCAGTCCAGTATATCATATGCTACATGTTGATAAACGGAGCTGCTGATGTTTTTTTTTTCTGTGGTGACAAAAATTCTTGAATTTATTTTACACACACACACACGTACACGTACACACTCAAAGGCTCTTCAGTAAGGAGATGCTCGAGGAAACAGCTGTGGGGTTGTCAGCAGTCCCTTACAGCCAAACTGAAAGATGGGTAGGTGTTTTCTGTGCTTCCAAGGGCACTTGCTCTGCTCTCTGAATCCTGCTAAATCTTCCTGTCTTTTAAAGAGTATTCTCCCTGGAGACCATAAAGACACTTCAAAAGAGATTGCTTTCTCCTCCTCCTTTTGAATGAAGTAGATTTCACCAAGGATGAGGAATTTTCTAAAGACCTTGCCTCTTTTTACATTCAAATTACGCAGAGGTTGAACTGTGTGCTATGCTAGCGATATAGTCAGTGTGTTTTGCTTTTGGATGGCACATGTTGCTTTCTAGCAAGAACATTATGTTTATTTGTCAAGTGGAATTGCTCCTTCCTAGCCTAAGGTTATACGAAGACATTTTTGATTAAATGGGGAAACAAATGAATAGTTTCCATAGCCCTTAACTGACAGAATCCCAGTTCAAGGTTTAGCAGAACCATATAGGGAAAGTGGTGTTTGCTGAATGCCCCTCGCTAAAATATTGGCAACTCGTCACAAAGTCAGGAAGATGCCAGATGTCTCACTTACTGTAAAAGCACAGCGAGTTTAAGAAGTATGGGTAATTTCCAGCATGAGCTGTAAGATACTGAGAGATTATTATCATCATTATTATTATTAATAATTTATTTTAATTTTGTTGGTAATCCTTTATTTTTTACGAAAGCAAACCTTAAAAAAAATCAGAAACAAAGATACAGAGAGAGGTCTGAAACTAAGGTAATCTTCCCCCACTGGTTATTTTCCTCTTTAAAAATGACACACACTGATTTTTAGATGCATTCAGAAGTCAGTGATGTTCTGTGCTCTTCTGGGAAGTGGCATTCCCCTTCATATATGATCTTAAAGGCATATCTGAATTGAGAACCTTGCTTTGTATGCAGTGAAGCTTTCCACAAGTCCTCTTGCACGGGAAAACTAACGTTTTGGTAAAACTGACCCTGTAAAATCTGTCATGGTTGATACCCACTGACTAGGGCACCGGGTATTAACACCAAGATTAAAGGTAGGCAAAACATAGTTATTCTCTTGGTGATTTGTGTTCAGTTATTGCTTATCAAGGTAGTTGTAACCAATGTACGTTTGAGCAATCTCAGGACTGACGGGTTTTTCAGAGATCAAGGTGATGTTATTCTAACACTGACTCTTTGATCAGGGTCTGGTACTACTGAACTTCAACCTCACTTAAGGGAATATGCAAACTTTTCACTACTGAACCTGAGTGTGGTCAAGAAAACACATCTTTCAAATTGGTGTGTACATCCCCATCTGCACTGAGAATATAAAAGAGTGTATCTGATGTAAAACATAAATTTGTGGACTTTTCAATGGTAGAAATGCTATAAAAAACCACATAAAATTGGGAAACATTTTGATGTGGGCTGATACCACATATGTAGTGCCACAGATATGGCTTGGCTACTCTGGACAAAATTATTTTGTCACATATTTATAGAACTCAGACTGGAAGAAAAATAATCATTATTTTATTGTAGACTTTATTTTGTCTCTTATTTTTAGTGGATAGTACCCTTTTGGCTGCAAGCTAGGTAATTGAGAGCTAATAGCTTAAATACTGCCTAGTTAACCGTTCTACATGTGAAAGTGCTTATTCTATGAACATGGCTTCACTGAACAGAGCACCAAACACCCGCAGCTTTAAGGGACTTATTAGTTCTCATTTGGAAAAGGGAAAGGGAATACGGTAATGTCATGAATGTGATTTCACTGAATTTTTTACACTACAGATTTTAAATGCTTGATGTCTGTCTTTTGAGAGAGGTTCCACATTGTGCAGCAAGTTTAGGTAAGCTGTGCACAGAAAGGTATTTGACATTGCTGTTGTCTACTCACCCCTCAAAAGGTTGTTTTTTTTTTTCTAGCTTCAATATCTTCAAACCTGTCTTTGAAGACGTCTCAGATGCTTTTGTGTGGTGCAATGGTCACACCCAGTGGCCAGTTGGGTTAATCACATATGTGTATTCCCTGTGGATATCTGCGGTAGTATTCCAGGAATTTCTTATATACTATGACAGCTTTGAAGCTAACTCGATAGCAGGAAAGTCATGTATGTCCACTTTCACCTCAAGGTTCCTTCCCAAAAGTCCCTGTCTGATCAAAAGGAAGGTCAAGACCACTCATGAAATGATTAGCAAAGAGCCAAGGAAACCCCCATGGAGTCTGAATTTCTTAAAATTAGGATCTTTCACTATAATGAGCTGGTGTTTTAAAAGAATGATTCAAGGACAGGCTGAAAAAAAATTGCTATTTTTCATTAGTTTAAATTCAGCTTTCTTTTAATTGTAGAAAGCCTGAAACCTTTGAACATATGCCCGATTCTTCCTTTTTTTTTTGGTATTATCGAGGTAATTTGAAAAAAGGAATATTTTCCTTTCCTATAAATGAAAAATGTATGGAAGTATCATGGATAAATCAAGAGTTGCATACACATAATCCACCCCCCTCCTCCCAGTCCAACTACAGCATCCTCTATTGACATCACAATGACACTAATGTTTTTTTCCCAGTGTAGGCCATTTTGTCAAGGTCCCTGTTTCCAATCAGTGTCAGCAAATGACACATGGGTGGGAATACTACAGGCATGTTCAGTGGAAGTAGCATTGTGGAAGCTGATTTTGGGGTCGGGGTATGGCAGATCCAAGTTTCAATGAGGAAAAAAGGGAGGGATTGCTCTTCATATAAACCCTTGCTTCAAGACTCCCAAGGACATGATGTTAGTTCCCTTCCCTACATAACATATGTGAAAGTGGTCTCCCCTAAAGCCCTGCATGGCATGGCATGGTAGGGTTCATTTACACAGAATGTCAACCGACTTAATCAAATAGCTGTATCTGCATTACCTAACTTTGTTGATTTGCTCCAAATATTAAAAAAAAAACCCAAACATTGCACCAAATGCATAAGTGAGAGATAGTCTGTTTTTCTTTTTTTTTTTTTTTTACCAATTCTCTCACCTTCTTTGGAATAGACAATACCTGTCAATATCTACACATTTCTCTTCTACCTACAGCATCTACTACAAATGCTACTCAATTCTGCTTGCATTTTTTTTCTCCAAGAACTGGAGAAGTTGCTCCACTCTGATATGAAAAGCTCTGATCCAGCTTCAGGATGATGAACTGGGTGCTGGTATCTGCAGGAAATGAACCAAGGCTTTTATCATCTTTTTCTACTAAGGAGCTTCTATACATTTCCTGGATGAGATGCAGACCTTGCATACTGTGTACTGACAGTAGTCTTTCTTACTCACTTCTCCCTCACACACCTTTCACATACAGTCCACAGTCTCCCATGGCTCCATAGGCCACCTTAGACAAAGCAGAAAACCCATTCATCAAAGCTATTTTCTGAAGAACTTTGAATTCCCTTTCCTTGGTGAAACCTCCTTTTGTGTTTAGTTCATTGAAAAAATCCCAGCTTGTGACACTATGGACATTCAGAGAGTGACTCCACAACTTCTCATTTCAACTGAGACAGTCAACCTGGATGATGAATTCTGGAGATTCTGCAGCAAGTTGGGATGTTTTATGTCAAGAACCCTCCCCAAACCCATGCACTAAAATATTACAGCTTCTTCTGTACTGGATTTTCTTGCACCCTAAGCTTGGAGATATTCAGTGCAAAAGTTTGTGCTTGCTTTTCATTTTTGCTTTGCAGGTCACATTTAAATGAAACTTCTACCCTGGATCAAGCTTGACAAAAAAAGAACAGTTATACCTTCAGAAAAAATGTTGGCCTACTTTTTGTCTTAGTTCTCATATTGATTGCTTGAAGATGTAGGTGATATAAAGGGACTCTGTCAGGTCCTCTTTGCCCCCAAATTCAGATTACAGTCAAGAATAAACAAAACATCTGGGAAAAAAACCTCTAAATTTAGTGAAAGTTTTTGTGATCTAATAAAAACAGAAATAAGAACACTTAAGTAAAAACACTTCAGATGCAAGTCCTTTCCTGTGCTGCAAGACAGTGCTAGTGCATGGGAATAACATAGGAAAACTCTGTATAAACAAAATTAAACCATTCATGCTACTTTCTCTGACTAAACAGAATGAAAAGAATGTTTCCCTACTTCTAGGGTATTGATATAATCCCATTTAAAGCTCCAGTTGATATGTAGGTCTATTTACGTGAAGCGCTAACTCTTATTTAAAGATTAATAAGCAATGGTGAAAGATGAAATGATTTGTAAAGTTAATGCTAATTTCAATGACCTCATGTAGGAGTAAGTAAATAAAAAAGGAGTAAAGAAGACATACCTATATGTGTTACACATACACAATAAAGTCTTCTTCGCTTTATGTTTCCCAAATAGATGTTATGTTGTTTTGAAGAGGTCTGACCTCTTCCCATTGCAAATGTGAAATCAAATTTAGTGAAGAAATACACAGTTACACAAGGGAAGCAGACCAGGGAGTACCTCTGAGTTGCCCCTGTTTTTAAGCTATGACATGGTCCAGGAAGTGAAGAAGGCATGAGAGAAGCCCTTCACTCCATCTCTTGTCAAAGGAGCGTGTTTGCTGCACTTGCTATAATATCTGGGGTCAGGCCATGGATATCCCCATTTTTCATCTCCTTTCCTTGTGCCTACTCCAAAATAACTGGTGTTCCTTTTAGGAAGAGATGCTGGACCAGAAATCCTACAGAAAACAATGTTTCCCCAGGACTGACAGTGAGCACAAGGAGTTACTGTCCATGCAGAGATTCCCCAACATGGACTTTCTGCATGTGCAGTGACAGGATCGATGCTGTTATGGTCTGTGAAGCTGAAGGTCCACCAATAATGAGAGTGTATTACTTCTGCTGAGAGCATTGCCATTGTGATTGCAAAGGGGATTAAAATTCTGTCAAGTCTGAATCCAGAATGAGGTCAGTGGGAGATTTCTGAGGCGTACCCTTCGATCCATGCTTCAAGGTCTGTCGAGGGTGCAGTCAAGTGTGAAGAGGTTTGATGCACTCTGGTGCCTTCTGGAGTAGCTATGCCACTGAAGAGGAAGGGCCACTGAGATGGTATTAAATACCTCATCTGCAAGCAGTTCTGCCACCTCATCCTCAGAATTATACAGGGTGTAAAGGGTGCAGCACTGGGTTTGTAGCAGGCTATAGGAAGACCTTTATATAAGCATTGAATCTCTAACTTAAAAGTCACTGGGAAATCCTGGGCAATTTGCTTCATTCCTGTCTGCCACTCAGACCAGGCTCATCATTTTTGTGCTAAAGGCATGGCAAAGCATCCCTGGCATTAATGGTGCCAAATGTGCAATGTGACGCTTAAGCATGGTTGCATGAAATAATAAAATGACAACTTCCTGAGCTCATTTAGCTTTTTCCTCTGTTATACATTAGTAAATAAATGTTGCACTTACTGCATGAAAAACCTTCAGCTGAGGATCTGAACCGAACTCAACCAAACCAAACCAAACCAAACCGAGTGACCTTCCTCCCCCCAAAAGAGTAATTGACCTACATGGTACAATTGTGCTGTTGGTTACACAGCAGCTTCTCTGACTTGGATCAAGTTTGTTCCTATCACTTTGAATGCAAAAAGCAGTTGATCATTTCATCCATGTGACTACAAGGGTGACTGTCACAGCTTGCAAAGCATATGGTAGTTCTTGCAATATCAATAATAATCTGTAAGTAATGCAACTTTGGTTTGTAGTCATCTTTTATTATCACTTCAGTCTTCCAGTAGCTTCCTTATGTCTCTCTCTTTTAGAATTTTTGTCTTTCATTATTAAATGAAACCTTCTATACCCAGTGATTACATTATCAAGGATTGCCTGCTGAAAGGGATCAAAACTGATCAAAATAAAAGCTACGTTATTCAGAATAAATTTTACTGATTTTGAGGGGGTTCATGAAAGTAATTAGAGGATGAAATTAAACAATAAGAAAGTAATGTAGTAGAAATTTTGCAGATGGGGACAATGAAATTTAAAGAGGAAAAAGGGAATTGTCAGGTTTGCCATACAGACTGAAACAGAACTGGAATTTTCTTGAAGGCTAAGTGCATCTCCTGCAGATTCCAAGTGGAGTGGAGCTTATAAAGTGTTTATTTATAATATGTGGATGGGAATGAAGTACTTTTTGGTTGTCATTTTAAAGTCAAAATTCTATTAAATAAGGAATAAAATACACTATGGCTATAGCAGGTAATTTTTCTTTAGACATATCAAAGTATTCAATTCCCCCACTGAAGTGAATTCAATATTGAGTATATTCACAGCATTCTTTACGATTTCTGTAAGATCTATTTAAATAATTCTTTCTTCTAAATAAGATGCCTTGCACACTCTGCCTGTTATGGGGTATTGATAACATCTGTTTACTAATGTGAGAGCAACATCCAAAGACTCCAGAGAATGTGACAGATTTGAATGGCTGTCATGTTAAGTCAGGTGTCAGAGTGACTGATGGGTCATCTAATGAAAATAACATGGCTTTACAGGCAAAACGAAATGGGACAGCAGCAAATATGGGAAACTAGATACTTTAAATGCCTGTTATTCTGGGAATGAAAAAAAGGAACCTGAAGGTATAGAAAACATTGAAATGTATTCCTGCTTTTGTCCAGCAACTCAGGAGCTGGGATTCTGAGTCTTTGAGCAAAGTGATTTCCTTGAGTTGCGCAAGAAAAGGGTAGAGCACTGCCATATTTAATTAGTGAAGCCCTTCCATTTGTTTCATGGATAGGTGAGTTTCATGATCTTGTGTTGCATTATGGATTGCTGGTAGAGATGCAGATCTTGCATTTTGCTGCCTTGCCAGGACTGTAATCTGAGTGGTTTTGCCATGAAAGAATGAGATTAAAGCCATCTCTAAGGGAGCTGGTCCTTTGGTCTGCCCTCAAGTGTGCCCATCAATGCAAAAATCTCACTCTCAACTTTCCAGGGCAGTTCTAGCACAATGCAATAGCACAGTGGATGCTTTGAAAGGGAAATGATACAGTTTTCGTAGGGTGGTGAAAGAAAAGTGTTACCCTTTCTGCCTAATCACACTGTGTGTTTGTGTGAGCCTGGAAAAGATGACCTTGAGAGGAGACCACACTCTCCTTTGCAAAGGATTGGGAGGGATCCTTTATCTTTTCATGATCTTTCAGGCAACTGTCAGGATAAAAATGGGTAAAACTGCACTTCTAGCTAAAATAATTTTTAAAGAAGGTGTCTGATTGTGTCTAGCTCTTGTGTGGGTACAAAATGAGGAGGGAAGGCATAATGTGCTTTCTCTGTGCCATTCCCACAGAATCAGACTTACTGCATCTCACTTAGGTATCTCAAAGTGATCTCTGTTCAGATCTGAAAAAGTTATACTGAGCTCCTTTTATAGTCCATGGAAAGAAATTAGAGGGTGTTTTTCTCCTTCAAATAAAGTGTAACATCATAACAGGTAGTCTAAGATGGGCAAAACAAATCACCCTGTGAAGCTGCATCCATTTCTACTAGATAGAGTAGCTCAGATATAGATAGCTAAGCTTTAAGCACAGAAGTTATATGAAATATATACCAGGATTAAGGACTGACGTCCTATTTCATTATTCTAGAAGATGTAGGTCTCCAGAAGTGCTCAGTTTAATGAAATAATATTTCCTAGAATGTATTGTAATTTTGTTGGTAGGTACCTGGTCCACAGTCCAAGGGATGTATCTTCACTTAGGTGAGTTGAGACACAGATCAACAAGGGAAGTGTGTAGGCTTGCAAAAGCTGCCTTGTTTCAATGGAAAATAACCTCAGTGAATCTGATCCCAACTGTCATGTTGTCACAAATCCAGCTCTTGGTCATTTCTACATTTTTCCAGTAATACCAGGGTGATTTTTAAAGCTAAACTGAGTCAGAAATGATTCCTCATATAGCTGAAAAGAGGTAACACAACTGAATTCATAGAGCCCCATAATATTTGCATACCTAGAAAAGACACATTTCTTAGTCCAACCTTAAAAATAGGAACTAAGAAAAGATACCTATCTCTTCCCCCCCCTTGCTATTGTTCACTTGTGAATATGTAACACGGCATAACATTCTCAAACTATAATCTGCTCAACATTATCTAATTGCATCTGTCATTTTACTCTGCAATAAAATACTTCTGGGGAAAAAGAAATATGGAACTTAGCACTTGAGCTACTTTTTAAAAAATTGCTTCTGCTTTTAAACATGTATCAGTGACATTTACCTGCTAAAATTTAAAAAGAAAAAACAACGTACATGTTATCAAGCTCATATATAGTAATCATTGGTAGCTCGTATGCTACAGTGTGGGTATACCTTGTTCAACAGATTCTTAGAGGAGACAGGCTATCAAATAAGAACTGAGCTACGGTCTGTATCTCTGGTTTTGACATATGCTTTAATCAGTCTATGGACTGCCTGTTTAGTATTGTTTAATTATTGTTCCTCTGAATGTGCTAATTGCACTTTGGCTGTATAACTTGTAAATGGGAGGGATGCCAACATATTCACTAAGTAACATCTTTGTGCTATCCATGCCAGCTTCCCAGAAAATATATCCAAGATGGTTATTGATCCTTTTTCTTGTGCTTTTACAGCTTAATCCTCCTTCATTCTTTTTCCTTTTTTTTTTTTTAAACTCCTGATCTCAAGCTGATACTCCATGAAAGCAATTTCCTTCAGCAGATCCTATGCCAGCAGCATAGGATGCAGCTTCTTGCATCCTTCCATGTCACTTGCAGTCTTTACTTTCTCACCTTTCTCCTCTCTGTCCTTTCCCCTTCGTATATCTCCTTCCTGCTGCAACTGAATGAGGATAGAAAAAATCTATTGCTGCTTGACGGCTGGCATTCTTGTGTTGCATAGAAAGTATTAGGCATGAATTTGTTACTGCCTTCAAAAGCCATGGGAGCTTCTACACAGACTCATCTCCTGAAATGCAAGTACAAAGACAGTCTTGCCTTGTATGTGCTTACATAAAAAGCAAACAGCAGGGATTAATTACTTTAGACAGCTAAATAAATATTTATTTCCCCATAATAGTCTTCAAAAATATCCGTCACTGTTTCACTACGTAACAATCGCTGGTAGTGACAAGTGGGATCTTTTTCAATGAAAGTTGCCTTTTAATGAGTGTTTTTTGAGTAGGAGGTTTAATCTGATGCTGTTTTTGGAGCAATGCCTGGCCTATCCCAGTACAAACTCCCTCTGATTAACAATAGACCTCATTTCTAAACTGATCTAGCTCAGCTGATGCTAGTTGATTCTTTTATTTAAGTCAGGCTCGTTTATGAGTCAATTAGCATTTAAACTGAGATCCCAGCCTTCATATGAACTCCCAGACACCTAAGCTAAACAAAATGGCTCTTCCTCCTGCTTTTAGGCCCCGCTACGCACCTACACAGTATCCTGCTGTAGCATTCTTTTGTTGCCAGGGCTTAAGGAATTAATCTATTGATTTTGGCTGAGATTTATCCAGACCAAAATTAGGTGCCTTCCTCAGAGCAGGTGCCTGCACTTTCACTCATGTCTGAGTGTCTGCCTTCACTGGGAGAGACCTCCCGCCAGGAGTGGTGGGGCAGACAGTGAGCCACAGTACACTAAAATGGCCTGAAAATGTTGAAATCATCCTACCCATACACCTTTCTGAGATGGCATTCCTGTTTCTACTGTTATGCAGTAAATTCCTTTTTATTTCTACTTGATCTCTTTGCCTGCACTCTTTTACTTGTTGGCAGTCCTCTGGGATGCCAGATCTTTCTTGGCTGGGTGAACAAGCAGACATGGGTGCTCAGTCCTAAGCTTCCTGAGCCAAGGAAATGCTGTCCTGCAGGCTCTCCTGATTCTGCCACTTGTGACATCTCTTTGCTGTTACCTCTCCCAGTGCCATCCATCATCCTCTTCATCCCTGCCTCCCATGCTAACACCCTCTTCCCTCTCTTTCATCCCAGATTGTCCCTTACCTTCCACAAGGCATAATGGGCACTGGGGCCATGTTGTGGAGAATGCAACATGCCACAAAAATGGTGTTGAGCACTTCTGGCTTGGAGGGGTAGACACCATGCCTCCGGAGTGGCACTGGCATCAGTACCATACCTTAAGGATGCTAAGGGCCTACTCTGCTGTTGTGTGGGTTTGGCAGCAAGTGTTATTGCAGTATTGCCCTAAAGCATCTGGCAAATACCTGTAGAAGGTGAGATGTAATGGTCCAAGGAGCCAGGGATTAATCATAGAGCAAAAATAAAATAGAAAGCGAGGGTGCCCAGTTAAAGTCCTTTGTGTAGGTTGGCTGCTGAAATCATGCCAAGATGGGCTGGTGGAGACTTCTTGGTCCGTGGATGGAAATGTGTTAACTGTTTCCAAGGTGTAACTGGCCAGTTGAAAGAGGTGATTATCCCACTGTATTCAGCATTGATGTGTCCTCAACTTGAGTGTGCATTTCTAGACGCTACAATTTAAGGGCAGGTGGCCCCAAACTGACCAGTGAGAGCTTCCATCCCATATATGTCATACTGTGTATAAAGCTGAGGGATTAAAAGAGTCAAGTTCTCTTCTTCAAAGCCCAGCATTGGAGGAGGACTGTCCATTCTATCTTCAATCCCACTTCGTTTGTTCGTGAATTCGGTTCTGGAATCTAGCACCTGAATCTCATTTCTGTTTGCCACTGAGTACAGTCTGGGACTTCCCCAGTGCCTGCTTCACAGCATCAGTGGTGACAGTGACATAACTGCCATTAGGCGGTTTGGGTTTGACACTGTTTATGTATATATTTGTATATATTCCATTTTATTATTATTATTTTCAGTAAAGCTGTTTTTGTTTTCTTTTCTAAGAAAAGTGAGTGACCTCCCTTCATCTTCCTTTCCCACCAATCATTATGTTTATTTGTGCAGTTAGGTATTTGATAGGTGGTTTAATATATTAATTTTTGTATGTCAGGGTAACTCTATTCCTGATTGAACTTCACTGAATCCAAATCATTATTAGAAAATTGCTTTATAAATAACCCTGGACTGAGAGACACTTTCCACTTTAAATACAAAACAACCTGCTTCTAAGCTGCTGCATGTTTTCTTGAAATACAAACACAGGCAGCAAGCACATCATTGTTAAAATAATTAAAGTTTAAAGAGAGACCTTTATACATGCTAGTGTAGCTAATTTGTTGTCACATTGTTAATAAATGAATAATAAACAAAACAGAACATATGGAATGTGTCAGCTGATAAGTCAAGATGGAAAGAAATGAGTCTCTAAGTCACGTCTTCTGCACAGTTTCTTTTCTGGATAAATGTCTAGAAGGTTACAGTCTAAATAAATAGGATGGACTTGCAGATGCCCTTCTGTGCTGAGCTGCAGTGTTCCCATTCCATTTTAAAAAAACACTGAAAACCAATGTAAAAGCAACTGCATCTTAATGGAAATTCAGACCTCTGTATCGGAGAAAAACTTTGAAGACGGTGTAGAGAAAAAATTGACCAAATGTCTGAAAAGTGTCAAATTACTTGCATCAGTTTGATTTAAAATAGATGCATGAAATGGTTCAACCCAGGAGACCATAGCTGTTTTCATTGTTATGTATTTGCCCCATTCTACTTGCAGAGGTGGCTCAGCTGCTCAGCAGCATCAACTGAACTTCTGTGCATTAACTGAACTCCTGTACAATATTTAGAGAAAAGCCTAAACTGATGCCACCTATGCTGCTCCACCCAAGATACTGCTTCATGAACATAGAAGCCAACTAAGCACTTGCAGCAGAAATATCTGTAACAGAGACTGGGCAGATTGATGAAGGCAGAAGCCAGTGTGCAGTAGCAGGATTAGGTGCTCCTATGGGTGAATAGAATAGAATCATAGAAACATAGACTCATAGAATCTTTAGGGTTGGAAAGGACCTCTAGGATCATCAGGTCCAACCTTCATCTTAACATCTATCTATTCATTAGACCATAGCCTCAAGTGCTACACTTTTTCAACACCTCCAGGGATGATGACTCCACCACCTCCCTGGGCAGCCTGTTCCAGTGCCTAACCACTCTCTCAGGGAAGAATTTCTTCCTAATGTCTAATCTAAACCTCCCCTGACACAGCTTGAGGCCATTTCCTCTCATTTTATCATTAGCAATTTGGGAGAAGCGACCAACAACAGCCTCGCTACAGCCTCCTTTTAGGTAGTTGTAGAGAACAATAAGGTCTCAGTCTCCACTTCTCTAGACAGAACAACCCCAGTTCCCTCAGCNGAATCTGAGTTTTCAGGCCAATGTGGCACCCTTGAGCACTAAATTCAGTTCTGGCAGTAGTTTACTGGTTATGCTATGGGCAGTGTCAGCCTACTGCACGGGGGAAATGTCGCTTGGTGCACTATATCTGCTAAATTTCCTGGGAACTATGTGGGTGTCTGCCCTGGGACTGGAAGGAAATGCAAATGACCATCCTATGAATACAGATTTTTGAAAGTGTTTTTTATTCCTACATAAAGTTAAGTCCTCAGTGAAAAGTTATCTGATTGGTAATGGGTGCCAGTACTTCAGAGACAAATATAGCATGCGTTTGGAGGAAACTGAAGCTCCAGAGCTTTCTTGTCTTCCTATTTCACCTCTGGCCAACCTATTGCCTTTTTCTTGGCATTAATGGTCTCCTGGATTTCTTCACAGATTCTTGCTCTTATGTTTGAATTCCTGCCTGTGGCAGAGAAGTGGACTTTCAGAGTCCAAGTATTTTTCGTTCCAGCTGGGACAGGCTTATGATTTCCCTGTGACTCAGGCTGAACCAAGCTAATTGTAGTAGTCTTCTGAGCATTTGCTTGATAAGGAAGCTCCCTTAGCCATCATTTCAGAGCATGTAGCTGTCTATCTCACCTCTTTTCCTTATCATGTTAAAACAAGCGGTTTCGTGATTGTGGTGCTAATCAAGATGAGGGTCCTTGTGGATTTGTGCTCAACAACTCTCTCTCTCTTTGCAACAGCTCAGTCTGTCCTTCTCATGCCCCTTCTGCCACTGTTAATGCAATCAGTGTTTTAGGTCCTCTCAGCATTTTCTAAATGCCCTTTGGTTCCTTTCCTCCCTCCTATAGTCTTAAGCACTCTCTCCCATCCAGTCATCCACATTACCTCCATTTCTGTCCCATATTCACTCCCACACCCTTGGGACCCTGCAGGATTTGACAACTCCAGTGGCTGGACTGCAGCACTCTGCATGGGGACAGACAGCTGCCCAATGGGCACTGCCAAACAAACTAGCTGCCAAACAGGACGAGTAAGGTACAAGCTTTCCCTATCGTTCATCATCAGAAGGGTGGATATCACCTCTTTCCTCAACTTTTGAATTTCCCAAAGTTGTAAGAATTTAATACATTTTTGTTGCAGCCTCTTCGTCAATTTTGGCTGTAATCAGGATTGTCCTGTCATGTTTCTCACAGCAAGGTGAGCAGATAGGCATCCAAACAGCATGAGTTTGGATGTTGGAGTTAAGCTTCTTTTGCTCTGGACTGCTTAAGACTCTGGACCACATCAGAGCATCACTTTTTTTCCCCTTTTGGTATTAAGTGTGTCCTACTGGTGTTTTGCCAGCGTCCAGAAACCCTAATCAAGTCACAGAGGACTCAAAGCTATATTTCTGTATTGTCCAAGAATTTGTGGTTTTTCTCCCAATCCTCCTTCTGATAATTTTCTACTGAAATCAATTTGGACAAATAATGTCTTTCTATATGGCAAAAACTTTTGGAAAAATTATGAAAGAAAATAATTTATAAGGGTACCAAATAGGGCCTTGTTTTCTCAGCCTGAATCATATTTTCTCTGATCAGTGAATGGATCTTTGTATTTTAACTGTGACTAGACGTTGACCCAATATATCTATCTAGTAACTGTTTGTGCTCTGTGCTAAATAAAAGTTGTTAAAAGGACTAGTGACTAGTAGAACCAGTAAAGCAATAAGTACATTATCTTGCAGCTTAGTTTCTAAAGTGTAGTTAGAAATACAACTAGTTATTAATAGCCAAAATAGTAAGTTATAAAAGTTGGAATAGAAGTGATGGCTCCTCTTGAAGGATCTGGGAGAGTGTACTATCAAAGCTGGAAACTGTCAGTGAAAAGAACTTTTCTTTTTTTACTAAAAAGATGTAGAAGATGTATTAAAAAGAGTCTGATTCCTGATACTGATAGCACTGTCACATGTGTACATGATGGATGTGATTAGTACCATCAAATACAGACACTGGTTAATGCTCTCTTTAATTAGCATTGAAGTGTACCTCACATTAGCATGAATGAGAGCTACGCCTTGTAGAGGGAGAGGAGCAGAAGATGGCCAAACGGAGGCTGTAAATGTGTGTCCAGCAGTAGAACACCTATCTCACTGCTTTTAAGATACTTGAGCAATAAAATACCTTGGGATTGACTGTGGCATGTAGAACCTAGTAAGACGGGAGAAAGGAGGAAAGGAGCTCCGGTCAGACGAAGGATGCTGTTACCTTGCACTAAATTAGTCACCTCATGTTGTAGGAACAGGACGGGCAGGGAGACTTGAATTTTAGCTTTGCCTTGAAGAAGTAGGGATGAATGTAAGTTGTTAATAGAGGTTATAATCCAAGTTTCATAGTTTGTTCTTTTGTCTGCTTTAAGTATACCAACTTAGTCATCCAGAGCAACTTCCTCCAAGTCTCAGCAGACCTTCTGTGATCCCACTGTGCCAGCAGTGTTGCCCATGGTGCTGGCCTGACTCTACTGGAGAGCACCCACATCAGCTCTGTGCCATGAACACAGCTTACTGCTTTACTATTGTCACAGGAATTGTGCCTACCTGAGGGTTGCTATCTGCCTCTTTCTAAGAGCTAATGCCTTCTCCTGGGTATGCAGCAGTCACCTACCCTATTTAATTCATGGATTTCAGTTTAAAGCCACCATTCAGTGGAGCTAAAGCAACCAATGGGAGCAGAGTTTAAACAGAGCTAAACACTCTCCACCATTGCCATCCTCATAACACCTCTTATTTTTTAGATAAACTTGGTTGAAAATTTGTATACAAAGTAGTTTGCATGACATTTAAAAGTAAGCAAGCAGTTTGAATTTAAAGCTGAAGCAAAGCACAAAATGTAAATTGAAACTTAAGTTACTTTCTTCGTTGACCTTACCACTGACAAATGAAAAGAAAAAAGTACTTAAGTTATATTTTCCCATGAAAAAGCATTTTCTGACAAAACCTCATTCTTTAGAGAAAATGAATTTTCAGTTAAAATTTTTGACCGGGGGGGGTTTCAAAATAAAAGGCAAAATGTATGGACTTACAGTTTATTGTTTACTGTCCAGTAATATATACTTCAAATGAAAAGCAAAAGAAACCTTCAGCGTGAAGAGTAGAGGAATGGAAGACAAAACAGAAGGAACTGACAGGCACAGGTTGAAGAATATTTCATCATTCAGCAATATCAGCTGACAGATTTGTTCTGTAGCTTACTAGTATCCAAAGCCTTTTGTATCTCCATTTTCACCCAGTCTTTCATTCTGGAAGTTGAGAACTGGTTCTCTAAAATTATTGCTTTGGCTATATTGAAATATTGCTACTAGAAATTATTGTTCCTGGTAATTGTGAGACTTGGAAGGTCACAGAGTGATATCATGGTCCCCCATGAGTCATGGTACAGTTAGAGAGGTGTTTTACAAATTCAAATCAATAAGGTTATGCTTCACTATAGAAGGGCAATCAAAAAAGGTTGTAACCCTGAAAAAGAGCACCATTTATTAAATGTTGTTCCTTAAGCCAACAAAAACTTCTTTTTTGTCTTCTGGAGTTATATTACATTTAAAAACATTCTGATATATTTCAATATTAAAAGTATTTTGCATTAGGTTACTATGTACATGAATACAATTGGCTTGGAATAAAGGAGAGAAACTCTTTACCTGACTTTCTCCAAAATGCAGGTTCCTCTGTACCACAAGAACTAAAGGAACAACACAAGATAAAAATTACCGCAGCTGCTGTGTTTTCTCAGAAATTCAGAGCAGTGCAAAACTATCTTCAGGCAACTATTTTGTTAAAAGAGCAAACCCTGAAGCTGCTTCTGCATGTAAGGCTGAAATGTCACATCTGTTGTTCACTGATTAGCAGCCAAAGAGAGACACAGAGCTCCCTTTCTTTTTCCTTTTCAAGCCCTTCCATATAATGGTTGCTCATCTACCATATGAATGCCTTACATGTAATAAGCTCTCTCAGAGAGTCCAATATTAATCATTTTTTTCAAAACATAATACGGAGCAAGAGGTAGGAGAAGAAGATGAGTTAGTGAAAGGCTGATATGGAANTTAAGCTTTCAGAGAGAGCACACAAGAAGTGGTCCAAGAAAGATATGGCAGGTGGAAGACAAAGATGAACAAATGTTGCTTTCTGTTCAATAAAGCAAAGCAGCATAGCTGCGATCTCTTTAAAACCCCACAGGTGATTTAGGAATAACAACCTGCTGAAGAAGGGTAATGCCTAGAAGTGTAAGGTTTTTGACAGATCAGCTATATGTAAATAAAAAAGACTAGTACATCTTAAGTGTTCACAACAGGGTTGAAACTGAGTTGTAAATAGCACTTTGAAGGCCCATGATACCCCTGCTTTGAGACAAGATTACAGTGGGTATCAGAGGCTGCAGGCTAGAATATCTCAACATGAGGCTGGAAAAATTGTTTGCATTTTACCTAACTGCAGAAAAGAACCAGACCAGACTTCAGAATATGAAAATGAAAATGAGAAAACTGTTTTTGCAAAGCCTGGGTCCATAGCAACATTCAGATGTGGAAAAAAATGAAAATACAGGAAAAATACTCCACAAAATTCTAATGGAGTGAGTCTGGGAGAAGTAATGCAAGTAAGTGCGAACAATATGAAAGAAAACATAAATTTAAGCATTGCATTATGCTAAGATAAGGTTTCTATATTTCCATAAAGCAGAACCTTTTTTGAAAAAAACCCTGTGTCTACTAAAAATACACATATCTCAACATAAACAAAAATCTCTTTCAGTGAGCTGCACAAGAGACATCTACCTTTTAATGCAGGAATATTGTCTTGATCAGAAATTGACTTCTAACTACTCTTAATCTAGAGACATGTAAAACTCCTAAATTAGATAGGGAGGGCAATACACAAAGCTTTGAGATGGTTTGAAAATAAATGATAATTGTGTTGAGCAGGAACATAAAACTTCTATTCCATAGATTAGGAGATTGTGCTTTTTCACTGAGGGTTTGATGTAAACAGCAGCTTTTGCAGATACACTTTATAACTGCTGTCACAAATGAAGGACCTACTCTCATGCTGCAAACATCTCCCACCTACTGACTGTTGTCAGAGTACATTTCTTGGAAGGACCACAGCTCATAAGCTGGGAGATTGTTTTCCAGATGTTTTTAATAACATCAAAGAAAGCCAACAAAAACATAAAGAATGACTGAATCAATTGTCCTGTCATAGATATTCCTAGAAATCTCTCTCTGGATCTGAAATGAAAACTTTAGAGAGTTATTTTGGCCAAACTAGATACAAAGGAAATTATCAGAGAACTTCCAAAATTAGATTATTTCACAATAATTATAAAAAAGAAAGATTAATACTTCCTTGTGTCTGCCAGTATGAGCAACTAACAAAGCATGTAAAAAGGGGGGAAAAGTCCCTAGCCCATTTGACCAATGGTTCTAAATGCACCATTTAGAAGACCCCCATTTACCACATTTGGAAAATGCTTTTCTAAATCTCAAGTATTTCCTACAAATACCCAGTAAATGACATGAAGCCACGAGGAGAAGATGAGGAGAAAAATAATAGAAAAAATATTGCAATCACAGACTCGGGTAAGCTCCCAGAATGGATTCAAATTAGGAGGTTGAAATGCAGAAGACAAAAATGTGATTTCAAGGTTAAAGAAATAGCCAACTGAGAAAAAGGTAGCAAAGAAAAAGAAAAGCAAGCTTAGCAGTGGATGCAGATAGGTCTGATTACTAATATGTCCCCATATATACATAAAGAAGACATAGAGAAACTTAAAGACAAATTTTGTTGAGGATTTTATATTCAAAGAGCTCTAAACCACTTAAACTGCTATCTGAAGGTCTTTAGTGTGTAAAAATGCATAATGGGCATGGACTAGTAATCACAACGGGGACTTCTTGAATCTCAAATAGTTGATAAAGAAGGAAACTGTCCTCAGAGTGTATGATAATAAGCACCAAACAAAGCTGGCAGTTGATGCTTCTAAGCAAGGCCTTGGGGCAACACTTTTAACAAGGAATGGTGATCACTGGAGACCCATGGCATATGCTTCTGCAGACCTAACTGGAACAGCATGTTAGCATGCACAAAAAGAATTGGAGGCTCTGTCTTTATTCCATGCATACAAAAAATGTTCATTGTTTTTATATGGAATACCAGTGCTAGCAGGAACTGATCACGTGCCATTAGTGGCAATTGCTGCACAGGGCTTTGTAGGCAGATCTCCTAGATTGCAAAGTCTGGTATGATTTACAACTCAAATATAAATCTGGAAAAGACATACATAAAGCAGACATTCTGTCCAGAGCTTTCAAAAGAACTGAAGTAGTACAGACACAGAGTCTCATGTGCATGCAAAAATTGTTAAAAATTTTTTTCTTAGACAGGATGTCACTGTGGAGACCTGTCACTGCAGAAAGCTGAAATACTAGATAAAACATCACAGGAAGTAATACAAGCTATGAGCCTGACTAACTGGATAGCACTTACTGGTCCTTAAACAAATCAGAAGCATTTTATATAATATGGTGTATATTGTCTGAGCATGCTAAACTGCTTCGCAAAACTTTAAATCCAGCGCTGTTAAACAGAATGCATGCATGATACATGTGTATGAAGAAAATACAAAATGTATTATATTTATAAGTATTAACCATGCATCAGTACGGGCAAAATAGCAAAATAGCAAAAAAAACCAGTTATTTTCAGAAACGTTGGTAAATTTGAAGTCCAGAAATGATGGTAATTCCAGAAACTTAAGATTCACAAATCCACAGCTGCACAACTGAAAGAAATGCATTTATGTTTGCTATAAAAAAATCACATTTTTTCAGAGCTTTATTCTTCTTATCCAGAAATAACATAGTCATCTGTTGAACGTGTGATCTCATGTATAAAGATGGTATTTGTCTCCTATAGCACACAACCCATAGCTATGTCAGATAATGGACCACAGTTTGATTATTAGTAATTTAAAAATTTTCTAAAAGAGTTTCAAATACATTATTTCTGATTTGGGATATCCACAGTCTGATGGCAGTGTGAGAAGACCACTTAAACAATCTGTTAAGTTCCATTCATATCCCATTTAAGAGTTGTTTAATTCCACAGCAGTGCTCTGGGTACTGAAATATGTTCAGCAGCAAATTTAAGATTAAGACTGTCCAACAGTGTAGTGAATGATGTTAAAGTAAGGGATGTCTAACTGCTGTGAAAAATCAAATGGAGAATGCACTGTATTAACGAATGGCAGGAGTGAGATCTTTGCAAGGTAAGACAGCTAGACTGCATTTAATGGAAATATATTTAATGACACAAAAGGCTGCTGTCATAAGGCCTTGCTCCCTCTCTCTGATGACGTGATTACTGAGCAAACATGGATCTGTTGGACAAAGAAGAGGCATTGTGCCTTCTTCCCTTGGTGGGAAGAGATGGATGCCAAGTCTTAAAAGCAAATAAAGTGGAGCCTGTGAGTCAGACAGCATCAATGGAACGGACCCAATAGAGACACAGAGAAGGTGAAACCATGAGATGTCTCAAAGAGGCATGAACTGAAGGAGGGCAGCTCAAATGCTGATTGATAACTGTGGATGCATGTGTTGTACTTTACATAGTTGTTTTTTTTTTTTCCTTTGGAAGGAAGAAAAAATTAAGTTAACTGACCCTTGATGAGTTTGGAGTATAACAAGCCCTTGAGGGCTCTGATTTGAAGTAGCAGTTGTTAGCTGCCTACAACCTTGAGGGAAAGTGCAAAAGGCAGACACAGATCGATTTTAAAAAAGACTCATCACATAATAAGCTCTGACGCAGAGTGGCTATGCGCGCACCGCAATAATTATTCCTGTTAGGATGCAATGATATTACTAATAGTAGGAAGAACTAACACTAGTAATGTATTTTTCAATTTTACACTGGACATAAGGGTATCAAAACAAGATTGATGTCCTTGGTGGTAGAACATAAAAAGCCTCCTTGGACTTCAGCTGATGTGTGATCAAGAAAACTGGAGTGAGCAGTTTTGCAGAAATGGACTTGACATTCTGAGAGAAGAGAGAGGGAATAGAATAAAGAGATCAAAATACACTTCAAGCAAGGGCAGTTTTGAGGGAAACTTTGAGAGAAATGGTGGGGATTTTTATGTTGATCTGTGCTGGGCTGAAATCCAGCAAAGTTAAACTCCAGGTCCTTGAGAAATGGCAAGGACATACCTAAAAGCAACTCAGGTGGCCTTTTGTGTTTTGGAGCAACTGTTGAGAGGTAGGAAGACATTAGTAATCTGTACCCATAGCTTTCTTTTTATCTTTGGGAAACTTGTAGAAGGCAGCAGTCTGGATGCATCTCTAGAGACAGCTTAACTTTCACAATGAACAGTTTAACAGAAGTGACAGCTTAGGTAAAATAGTGGGGGAAAATAAACCCAGAAAAGAAAGTGTCTGCATTTTGTGGGTGGAAAACAGCACAGAATTTTCCCAGTGTCTGCGAATATCTCTTTTAGCCATGAAATGTCTGCAGTCATTGGTGTTTTACCTTCAAATCAATGAATTTTGATCTTTTTTTTTAGGCAGGTTTTAATCTCCCAGTTTTAGTGGCATTGCATCTGATTTACAGAGATGTAGGAAGGCATTTTCTAAACTCACTATCATTCCACCAAACAAAATAATTTTATAGTACTGTTGCTTTTAGTTTAAATTACAACAAATTAGAATAGCCACAGCTTTTCACATTGGTATTGTACATTTATTTATTCAATTTTTTTAAGTAAATGTTTCATGCCTTGGAGTACAATTTGTAATTTCTAATCAGAGAGAGAAAAAATAAGTGAACTTATATGTTGGAGCTAAGTGAACTTTTCATATAACAATGCTGGGAAGAATTCAGTAATTCAACAGAAATCCTGGACTGTTGTTGTATATGAATCTTTGTAAGTGAGTGATGTGTGTGTGCATATACACATACAAATATGTGTCTGTGTACCTATTTATTTTGCTTTACTTACATTACTCTTCTATTTTGTATAATTAAATAGAAGTAGCACACCAGATATTAAAATAAGAGATTCTTCACATGGTGAGGCACTGCAACAGGTTGGCCCAAGAGGTTGTGGATGCCTCATCATTGGAATTGTTCAAGGCTAGGCTGGATGGGGCTTTCCACAACCTGATCTAGGGGAAAGAGTCCCTGTCCATGGCAGGGGCATTAGAAATAGATTATCTTTAAGATCCCTTCCAACTCAAACCTTTCTATGATTCTATGGTTTCCTGATAACTCCTACAAACAACGGTAGGCAAATTTCAGGGCTATTGTGCTGAAAGAGATGGGCTAATTTTCATTTCTTTCTGCCATAGTTTTCAGTTTCTTCCTGTGTTAAATGACAGTTTACCCTTTTAAAATAGTTTCCCCTACATGAGATGTTAGATTAAGCCTCAGTGCTTTCAGTCATACTCCTTTGAACAAAGTGGATCTCCTCATCATAATGAAATATTTTGCATGTCTTGTTCCAGGAGAGGGAAGTGGACACATCTGTTCTTCTCACACAAAAATAGTAATATTTCCAATACTGGGATCTCTGAAAAGGAACTCTCACTGTGAAATATAGTGCAGTGATAAAATTGTTCATTGTCTCCTAATTTGTGTGCCCAAATACAGTATAAGGTACCACAAAGTAAAGAGAAGATGGCAATATACACCTTTATTTTCTTCTGAATGTGGCAGACAAACCTTGTAATTATGTCATCTGAAAATTAAAAAAGCATAATCAATTGATGGAGGGCTGCAAAAGCACACCTGTGTCCTTGCTTACTAAAAGATATATGAAAGGGCTGTATTTAGCATCTTCCTACCTACCTCGTTGTCTCTAAACAGTAATTTTGGAAGAGGAAAGAAGAAGCCTTCCTTAGAGTCTTTATGTGTGTCTTTCTCCCATCCACAGAGCAGCTCTCTGCATACTAACTAATGCCATGAAGGAGGTGAGGGCTTTGTAAAGATCATTCTGGTTTCTATTGTTCTCCATCGTCACAGGAAAATGAACACAGTCTCTCAAAAAGTTCCCTCCCACGGGAAGATACTCAAGGAGAGAAAATTGCTATGAATTTGCCCTCTACTTCAGACACTTAGTTGCTCACACAGTTCTAAAGTTGTCAAATGTATTTATACATATAAAATAGCAAATGTTTGATAGTGCCTTTTGTCCCCTGGGACAAGATCATCTGCATATTGCTGAAGGGGCTTTAGGCACTGCATAGGCACAAGCATTACACGACAACAGCAGGTGCATCTATCTAGCACTGGACCTGACAAGGTTAGTTCACATGTGATAGGACAGAATTACAAATTCATGGTCTCGGACAGAGCTATGACTTCATGGCCAGCGGGACGGAGAGCTGAACTGCTCCACAGATGTTATGGTCTGAGGCATTTAGACGGAGCGGCTGCACTCTGCTCTGGATTCTGTGATGGGCTCCTAGAAAGACAGCATAGCAACACCTGTCTTTCCATGGGAAACAAGTGCAAACAATCATCCTTGCATTTTGTTCTAAGGGACCATAGAAAAGAGACAATTAATTTTCTGTCCATCATTCTTTTCTTTTTCATTTCTCTGAAACTAGCATAATATACTTAGGAAATGACTGGGCAAATAAACACCACTTTAAATTACAGTTGGATGAGGTGGAAGAAATTCTGTTCCTACATATTTACAAAAAGCTCTGCCCCTTCCTATTTCCATTATGGCCTGACATGTCTCTCTAAAGCTACAGGCAAGCTGTGTAGAACTCGCTAGTTTAGGATGCTTTGTGTGTCAAACCTACCTGGTAGGTACCTTGCTGCCATGGGGAAGACAGAGACCTGTTCTGCTCATGTGCTTGTAGAAAAAGGTCCACCAAAGAACAGAGCTCGTCAGATAGCCCTGGCATCAATCCCTTGACAACCTAGGGGTGACTGGAAGGAATTTTCCATTTAAATGCAGCAGGAAACTGAGTGTCTCCATAGGACATTAACAGAGATCAGAGTCCTTTGCAGATTTAAATCAGCATAGCTTAGTTAATTTTAGTGCTGCTACTCTGATTTTCAGCAGAAATTTTAGTCCTGAAACTGTTTTCTTGTATTTAGAAACCACATGGAGATCTGCCTTTGGGCACTGCCAAATTGAAAACTGAATGGAACACAATTTTGAAGATTATAACTGGAGAGATGATTAGAGGCACGGGGGAAGATTTTTCAAGGATTTACTAAGGAAATGGGATTGTAATTAGAAAAGGAAATAGAATCAAGAGAAAATTTCTAAAAGGTGAGCAGAAAAAGCTTTTGTAAATAATAAAAGCACATGTTAGAAAGCCAAACCAACAACATGGTGTTGGTGTGAGTACACTTGTAATTTTTATCCTGAAAATGATAGATAAGCATATTTTAAATCTAATTACTTGAAATTTTGTTTCCCTTTTACAGCTCTCATAAAAATTGACTGTAAGTTTCCATGCTTGCCATGAGCAAATGGAAATAGTGTCTCGGCCCTGGAGTGGTCTGATCCAGCCAACATTGCCAATGTGCTTAGTTCCATGTGTGCATTTCCCCACGGTTTTCATTGATTTGAATATGAACACTGGCAAGACTGCAATTCTGAGCAAGAACTGAGGTATCTCCTAAGTCCTGTTTTCTCACAGAAAGACAATTTGAAGAGAAGAACAAGCATCTGAGATTCTGATAGATGTATTTGTAATTTAATATTATGTACATAGTTCCTTAGACAACAGCCACTCAGAACACCAGATGCCCCTGAAGGACTAAATGAAGAGGTGTTGAAGAGAGGTGGGGGCAAACGACAGCTCCTGAGCAATTCAAGAGCTGGTCTTGCATGAGAACTCAATCACATGGGTAGTGCAGGGCCTGTCCTCCCTGGAGCTTCTCAGCTGGAGGGAAAAGCAAATCTTAGGGGATACTGAGGCTGCAATCTCCACTGTCATTTGGGGTGCAACAGCCCTGTCCAGTGTGAGACTTCGGTTCTTCCATAGTCCCTTCTAGTCTATGCTAAAGATCAGCATCTTGGGGAATCAAAAGCTGACTTTCAAAGTTGTCTGGGAACCATCCAGAAAAATAAGAGCCAATGGATTTCCATGACTTTGCCCTGGCGAGTTTCATGTCTGAAAAGTGGCTTTAGTGGTACATGGAGTCTGGGGGGTGCCTGCCCTAGAACAAAAGCCAGCTTCAGGGATCTGAAAACTGGAGAATTACTGAATTTATCCCTAAAGAAGTGAAAGTTACTGCAGTCCATGCTCTTGTAAGGGCTGGGACCAGTACTGGTCATGAGAACATTTGTTACAGGGACACCCCACAGAAAACAAGACAGGCAAGCTTCATTGATAAAATCCCCAAAGCATTTCCAGTTCATACTTGGTGAAATCCCATGGCCTTATCCCAAGCTTAACTCTTCAGATAATGTTGGTTCAACAAAGGCATTTCTTATCAGGCAGCAAATCGGTATTACTCACCCAGGTACATCTTGCAGAATCCTTTTCCCCAGGCAGACATACAAACCCGTTGTTTTATTGCACAATGAAAAGGTAGCAGGAGAAGGGGGGGGAGAGAGGTTATACTTTCTGGCTTCAGCCGACGTGTCTCCGTACCCCTTCACTACAGATTACTAAGGTACACTTGGGATAAATTAAGCAACTGAAGTGTGTAAACACCTCCACAGCAAACATTTTGTCTTGCAGGGTGTATTTGCAGAGAATATGATTATTGTTTGAGTTCAAAAAAAGAAAAAAGTGCTTTTGCATCTGCTGTACCGTGCCGTTGGGGTGGGGAAAACTCATGATTCAGTGAGTTGAAGACAAGATCAAATGTTGGGGGGTTTAGGATCTAAGTGGTCTTACCAGTGGCCTATCTTGGGCCTGTCTGGGCATGAGTGCTGACCTCAACTGTTGGTAACAGAGCAGCTCTGAACAGGCTGCATGTCTACATCGTCTAGTGCTGTATCTTGCAGAGATACTAATTGGGTCCTGGAAGCAATATAGGTATGGCAGCATGTTGCTGTGTCAAGCTAATTAGCAGTGCTTCTAATGAGCGCACGTGCAGTGGTAGGTTGACATGGCTCTGGTGCTTCCTGTGCAGAGCTAGCCTGGCTGCCTCTGCCCAGAGCTCTGCACAATGGCATAGCTGTCACCTTTCTCACACTGGGAAGCACGGTTAGGCTCTCTGGGCAAAATTTAGGTGTATTTGAAGTGAGCGGGATATATGCAATGCCTTAGATTCTCCATCTGTGAAGTTAGGCATAATGAAATGCATTTGCCTTTGCAAAGCAATGAAAATCTACAGAGGAAAAGTGCTGCATGCTGTCAGTGTTAGGATATCTTTTACATCTTATTGTTTACTATAATTCTTTTCCTTGCTATACAACATATGTCCTGAGACAGAGGTCATGAGTTTCAACCTGCCAAAAAAACCCAAAAGACATGAAGTAGAAAAATGTCAGAAGGAGTAAAAAGCCAATGGGCACTGAACAAGGTATGAGCTGAGTTTGTATTATTTATACAGTTTTGTATTGTGCCTACTGCTGAGCACATGAAAGTTGAATATTCCCTGTGCTTTAAAACAAGGAGAAAGTAACAGCAGAAACTGAAGCAAGATGGTTGGAAGTGCAGGTGGGAGAATAATTTATAAACGGATAATTTATTCAACAAATTTTTCCTCTTATCTCTTCACAAATTGTTCTAAACCAGATTGCTGTTTTCTCAAATTCACTTGTTATGTGAAATTATTTACTGAACAATTCTTTCAAGTTGTTTGTGAATCTAAATTGCAGAAAGTTGGTATGCTTTTGAATTGACAAAAATGCTCCACAAAGCTCACTGGTGATCTCCCTGAAGGGATGATGCTTTCCCTGGCCCCCATCTGCCTCCATGGAGCTTCATGAAGGTTTGAATCCTTCTCCAGTGAGGCAGCTTCCCAGAAAAGAACTAAATCAGCATTTTTGGCACCAAGTCCAAATTCCCAACCATGTTGTTTCTTAATATTCCGCCAAACCAGGGGGAAAAAATGCTCTTTTAACCTTTCATGAGAGTGACCCAAAAAGCCTCCTGCCTGAAAGACTGTTTATTTTTCCAGCCATTTCATCTGCTCTGACAGAAAATGTATCCTCCCAGCTTGTGCCTTCTTGAAGCCTTTTGTCCTTTGCAGCCATAGCCACACCATCCGTGGTTGGTCTGCTCTCCCTCCTTGACCCTTTACCCTTATCATGAATAATTGTTCAGGGAGATTCCTGAGACCCTTGGGGACCAGATGGTGGTTTGAGTTGGATGTAGGATTTACTGAACATGCTGGTCTGATGATCCTGGAGAAAGCATTTGAATAAAAAGTTATTCTTCCTTATCAAACAAAGTTGTTTCTTCCCTAGTGGTATGATATGAGAAGATGCTGAAGCAAAGGCACTAGCCATGTGGCTAGCCCACGTGACAGGTGGCTATTTTGTCACCATGCTATCAATGTTCATGTCCCTGTCCCCCCAAAACAAGAACAGTTGTGCCCATGCTGGCCTAAGGGCAAATCTGATTTTCAGCAGTTGCAGGAAGGGGTAGAAATGTTTTGCTGTGTGCACGCTGCTAACGATCTGTCTGCAGAATGTGCCAGTTGCTTTCCTTTGCGTAGGATGGTAAGAGATCAATTAGAGCAAGAAAGTTCACAGCCCACTTAAGAAGCAATATTCTGCTTTTATCTCATCTCCTTCTCAGGTTTCTACCCTTTCACAGCTGTGTGGTTGGTGTGCTAAATGCTAATGTGAAAGTACTTTATCCAGTGCCAAGCAGACATTCTTGTGGAAATTAATTCTCCTCTCTTAGATTTGTCTCCTGCTTTCTCACCTCCCTACCTGGTTGATAATATTGTCCCTTGGTATTTAAGGGACCGTTTTTGAGGTATTTGGCCAGCCATACCTGTCTGCGGACAGCCTGATGCTTTACCTGCCTTGTTCAGAGCAGGTTTGCTGCAGTTGTGGTTTGGTGTTTTGTTTTGTTGTTTTTTTTTTTTTCCTCAGGCAGGCAAGGAATTAAATAGACTTTATTTGATCAAAAAAAAGAGCTAAGTGTTTGGTATTTGATCAGCAGCTTAAATGACTGAATAGACTTTGCTGGATAGCATATTAAGGTTTTGAGTTTTGGTTTGGTTTTGTTTGGTTTTGGGTTTTTTTCCTTTCAGTCACTCATGTTTGTTTGTGATTTCCCTCTTCCCCTTTAAACTCTCTTTTCTCAGTGATTATTGGTCTAATTGTATCTAGTCTATTTAGGTTCTTCTATTAAGCTCATCACTGTGGTGTCTGAACATCAGATCAATGCCATGTAATTACAGTCACACAGAGCACAATCAACAATTATCAGTGATGACTTTTCAGATCTTGCAACAAAGAAATGCTGAGATACTGTTGCAGGATTTCTGATTTCAAAATATTTGCACTTCTAATTAAGCAGATGGAAGACCTGCTGGTAATGAGAAAGTAGGTCTCAAAACTTCTTCCATAGCTAATTTCTTCCCAAACCAAAATAAATCATGCTGCAACATTTTTTTCCAAGGTAAATAATACACCACTTGGCAAAGCTCCTCACAACAACAGAAAAAAAACCAGCAAAGTGTTTAAAGGTATTGCACTCAGTGGGAGATTTTCACACCACAGTAATAAATGCAACACAGCAAAAACCTACAGCTAGCAAAAGGGAATGCCTTCTTATCTAAGTGCTCTGGAGGATATTTGCTGATCAATCCTATGAAAGGATGATATGCTTCTGTGTGTGTCCAGGGGATGAAATAACAAGCCTGAAGGCAATAATGCTCTCATATCATGTTTGAGAATTTTACAAATACAGCATGAGGCTCTGTGACTCAGTCTGAATGGAATTTTTCTTAGCACATGAATTTTACATGATATTTCAATACTAGCTCTTTTGGGCAGTTTTCCTAACACAGTATGATGTTAGTTTTTGGGTGCTATTTTATCATACGGTGAATACCATGACACACTTTTTGAAATGTGTGAGGAAGGCTAGCAAACCTGAAAATTTGAAAATTACAAGGTTATTTGATTTGTCTTTTTTTCACTTCTGCAAACTTTCTGATGCTTTTTTTGCTTGGAAGATAGAAATTAAAAGCACCGAAGGAAAAATAGTTTAGTGCAGCCTTCACATATGGTGGGGGATTTTTTTGTTTGTTTGTTTGGTTCGTTGTTGTTTCTTTCTTTTTTTTTTTTTCTTCCCTTGACTTTTCCTTAGCCTTTAAATTTTGCCTTTGGTTAAACAAATATCCTCATGTTTCAGATTAATTAAAAATAAAACAACCCACAAATAGATAGGTAGCTTTTCTGCTTTTTAGCAACAACAAAAATCCATTTCTTTTTGTTGTTTCCACATCTCTAAAAGCAACAATTCTTGTAATTATCAAATTTCCATATAGAAAAGTGGTATGCATGTGGGGGTGTAATAGCACAATCTGATATACTTATAACACCAGTTTTCTATAAATAGGGAAATCTGTTATTTATCATTGGAACTATTAATTTAAAAAAAAAAAAAATAAAATATACATTATGGGCATCTGTTCCCAGACCTTTAGTTGATTGACAGTTTTTAATCCATTTCGCTAATGCTAAGTGGAACTTGCTAAAGTGTCAGCCTTTTTAAGAGGTCTTTTCAACTTAGTCCTTATGTGTTCTTATGCCCTTTCTCATGATCTTTGGAAATGTATCTATTTTTTTAAAGTTTAACTCCTGGAGTCAGGTAAGTACATGAATTTATTAAGAAAAAAAAAAAATTCATTGTACAGGAGAAAGATGAAAAAGAGTCTCTTAGGATTCAAAAGGAATTTAAGCATATACATTTTTTTTTTTAATAAACACATGATTTTTAAGTTATTCCCCTGACTTTAGGGATTCTGTCCAAAGATTTTTTAATATTTGGATTTTGTAACAATTTAAAAAATACACTGTTTTTATATCTGCAGTATTGCTGAAATCTTACTGACCTGTAAGTAATTATTTGTCTTATTAAGTCTTCATGATGCAGGATTCATGATGCAGGATTCATCTTCTCAGCAGGTTTACCACACTGATATTTTAAGTGTAAGGCATCCATTCATGGCAATGAAGGTGTGTAAGGTTAGTGTGCATTAAGTCATCTATGTGTTTGCATTTGTGTTTTACCTCCAGTTCTTAAATCCTCATACTAATATTTTGCCTGGGATTTTCATTGCTGCTATCTCAAAAGACAAGTCATCTCACCAGTTGAGCAGCAAGTTGAGGGAAACATGGCAGCCAAATCCAGATGAGAACTGGAAAAATGTTCTAGAACATTTTTGTACCCTGCAATTATTTTATATCCTGCAATTATTTGTCACCTCTTGGTACTTTTAAGGATTCCACCCTACACATGTCCATTTAGTTTCTTCAACAAGGGTTTCTAAAACTGCCTGGACTAAAGCCAGTATTCATTGGTGTGAGTTTGCAGGCAGAATGGGAGAGAATTTGTCCCTCCTCCACTCTCCTGATGATTTACGTGGATGGGGGTTTGATTGCTTTCTGTTGTCAGCATTTGTTTTCCATTCTACTTGAGGCATATCTTATGTGTAGAGCCATAAATAACATAATTCCAGCTCTTATGGCTTCAGATGGCACAGTGCCCTCTGCTCGAACTCTTTGGAGAGGGAAATACTCCAGCTTACCGTCAGAGTTTCATTTGCAAGCTTTACTTTACCTTAGCCTTATTTTAAAAATTTCAAAGCTTTTCCTCCACAAATCAGGTTAAACTGTACATTACAAGGGAACTGCTTGACCTTGAAGCAATCCTTTTTGAGGCAGAGGTGACGAAGGGGTTGGCAGGCAGGATTTATTGTGCTCCGAGGAATGCAGAGGGAGAACATGAACATAAATATACAGAGAAACGGGAGTGGGAATCTCAGATGGATCTGGCAGATAAGACTTGGGCCTGTATCTGTAAGTAGGTCAAAAGTGTGATGGTATCATCTCCAATGGAAATACAATTCAAAATCTTGTTTGGATGGTATATGCCAGACAAGCTTCATTGGACAGATAAAACATTATGACCATTATTCTGGTAAGACTGCAGAGTAAGTATGATACTCAACATATATTACAGGCTTGAGAGGTTTGGGACAAAATCTGTAAGGTAACTGGAAATATTGCACAGAAAACACTCTTACTGAACACTGCCAAAGCTGGGGGAGGGTGTGTGTGCGTGTGTGCTGTGGGATTAAGGACTCGAAAGACTGCTCACTGAGGCCAGTGGCAGCAAAAGGAGGCTGGTGGCAGGGTTATGTGCTCACTTAAGAAAATTTGAATGTGATACATATGGGCTGACTACCCCTGTTCTAGTTCTTCAAAGCTAGAGGAAGAAAAGAAAAGAAAAGAGAAGCAAAAAGGATAGAATATTATTAGCTGGTAGTCTACCCCTAGGGAAAATATGGGTCACAGTGGCCTACATTTGTAAAAGACTGAGAGTCTCCTTGTTAGTGGGAGATGTGCCTGCATACACATTTAGGAAAATAACCTATGTTTGCCAGATATGATTTTTCAGTGCTCTGCCACTTTTCTTGCTATGATTAAAGCAGTTAAAGACAGAATACTTTTATTTTAAATTATTTTTCACAGTAAACCCTTGCTTTTCAATAACTTCTTCCTGGGTAGAAACCCCAGACAAGCTCTCCTCACTTCCATCCTGATTCTAGCCCCATGTGCTGGCAGCCTACCTCTGCCTTCTGCAGCTCTCTGATCTCTCTTTGGTCTACAGCTCTATCATCCTTCTTTCAAGGTCTTCATAGCTTCAGCTGGCCCAAAGAGAAAGAGGAGCAAAAAAGCATGCTGAAAACATTGGAAGTGAGGACTAGAGGAGAGAAATGAAAGGAGGTGAGTGGGTGTGGGAAAACAGAGACAGAACAAGCACAGCTGAAGAGTCAGAACAGACTACATATTTATTTTCTTTAAAAAGGTAAGTGGTTATGTTTTGAAAAGCTCCTGCTGTTGTTTTTTCCAGCAGTAAAGCCTTTTATTTGAGTTTTTTTTTCTTTATTCACCTGACTCTTTTTTTCCTCACTCTCATTCTCTGTATTAAAGGTTTAGGATGTGACCTTTCAGAACATGGTTCTTGAATTTTTGGGCCCTTGCATGGTAGTGGCTTATTATGTACATATTTGCATAATGAGTAAATTAGCCATAATATGAGGTTAAAATTAACTACATTGCACTCTTTGTATAGAAAGTCAGCACAGATTTTTGCCAGTGTCTCCTTAGACACCCTCTTGGAGGCCTGTTAGGATTGGATTCCCTGCCCACTTTCAGATGTCCCTAACCTCTGTTGATTAATTTATGAGCTCTGAAACATTATATATACTGGTTTTTATATAAACACCCCACACACACACCTTGGAATGTTAGGATTACGTAACAATTGCATTTTATATTTTTTGAGAGGGTAAGAGAAATTAAAACCCCAATGATTATAATGAAGAATTTGATAACGTCATCAAAATCCATCCAACATGTATAGAAATACAAAACAACAACAACAAACCTAAAAAATCTACTTTTGTTATTAATGGATGCACTGCACATAATGTGGAGATGCAATGCTACTGTGAGTGACATTCAAACTCATGAAGTTGTTTCTTAATTCTATGTCCAACCTGTGATACTATCAACCTATGTAATGTCTTTCACTATGGAGCTGTGGTGCTCAAGGTAATCCATGTGGACCCTCATAGCTCTTCCCAAGCATGGTGAGGTTGGTTCCTGATTCTGTGTTCGATGGTAAGACAGGATGCAACTGGTTGCCTCATCTCTAATACAATGTCTGTCCTTTGACGTTGTCCCTGCTCTGAGCAGACAACTGGGCCACAAACCTCTGCAGGTCCCTTCACATCTCAATTATTGTATAAATCTTTGTTTATTTGTCCTGTGGCATGACAATGAGTATTGATGCTCCAGCCATTTCAGCAATGGTTGATAGGAAATATGCATCAGACATAGCTTCTCTGAACCAGAGCTAAAGCTCATATATCACAGTTTCTTTTTCCTCTTAAGCATGGAGGTCTTTTTTACCTTGTAGGACAAGCTAGAACAGCAGATTTTGCTGCATTTTCATATGTGCAAGCTTCTGATAATATTGTGCAAACATATTCCAACATCTCCTTCATGACACTGCATCTCCAGTGGTTTGTGTGCTGTGACTTTAGGTTATATGCACCTACTATGATATTGCTTGCTCCAGGTGCTATAAAGAGAGCTGTGAGTAAGAGGAAATATCTTTGGCTCTGTGTGCCTTCCTCTTCCTGATCATACACCTTGCTAACTTCCTACCACCCCTTTCTCCTGCAGGCATGTAAAGCTCCTCTTGAAAGCACTGGCCACTGCCGAAGACAGGATGCTAGACTAGATAGAGTGACAGCCTAATACATTTAAATAAGGTCTAGGTAAGAACTGAATCCAAAGTAGAATTTAGAAAGCAGACCTAAAGGCACACTGGCTATTTTTTCTCTACTAAAATCCAGAAAAGGAAAACTTGCTTTTAGTTAACTCTTGATGTTCAATGTTTTGCACAGCAGGAGAAATAAATGACTAGTAACCAATGCCGACATGGTACCACAGAGGGACACATACACAATTCTATATGTTTATTTAGAAAGCAACTGCTTTCCACAGGCCACTCTCTGGCCTCAGAACCAGAGGTGGATAAATTATGTAGTTTCAGCATAGTGAAATAATTGAAAAAAAAATTAAATTGGATTACAGTTTTTCCTTAAACAATATATCCCATTGTTATTAGCCGCAAATCTGAAACATATGTAAGTCTTCTGAATGAAATCATATTGGCAAAAACAGTGGCCATTAAGCAATAATCTATAGGTGCATAAAAATGAACTATTTTCCACTTATTTTTGTATAAGTTACAGTATGCTAACTTTGTATCACAGGTCCTTTATG
This sequence comes from Chloroceryle aenea, assembly GCA_013399075.1. NCBI lineage: Eukaryota > Metazoa > Chordata > Aves > Coraciiformes > Cerylidae > Chloroceryle > Chloroceryle aenea. The sequence goes on from VWZY01007073.1 coordinate 265,135, forward strand.
GACAGATGAAAAGGTATCGTCATTGAGATGTAGAGTTAGTTGTTTAGACAACACTGAGAAATTTCATGAGTGGGACAGGAAGAGATAAAATATCAGATCATTCTCTAATGGCTACAAATAGATTTGATTATTTTTATTCCCTGCTATGTTTAACAGAGTGTTCAAGACTTGGAGATTTCACTCAAGAAATTCTGACTGGCAGGTTTGGGGATTAGGAAGTTCTTTCTGAAGAATGGCATGACTACTGGGTGAAGCAAAGACCTTTCACTTTCCTGCATGGGAAAAAGTCCAAAGATGAAATGAAGGTGTAAGAGGTGTATAAATCAGGTAATTCCAGAAAGCAAATGCACTGTTGGCAGGATCAGAGAGTAGTTGGAAGACTTTCATCAAGAATGTTTTTCATTAAAATCTGTAGATGGATTGAGATAGACATCTTCTGTGGAATTGTACCACTTCTGATAAAAATTACCACTGCATAAGATTTCCAATAACAGTGTGGAATTTTTTTTGTCTTTTTTTTTTCCACTGGGGTGATAGAAATCATTCCTCCTTCTCTCCTCAGCACGTGTTCTGTTAGGGCTTTCATCTGGTACATGTTCCTATGCTACCTAATTCCCACCTCAGTTGTGAACTTCGTTCACTGGCTTCATACATGATTAAAAGCAGGTTTTCTGCCACAGCAGTTCCATATTCCACTTCAAACAGGGGGGAAGAAAGAAGAACTATAGATCAGTGATTATGCAGTTAGTGAAGAATTTAATTCCTTATTATCCTGTTTCCTAGCTACTACTATTATTATAGAAACCTAGAAGATTTCTGGTGTATTGCAGATATTTTCACCAGGCAGGAAAAGGGTTTTTTGTCCATTAACATTTGATGAAGTTCCAAAGACATGCTGATTGAGAAGGATGTCACAGTGTCCTTTCCTCAGCTCTCTGAAAGCATAATTACTCCAGAAAGCTTCTCTGTCCCCCAAATAAAAAAAAAAAAAAAAAAGAGAAAGAGAATAATTTGATAACGTGGGTTTGGGCACACACATACCTCTCTATAGTTATTTGAAACAGTTCAGAAAATTGTGGGCTTGAGAGAGACGGAGGTGTAGTATAGTCAACCATATTACAGAGAGACAACTCAGAAAAGACATTTATAAAGGAAAAAAGTGCAGGAGAAGAGTTTGGCAAAAATCAACATGGAAAGAGAACCTGCTATAATAATCCTGAAAGGGACAGATGTTGGCATTGCACTCTCCACTCATCTGGCCTATTATGCCTGTGAATGCTGAAGCTCACAATGCTTTTTTTACTCCAATTTCAGAAGTGTCAGACAGGAGACACAGTACCAGTTAAAAACCTTGTACCGATCTCTTGTTAGCTAACTGCAGTATTTTGTTCCATGGTTACATGTCTGCACAAGCCGTCATTGTGTCAGTCATAATTACCACCTATTCAGTGGCTGCCTTCAGGTTTCATCACCTTTGCAGTATTAAGCAGCCAGTTGCAGGAAGCAGAATTGGCTGCCCCGGAGCAGCAACCGTCAGCCTCTGGATTTCAAGGTATATATAATTGCTGCCTGAGCACAAACATCTCCCTCCTCTCTGCATAAAACACACAATCCGCTCCTTTCTTTGGCAGAGATCAGAGCCCCATCAAATGCATTTTTTGCCCAGAATAGGAAGATAGACCTGATCTTCTGCAGCAGTAACTCACCATGGACTGGATGGGGGGCTGTGCAGCTACATGACTGTGCTGCCATGTGCCACCAGGTGAAAATGTGGCCTGGTACTCCTTATTGGAAAGGGTCTCAACCTTTCCTGTAAAACCCTTTTTATCTCTCTTGTGAAATATAAGAGCTACCTCTGGAATGGAAGTCTATCTATAACTTCCTAGATGTACCCCTGCTGTAGGGACTTCTCTTGAGTAAAAATTTCCTTATTGGAAAAATTGAAAACTTGGAGTACCCCCATTTAAACTTGAGTCACTCTTTGAGATCTATGCTTTGGTAGACGGAAAAGTAGATGAGTCATCTGGGCCAGCAAGACAGAAAGAAATGGAAATGCAAAACTGGGAGGCAGTCGCAGAGCACTCCTATCAGGCTGGTGCATGGTTTCAAATGCCAATTGCCTTTCCTCTCTTCCCATCCCATTTACTGTGTTTTATAAATTCAGCTTTGGCTGGATGACCCAGACCAGCAGGCCTGCCAACAATCATGTTGCATTTTGTTAACTGCTTATGACTTCTGGAGAGTGTGCTGCTGTGATTGTCACACTCTTTCACTTAAACGTATGTCACGTGGAGACAAATTACTCCAGCATGCAGCTTTTGCGATAGATTTTTACATACCAATTGCAGATGCTATTTGAGGCTGCTGATATTGATGTGGTCCAATCCTGGAAGCGGTGAAAATCCTCTGCTCTGAGAAGTACCTGGCATGCTGGGTTTCTTAGGCTCAATTAGGAAAGCCAAAGACACTGTCAGACTTTTCTGAATGTGGTAAGAATGCTACCAAGCTGGGGTAAGTATGTGTATCATGTTGGAGAGACAGAAATGACAATAAAAGCTTTAAAGCAGTGGGAGTAAGAAGTGTTGAGAGGCTGAGTAGAAATGTTATTTCATTTATATCAGGAACGAGGAAGAATTCAGAGCTTCAGAAGTTCTGCGGGATTAAAGTCCCCACATTGAAATGTTTGTAGCATATTTCTCAATGCAGCATATTTGAGTGGGAAATTTCCTGATGTCTTCTTTGCATATGAAACTTTCTGAGCTAACATCAAGACCAAGTCACTACAAGAAAACATAAACCTATTGAATATTAACAGTAATATTCAGTGAAACTAATACTTAGATAAGCAAACATCATAAACCCCCCCAAACACCTGCAAATGTTCTTCCAAAGACACACAACTTATTTGTGTGCTGAGGGACAGGCATGAAGACTGCTCGTCATTTCCTCTCTTCCAATAAGCTGATTCTTCATTAGTTTTGAGTCTGAATCAGAGAAAGATTTTAAGGGATTTTATGTTAGTTTTTTGCCACAAAACTCAGCATTGACATGCAGCGTTGACATGGGCTAATGAGAAGGGGTTTGATAATGATCATAGTCCAATTCTTTTGTTGAGGAAAAACATAGCACATATTTAAAGGAGGGAAAACCTGGAAGAGAAACAGATTCAAATTTTGTGGAGACACACTGCACACTTCAGACTCACGTATTTTCCCCCAGATTTGCTGGATTTGAAAAGATTTGTGAAATACAGTAATAATAATATCCAACTTCACCGAACTCTTTAATGAAGAAGAACTAATCATGAATCTTCAAGCAGAAAACCTGAGCAGCTGTTACACTTCACCTACTGCTGCTTTTACTTGTAACAGTATTTCATACTGCTAAACTGCATTGTAGTATATTGGCATGAGTAACATTAGTTTCAGAACCACTGGAAGCTAGGTTGTGGAAATTCCCTAGAACTTCTTGGCATTTTAAGCTTCTTAAGTGCTGTGATCCACCAGGATGTGTTGTTATATGGAAGGGATATGTTTGTAAATGGTCACCAATGACATCAATTTCCTTCATATTCCTTGGTCTCTTCACCTATCTTCAATTCATGAAACTCCCTCCTTCCCTCCATTTCCTTGCTTACTACTTCATGTTTCTCCTGATTTCTTTTAAAAATCCTTTAAAACAAGTGTAGATTAATTTCCTAATGTGACTTCAAAGAACTCTTCCTAACTAAATTTACCTCTTCAGATCTGGCTGACCTCCTGCCATCCATCCCATGCAAGTACAGTGTTACCCTATTGTCCCATTTTGCTTCCAACTTTAGAATAAGCTATGAGCTTGTTCATGAAGCTATGAGCTTGTTCATGAATGTTATTTCTGTTGTGAAGTTACTGGATCAGAGTAGAAATTGGCTTAGGAAAATGATAAAATTGGGATGGTCTGGAGAAGAAGAAATTATTGATTAACAATTACTAAGGTGCCCCACTGATCCTTGAGCTAAATATGGACCAGAATCTCAAATATGAATAATCTGGAAATGGAGGAAAGATCAAATCTAAATCAGGACTTTGGTATTTGTTCTTTTCTTAAATATATCAAATCCTCTCAGTGAAGTAACAGACACACACAAACCATTTAGCTTCTGTCATGAGACAGTAGAAAATTGCAGTTGAATATTTCCAAGGATCCTCTTACACGGTAGTTAATCTGCAGTAGATGGAATACATAGAAAATGTTACTCTAACCATTTCTTACTTGCTTTTACAAAGAGCACTGTTGCAAAGTCCAGTCTGGCTCTGGATGAACAGAAACTGGAAACAGCTGGCTGTTAGTGAGCCAAACCAAATCTGGACACTCTGGGCTTCACTGTATGACGTGACTTTGTTTTCACTGAAAGCTCACCGGGATGCTGTGTCAGACAAATGTGCTCCTAGAGTACAGGTGGCAGGAAAGGCTTGGCCATATGGGGAAGTATTGCTGTTTCTGTTACTGCCAAAGCTGTACTACATGTCCCACAAAACAGAAAGAGGATTTGCTGCAGTTTAAAGGGCTTGTTAACACTGTTGGACTTAACATAATGAAAGCAAAAATGTTTTCCTTGGTTAGAAAAAGTAGAAACTGAGTGGTGTTAGGAGAATGGTGGCCAATATTAACTGAAAGATGCAGTTACATAGAGAAGGAACTATAGGAAGATCCTATCAGTACTGCAACCAATATAAAATAAGTACTTGCCACTGAACCTCTGTCCCCTCTATCTTCTCTGAGCACGTGACCAGCAAGATCAGGCCTATTGTCACTCTTACCACAAGTTATGTGATTCTCTGACTTTTGAACTAGGCTCTGGCCTTTGATGACCTTTGTGACACACACAGTTATGCAGTAACTGAGTGAATTTGTATCTTCAGGTGCAGCAGTGAAGGCAGTGACCTGCCAGCTTTTCAATTCCACTCCTGATCAAAGAGGGATTTATTTCCTGATAGGAGTGTAAAATTTAGAGAAAATGGAGCTTAAGGCTGCTCCTGGTTGTTGCTGGACATCATGCTGACTCTTGCACACCAAAGATAGCCCAAATAGACAGACCCACCCTAGACATCCCTCATGCAGCACCATTGCACAGCAGTTACTTTCATCAAAGGGAGAAAGTCAATCTTTAATTTTTTCAGAATATGTTACAAGACTTTTCTTCTCAGCCAAAGCTGTCCAGGGAGTGGAGAGGAAGGTGGGATAGACCTCTCATGATTCCGCTGTTTCCTCATGACCATCCCTAGAGGTGCCCTGGGAGGAGGTGGCTTGCTAGGGGCAGGTGAGAACACCTCACATCCTCTCCATGTGAGTGTGATGAGTTTTCAGACTGACAGACGTAACCAGGTCATTGCTGCTTAGACCCCAGACTGTGTGTTGGCTTAGCCACAGTGAGCTGCTGTTCTTCCAAAGAAATGTGTTTACCAACACTATGACTAAACTGCTGGTGAGCTATATTGGCACATGTACAAATTTTGTGAGCTTTGGTATTAGTTACAGCTGTGGCTTCTCAAGACGTCATCTAGACAGGGCCCACGACACCTAAACTACCCTTGAAAGACATTTGTGTAGCCTGTTCTTAAGAACCAGAAGTAGAGACTTCACATTCCCTTCAGCAATTGATTTCTCTACTGGTTTCCCAAGGTATTTTAAAACGCTTAATCTAAATCCTTAAGCCAATAGTAGCCACATGGAGAGAATCCAAAAATAGCATTGACAATGGGTGTTACTACTAGATCCAAAAACTAAAATTCTAGATTATCAGTACACAACTGTTTGGTGGTCACAACAGACTGGGCTGGTACCAGGAGAGTGCAAACAGCAACTTGCAGGCAAAATTATGCCGTGGCTTTCCAGCTTCCTGTCACTCCTATGTGTGCCCAGAAGCTTGGGTAAGAGCACAGACAGAAAAAGTAATTTCCTCACAGCAGTCCTCACAGGGAGTTTTGGATTTTGTTTCAGTCCAAGGCAATGATAGAGGCATCCTCTGAGCCCTGCACCAAACAGCAGAGGGGAAAGACCTTGTTTGCCAGGAAAGCTATCTTCTCTGAGGGGCAGAATTGTCCTGTACTGGGAATATTGCTTCTGGTGTTGAACTAGTTCACTTAGAGCTCACTAGAATGTCTCCACAAGACACTATATAGTACCACGTGGATGGAGGTGTTTAGCAATGTCGGTGTTTTCTGAATCAGCAACCAATATAGTGGTTTAATCCAAGGAACTTTATTTCCTTGCTGCACATAAACACAACCCAAATCTGGTTAGAATTAACTAGGTGAAGTATGAGCTCTTTTCTTTGCCTCCATGGCATTTTCCTGTATTTCCCATAGAGCAGCTCAAGTGTGGTTCCTCTCCTGGGCATTTTTAGGCTGGCAGTCATGCAAAAGAATTTCATGTGCTTTGCAAAACTTCCCTCTTCCATCTAGTTGGGAGTATGAGGAAAACAGACTGTCTCAAAATAGACTTCTACTTCCCATTCTGACCAAAACCACCATGTGTTGGGAAGATGGAATTTCTCCCGCTAACCTTAAGAACAGCTTTCTGAGACCTCTACTTCAATAGTGATTTGGATTCAGCTTGGCTGAAGCACAGCACAGGGACAATATTTAATTCTTTCTTGCTATTTCCTCTAGCCTTGATTCACTGCAGTGTAATTTCGGAAGCTTAATCTAGTTTCATCAGCCATGACTGGAGCTAGAAAACAGGGCAAGTTATTAGAAGATACAGCAGGGAGATAACTAAAGGAAGTTTCATTTGGCACAAATTATCAGGAAATCCTCCCAAAATCGAGCCATCAAGGAAATGATGGAAGTACATGATTTCACTAAAAATGAACACACGCATATACCACAACAGAAGCAAACAGACACAGCCCCTTTCCATCTTTTGAAAGTCAGTTTGCTTTTTTTCTGGGGCTACTACAAATATTTTGATGTATCCTGGCTCGAGCCCAATCCTCTGCAATTGCCGGCAGCCATTTTATATTGTCCCTGTCAGAAGTTTCACTGTCAAAGTGTTTTGTGTTTTGATTGTTATTATGCCTTAATCCAAGTCTGACCCTCCAGAGCAGTTCAGGGTTTGCACCCAGGTCTGCGCATAGCAGCTGGCACATCTGCCCCAAATGGGTCCTTACTATTTATTGCCTGTGCTGTGAGAGTCCCCAGCAGCTGCCTTCCTGAGGAGGGCTGTGATCCTGGGGAGCAGTTTGTGCTGCCAGCAGCTTGCACAGCCAAAGCAAAGGCAACCCACACCTAGGGACCAACAGGAGCAGCAGCCAGGGAAGTTGGAGCGTACAGTGTCAATTACAAGTAATAAGTTTTCAATATGATTGCCCGTGGGCATTGAAACTGCTTAATGTTTTTCTACCCCTTAGAGGGCTGAGTGCTTCGAGCCATCCCCATAGAAGCCAAGGTCATCCTGCAAGAGGTGCACTGTGGGAATCAGGCCCAACCGGCTCTAACTTCACTTCCAGTTTGTCTGTGGTTTAATAAGGTATAATTTCTGGCACACCTCAGTGCATCTAACTGTTGTCACTATTAGAGCACAAGGACAAATTACTGACACAGAGGGCTGCATAAAAATGCACTCAGGTGCAGTAGCTGTGGCAATATTTCAAACAGTTTCCTACTGTACTTCTACAAGAGAGTTGCAATCACCTGTGCTTTGTAATTGTGCAACCATATCACTGAATATGGATAGCGCTTACAAGTGCTGTGTAACGTGTTGACAACTCTGCACACATAAATATGTATTGTTTTTCATGCACCACCCAGGGTTAGAGAAAGAGAAAAGTGGAATTTTTATTTTAATTTCTTTTGTAATGTCTGAGCAAACTGTTACAAGATTTACAAAGAAAAGTAGGAATCCTAATGACTTAACCAGCAATTGAAGACAAAGCACCTCAGATCTCTAAGTTCAGCTCCCTAAAACATTCCTATCCTATCCATTGCTCAGATCCCATTAATTATTCCTTGGTTGTGTTGTTGTTGTTGTTTTGGTTTGTTTGGGTGATTTTTTGTTTTTGTTTTTAATAGCTGTTAGCTCTTGAACTCCCTGGTTTGTTCTCTATCTCTTTTGGGTGACTTTTCAAAATTCACATAATTCCAAAGTAAAATCTTTGACCATCCTTTAAACCAAGATTCCTCTTTCTTACTGACATCAAGACTTCTCTCTTTGATAACTTCAAATGTCTCTCCCTCTTTGCAGTGAGCACTTAATTCTTACCAATGGTTTTGCTTTTCTATCAAAAACACAGTAGCACCCTGAATGTTATTTATCTTCTTTGGCCATTGGTTGCTTTTTTTTTTCTTTTTTGGCTTTAACTTTTCAACTAAATTGATATAAACAACACCACTATTTGTTCAACATTGTTGTGGGAAGGTTTTTTTTATTTCTTAATTATATAAAAATACACTTGTTTTTTAAACTCAATTAAAGCTTCCTTTATGTGTTAGCAGAGCTGCATAACAGAGGTTTTCATCCTGTGTACTGCTTTTTCTGACTGTGAGACAAATAAAGCCAAGCTTTTGCATTTCATAACCTTGAAGTTCTCTGAGTAGTTTCACCTCCAGGGCTGGGTAATGAATGTTTTCAAGCGGCTTTGAGAGAAAAATGGGGAGGGGGGTGAGATGGAGGAGAAGATGGCTGTAAACAAGAATATGATTTCAGATTTTCATGATTTAGACTAAACTGAATAGCAGCAGCAGCCAAAGTAGACAGACTGTATATATATGATGCAATAGTTTTATACTTTAAAATACATATTATATTAGACTTTCAACTTGAAAGGGCTAATGCATTTCTCATAACATCCCACATTTTCTTAGTGCTTTTCAGCCCATATCAATATGAATGATATTTCAGTACTGACAGACTGAAGGGAATATACATAGTCCATGCTATCCATTGCTGGGGCACGGCTGCAAGATGTGGTATCATGTGGCAACTGTTCTAATAGTTCTCTGCATTCCTCTGTCTATGACTTCCAAACACAAGCTTACTTTTCAAAAAACTTGAGAAGAAATTGTGGACTCTGGTAGGACAAACTACTCAATACTTGCCTCATTTTCATATATACACAATGGAAATCATTTGGACAGTGAAATGTACCTTGGAAAAGATGGTAATCTGAGGTTTGTTTACAGGAATAGATCTGTGAGAGAGTTTTACTGGAAGAGCAAATGCACTACAATGGAGGTAGTGACATGTGAATGGTGGTGAGCCGTGCAGCTCACAGGGCAGGATCACAGGGCAGGAAGAATGTGATTGCTCATATTAAATCATCACCACCCCCTTAACATATCCAGTGCTCTTTTATTACCACAAGTGGCTCAAACCCACTTTGTTTTCCAAATATTCTAACTACTGAGTCCTCTAGTAGTAGACTGACTTTTCACACTGCTCTGACTCACCTGTTTTATCAGTAGCAACCCCCCAAAAAAAGGTTTTGTCACATTTAGAATTACCAGTACTGCTTTCTCTAATGTGTAAATTTACCTTAAAGGCTGTTCGTCCAACAGCTGACCTTGTCTGACCTTGCTTAGCTCATGCTAACTATAGAATTGTGCAAAAAGTGCACATATAAGTCAACAGGGCACAGTTTTTCAGAGAAAAAAAAAAAAAAGCACTATTTATGCTTTCTATGCAAAATCTCCAGTCCAGACATGCAGAGAACTCCTGATTTGATAAGTGATTTATTTCTGAGCTTGTAGAAGAAAGGCTGTGGATTAGGAAAACAAAAAAATAATCAGACTTCCTTATATAGTGATGCCAGGATGTTCTTTATATGTACTACTATATGTTAGGTGATGCATGGAATGGAAAAAATGTAGATGTTCCTGGTGACAGAACAGCAATGAGATACTACTTCCATGGCTGGAAACCTCTTTTTGGCACTTCTCATTTGCAATAATTCCTACAGATTCCAAACCAATGAGCAGCCAGTGTGTGCTTGCAGCCCAGAAGGCCAATCGCATACTGGGCTTCATCAAAAGAAGTGTGNCTAAGCAACCTGCTGAAGTTGAGGATGTCCCTGCTCTCAGCAGGGGTGTTGGACTAGATGACATCGAGAGGTCCTTTCCAGCCCAGACATTTCTATGTTTCTATGTTTCTATGTTAATGACCATCTTCACATATTGAAGCTGGTGGAGGGCAGGTGTATATTATGAATCCATTTCACAACCCAGGATGGACTTGACAGCCTGCTGCCCCATGCCCAGACCACCCCTCACCCACAGGCTACTCTGGCTGGTCCCTATTCCTCCTACTGCTGTGGGGCTCTCTCTACTGCCCTGGTACCAGCTGAGCACAGCCCAGCAGGGAGGTTCTTGGCTATAAGAAACTCAGGTTGGTCTGTCACAAACCTACATCTCTAGGACCAACTCTCTAACATACCTGGGTTGAGAGCAAGCCAGAGAGGGAAATTACAAATACAGTACTAATGACATATTCTTCCTACAGTATATCAGAAAATCTACACTGAAGCCAAGGTTCAGCAGCTGTAGACTGAAGCAAGAAGAAGAAAAAAGGAAAGTACTGTCATTAAGCCACACTTCCATGAAATGCTGTGATACTGCACTGATAACCTAAGAATTAAGACCAGATAAATAGATACCTGACCTTGAATAACGGGGATTATGTGTGACGTGTTAAGTGTTGAGCACAGTGGTACACCTGCAACGGTAAAGGTAGGAAGGATGATTATTTTCTTCAAACCATTTAATCTGTATTTAGTGAATAATGATTATAAAGGCTGCCCATTCAGTAATGAGATTCAGACTCCCTTAGTTAATTGATATATGGCAGATAACATTGAAAGAGATCTTCAGTTCAATGCCATTTTTCTATCATAGTTATACCAAGTTAAATAAAGTTTTCTCTGAGTATTATTATGCTATAAAAAAATCATTTTGTCTGAATTTGCTTGTAAATTTTCAAAGGGAGGAGAAACTTGGCTTCTGGAGTTTGTTGGAAGAGATGGAGATTTTTAAGAAATATGCTTGTAAACCTTTATATCATGACCTACTGTGATGATGTAGTATCAAGGTACTTCCCTGGTAGAAAACCATCTGATCTTGACATATTTTAGCTCTAGGATGAAGTTCATTAGGAAGACTGAATTCTCAGACTATCTAAGAACCCAGAGCATGTAGCAGGAATGAAAACCAGAAGGAAAGAGTAACAGAATAGTCCTTATGTAATCCTTACTTATTTGCAGGCTGAATTTCGTTATGCTTGCTTTTCCTCTCCCCACACATGTGAAAGATGAATTTAACATGCACAAAAGCAAAGGTAATTAAGAATACTCCATGCTGGTGGCTAGTACTCATGTGTAGATGACAACTGTTAGATGTAAAGACAATATTCATATTGGTTTATTTTTTCAAAGTCCAACTTCACTCACTCACCCTCCTTTATCCTGTGTCTTCAGTACACAGGCTGTGGTTTATCAAATGATCCTCCACTCTCTGAAGGAAAGCTATGAATTTCCTGGGGTATGAAGGGGTACCAGAGGTGTTTTCTTTTGACATAATTGTAAAACTATGGTCCAGTTTATCTAAACAGCAGGTTTTTGAAACTGTCTTTTTTTTGTTCATACCATGCAATGATTGCCCAGAGAAGCTGCTTGCCCTGAGTAGGCTGTATCCTGGAATCTCAGAGCAGTGGAGTGTCTAGTAACAGCAGCTGATGTGATGCTGGACACTGAGACTGAGTACAAAGAGCAATCCCATTGCTGTGCCCATTGCTACTATCCTGGCATGAAATGGGAGGAAGGAATAGCCACTGTGTAATTGAGTTGGATGAGAGACTTCTGGGAAGCAGAGGAACAGAGCCTGGGTATCAGAGAGCAGGCTTGGGGCAGACTAGAAGAGAAGGGCCCACAAGTGAGTCTGCATCCAAAAGCATATATATACTCCCACAAAAATCTGAAGGAAGATCAAGGCACTACAATCTTAGCCTTGCTCTAGCAATACCTGTGAAAATCACTGTCACCCTTATACGCCTGCTGTCCGTTCCATGCCTACTGGTCCTAGGCACCCCACTAGCTCCAGAGGCTTTCGTAATAGGGTGTATTAATTCACTTGTCTCTTCCTCATCTCTCCTCTCTAAAACACTGCACAATGAAAATAAATTAAATTAAAAGGCACAGGAAGATTAAGAAAAATCAGTTACTCCAAATTAGCAAATATAGTGCTGAAGGTTGTTAAACCTTTGATCAGCCTCTTTCAGTGCATGCTTTCCAGTGCTGTTTTCACTTATGTCATAACAAGGAATCTAAAACTGCCACCTTAGCTGGAGAAAAGGGCTTAGTGGAGCCACAGTCATCTTTACATTCTTGCTGACAGTGAATCATTGGATTCAGCCAGATGAAATCCTTACGTTCTTTAAAAAGAACCTTTCTTGTGCTTCAAACAAGGGAAAAAATGTCAGGATGTTGTAGTTTCAGGAACAACATTTTAATGGGGAGAACTGATTCAAATTTGTCTAAAATCCCTCTGACCCAGTCCTTAGTCCTTCCCATGAAATAAAATTGTATATAATACTCCCCTTCCCACCCAGAGGTTTAAAATTTTTCAGCTAACATTTTTAGCATGAATTTTTAATTCCTTCCTGTATCCAGCAAAGCAGGCAGAGTTAATGAAGTTCTCCATGTCCCATGGAAAATACTGTCAGAGATTAAGTCTTGTTTCTCATATTGTCTGGAATTACAGAAATGACCAAGGGCTCTTGGTAAGGTCACAGCCCAATGTGCTGAATGCTATGAAGACACAGCAGAGACTGCCCTTTGCTAAGGAGCACTCGTCTTCACCTTATGAGCTGTGCCTTCCTTACTCACAAGCTACTATGAAAGGACTTCTAATAAAAATAATACATTCTCCTAAACTGATGTAATCAGCAGAAGCTAATTTGAACATTAATGCATGAGATGCGTATGTTCATCTGTATTATCTCTTTACAGCCATCCCATTTTGCTGAGATCTCACCATCCCATACTTTCTCATACAGAATGGGAGGATCATCAGGGATGTATTGTTGTGATCAAAATAGTCTTTATCACAAAACATACATACCACCTGGGCAGTTATATTGAAGAACATAAAATCTGGATGGTGTCCTCTACCCCCTTCCTCAGCACCTGCATTGTTTCCACCCACTTTCTGTCTATGACAAAATCCTTTCCAGACTGTGGGAATTCATGAAAGTCACCATCACTACAAAGGAAAGATCAGCCTCACTTTTTGTGATGTTGATTGAATGAATGACAGATTCAAGCACACTTATGTCACTACCCTTATGACAAAGAAAAAAACTGTGCTGCTGAAAGTCAAATCCTCCTGGGATACTGATCTTCATTTTTCAGAGGACATGTTATTGTAGTTGCAGAAATAGAGTCAAAACCAACCTGTTCAGTTTAGTCCTGTGAAAGGCTGGCTTTATATAAAAGCTATGGACAGAATAGAATGCAACAACTGAAAATAAAGATCCTGTTTTTAATATAAATGTGTAAACATCGCTTCCACAAGGAGGAGATGCACAGCACCAGCCTTGCATGGAAAAATCACCATGCCAGACATTTTGTGTGAACTGCCCAATGCGTTGCTCTCACATTCCTCACACAATCATAAAGCCTATTACCTCCCCGAGGCTATAATCAGGATGCTGCTGGACAGAATATCCCGAACAATGAAATGAAAACCCTACAGTAAAAAACAATGCTAAGGTTGGGGATTCATGTCAATAAATCTGGGGCAAAGTCACTCAATCTGTGGTTGCAATTATTCTCTGAAAAAGTAGTACAGCCTCAGCCATTCAGAGGGAAAGTCTTACAGACCTCTAGCACCGCTACTAAAATACCCAAAGAGCATTGCACCTAACAGATAAAAATATCTACTTGTGCAAAAAACAGGTTACCCTATTACTGTAGATTGATTATATAAAAGCAGATATCACCACTGCCGGCTAAATGCAGAAATAATACTCAGCCCTGAAAGAAAAGGAGTCTCTTTGTTCAGTTTAACATGCTACTCAGAGAGTTATTTTCTAACGATGCTGAATAAGTTGAGAACACAAATCTCACTTAATTTGTCGCTAGAGGTAAACCTAATCTGGGTTTTACAGCCTGAGTCAATATTCTTCCTCTGTCTTCCTCATGCTTCCTAAATCAGCAAAGACAGACACTATCAAGAACATATGGGATGCCAACCAGGACATAATCAGCAAAACATGGGACATTCTGAGCATACAAGGCAGATGATCACTCAGAAAGATGTTGATGTCATTTATCTACTTGAATCAAAGGAATGAAGGAGGAGGGGGAATGAGTATTAGGAAGGGGGGGGGAGTCTAGGCATCATTAACAATAGGTGCGAGACAGGAAGAACTAGATTAAACTGATCATATGCAAATGATCGGAGTCTGATTGCATCAAACCATGCACAGTTTAATGAGTATGGTAAGATGCCTTTATCTCTGCTTGGATGTTTTCCGAAAAGAAGGACTGCTCCAAGATAAAACACAGTTTAATAAGAAGGTTTTTCATTATGAGGTCGATCTGCATTTGCATTTCTCTCTCCGAGCCAGAGAGTTTTCCTCCATCTCCATTCCTTTTCAAAAGATTAGTCAGTGAGCATTTATGTATTGTTGACACACACCTTAGGGCACTACATGCTTAACATATGTGTGAATTTCAGCCTGGTCCTTCATAACCTGGATTACATATTTCAAAATGAAGACTAAGTGGAAAACTCTTATTTTTCTACTTATCTACTGTGCAGTCTGTGCCCTTCTGTTATTTTTGAAGCTTTGTGAAACCTTTTCTGTATTCATACACTGATACAGAGACAGAACTTAGCTTGGGTACTTAAAGCATCATGGGCCAGACTCAGAACTGCATGTGCTGTGAGATGGTGATAACTCCAGCTTCTGTGGAGTTAATCTGATTTTATGCTATTGTACTGGAGGTCTAGCCCTATATTTCAAAAGACTGTGTTGGTTTCGTCCAAGTGACTGCCTTTGTATATTGAACAAGGTAGCTAAGTGCTGCCTCAGCTTCACCTGTTTCAGGCTCTGCTTACTGTTACAGGTGAAAGTGAAAAAAAATAGAGGCAACCTTTTCCTCCTTGTGCAGGCAATACAGTGGGAAAGCTCCAAGGATCTTAGAAAGATCATAGAAAAGGCAGCTGACCAATGCATTGGCCTCTGTTCAGACTCCAGCAGCCTTGTAGCATAGTAAGCACTAGTCTTTTCATCCAGCTGTGATTAATGCTGTGGTTAGCAAAAGCACTGAATGAGAGCAAGCTGGGAGTACCTTATTTTTACTCCAAGGCACAGCAAGTGGTGCAAGTTCCTCCATCTTGAAAAGATTTGACTTGGCTGGCACATTTTCTAGAGACCATCTATGTATACCATGTTCTTCCGCCTTCAGAGAAAAATTTTCACTTTTAAGTGCTGTGTTCTTCTCTGAAGCCTATGTGCACATCTGTATTCACACACCAGATATTTACACAAGTAATCATCTTGTTGAAGACAGAAAGTATTTCACTCTCAATGTTCTGATGCTAAATATCAACTCTCCAACTAATGGAGGCAAATAAATGCCAATGGCCGTCCAAATGCCTTCATGAAGAATAAATCCCTTTTCACAGCCCCTATAATTTGTCTATGCAACAAGGATCTGTTGAACCATGCTGGTTAATAACCTGCCTCCTCCACCTCAGCTTCAGCTGATCACTTTCATCCTTATATCATGAACATGAGACATTTTAATAGAAACAAGGCACTTGAACAAAAACATTTCCATTGGTTTCAGCAGAAATAATCACAGGCCTAAGGGCCTTGCAGATTGGGAATCCAAACCTGTTATTGCATATTCCATCTTTATTTACATTATTTCCACTGCTTCATGTCCTTTGGAATTTCTGGGTTTACATTCCTTTGAACACTTGTATGTTTACATCATATCTTTCAATTTGATTTGAGTTTCACTTTAGTATCTTTTAGCTTTCATGACTCTATATTGAGGTGTCTGCAGCTTCTTTGCATTTCATAATTAATTCTGTTTTAGCGGCTACAATGTCCTTTCTTATCTCAGTTTGCAGTATTTACCCTTTATGTGTTCCTTGACACTTAATGCTACAGCCACACAATCTGTCCTCATAGAACAAGGGTCCCACAAAAATAGAATGCTGAAGCTTGTTAATCCAGTCATAAAGCACAGTTGTACCATAAATTAGAAGATTTTTACTTCTCTCTTAGCTTACTGTTCTTTATTCTTTATGGTACCTCAATGGTGACGGTTCAGGAGCAGTCAGGGTAACAGCACAACTTAGTTACTGGTGACAGTGAGTTTATGTCCTCCCGTGCCTGGTAAGAGGGTGCACTCTCAGGGTTAGATGTAAATGAGGCAAGCTGGAAGCAGGCACACACTTCCTTTCCTTTTGGCATGGTCTAGCACCCAGTAGAGTCATAGAGTCATTTAGGTTGGAAAAGACTGTTAAGATCATTGAGTGCAACTCTTAACCTAATACTGCCAAGTTCACCACTAAACCATGTTCTTAAGTGGTACATTTACACATGTTTCAAATACCTTCAGTAGTAACTCAACCATTTCTCTAGCTGGCCTGTTCCAATGCTTGACAACCCTTTTGGTGAAGAAATTTTTCCCAACATCAAACCTAAATCACACCTAGTGCAACTTAGGGCCATTTCCTTTTGCCCTATCTCTTGTTACTTGGGAAAAGAGACTCTCTACAAAAGGTAGTTGTAGAGTGCAGTGAGCCTCCTTTTCTCCAGACTAAACAACCCGACAGGGATAGATGCTAAACAAAAAGTAACTTATGTGCCAGTGTAGTAGGTACAACTGCACTGACAGACCTTGCAGTCAGGCTCCTGTGAGGACAATTCAGAGCACTCCATCCCTCAAAAGATCCTGTCTCTTGCTATGGGTTTAAACAGAGAAATCAGACTTCTAACATGGTGATTTTAAGTTGGATACTTAAAATTAAGCAATGTGAATGTTGCCTCTCCTCCATTCCCACCTCCAGTGAAGATGGGCATGAGTCTTCAGGTATTACTGCAAAAAGGCTGCCAAGCTTCATTTGAAGGGAAGCATTTTTAAGGTAATGTTTGAAGACAGAGAATGAAGATTTGTGACTGTGACAAGGGAGCATAAGTGTAATCATAGAGATAGGTGTTGAGAATTGTAGTGTGGCTAATGGAGGCTGGCACCACCACAGCTGAGAGAGTATATGGAAGAGATCGACCCTGTATCTCAGACACAGTTCCAACCTCCTTTGATAAAGTGTTGTCAGATATCTCTTGGAGATCTCTGCTCTTCTTAGCTTTAATCTGACTTGGTATAAACACATCAGTTCACCCTGGTATGCTTTCTCAGGTGTCCACTGGTGGTAACAAATAAATCATATTGCAGTGAAACACATGAGATGAAATCCTAACCACTTTATAAGTCTCTAGTTCACCTTTGGTTTCAATGACAGCAAGGTCCAATAATGTAGTTTTAAATATTTTCACCTTGTCACCTAGGTGGGCATGTCACTTCCAGAAGTGGTCTGACATTTCCCTTCCCTCACAGGTTTCTATTTGATTTCAGTCAAGTAACATGTCTGTTAACCTCCTTGCAGTCCTTTCAGTTTTCCAGGTTACATTTTCCCATTATAAACAGAGGTACTTCCATTTGCTATCACTCCAGAACTGGCATTATTAGAGTACTTAAAACCTTGGTAACTTTCTGAGGGCCAGTTGTGGAATAGGTCTGATGACTATGGTCTGGGATGAGGGAGGACTTCTTGGACTCTGCCCATGAATTAATGGGCAAAGCCATACCAAACTAATATCATCAGATTTTCACTTCTACTTCATATGCATAATTTTATTCTGACATGTTGTAATTTTTACTTTTGCCCCTAGGATCAACACCAGAATCTGTATTGAAAGTCGAGAGCAGGTATTTATGTAGGCTTTGAGCCATACCTAAATGATGTTTCATCTCAATGCCATTAACACAGCATAGCTGTCTCTTCTTTCCAATTCCCTTTCATTCATAAGGCTGAAAGACCTTTTAATCTTTATTTAATTTCCTCTGCAAGGTCTAAATCACCTTGATATTTGGCAACATTGATTCTGTCTTTCCCTTCTTGATTGCTCAATCATAGGAAATTTCCTGTATAATAAAAATTATGTCCATACGTGAAAGAGTGGTCATAAGGTCTCTTTCAGCACCTTTGCTCTATTTATCGTATCTAATTTCTAGGGGATTTATGTTAGTCCAGATGTGTTCTTTAGAGGTCCGATCCAATTTCTGTTTAAGTCAATGGCACTTTCATGATAGATCTTA
The DNA here is from genome assembly GCA_013399075.1 of Chloroceryle aenea. NCBI lineage: Eukaryota > Metazoa > Chordata > Aves > Coraciiformes > Cerylidae > Chloroceryle > Chloroceryle aenea. The sequence goes on from VWZY01007073.1 coordinate 283,505, forward strand.
ATGGTAGTGGGATTTAGCCTAAAGCCTGGTGTATTTAAAATGGTTTTAATCTGAAGGGCCTGTAATAAAACCAATGACTTTGATCTTCTTTTCTGGGAGGGCAACTGAGTCAGATACTTTAATTTTTCTTTTTTAACCTTGAGTAACTGCATGTTAGGTGGGTGACTGTGAAGACAGTCCTCTGCTGCACAAGTTCTCCTTTGTGTTTAGAAAAGTGGATTGGACTTTGGACTAAGAACAAAGTTATTTTCATAAGAGACAAAACTGGAGATCTGTAACATAGAAGCCTAACTATTAAAAGAAAAATCTTTTTCTATTAAGGCCTAATAAGGACATGCGTGTCTATATATGTATATAGTTATTAATGAATGAATGAATAAAGTTTAATGATTTTTTTCTAATGGGACAATAAAACAGCACTTAATGTCTTCATCCTTACTGAACTCTTTCTTGGGCTGAGTCTTGATGTCTTCCACAATCTGGGTTTCTCAAATAGCCTTTGTGATTTTTTTTTTTCCCCTGACATCCTCCTCTATCCAGTAATTGAATGTAGATCACCAAAGATCTTCCAAGTGGTAACAACTTCCAGATGCTGTCAACATTGGCTTGATATGAACTGGTGAACTAGAGATGAGGGAATAACCTACTAACCATTCTTTTGAGCCAGTGACAATTTAACAGATATCCAGAAAGCTCATCTATTACAATCACAAATCAGGTGGCAAACAACATCAGTGTTTTAATCTTAATCTGCCTTGCTTTTCCCCTCGTTTTCCCATTCCCCTCTGCCCCTAACACATACAAACACAGAGACTTTCTCCTTTTATAAATACAATGGATGTTGTTGTCAGTTCAGATAAGAGCAAATGCCAGATAGGATGGCAATATTTTCAGTCCTGGCAAATACAATCATAAGTTCAGTTTATTAATATTGCAACAGTTGCACTAAATGAGATCGCTTGGATAACAAAACATTTATCAACAAAACGCTGCCACCTACTGAAGTTTTGCAAACAGCCCAGATGATTGGATAAGATCACAAATTCACGTTGTCACAAGCTTATGGTCTTTGCTGAAATCGTTCTGAGGTAGAAAAAAAAAGCAAGAATGATAACCAGCAGAACAAGACAAGACATCTCTTTCATGCAGTCTGTTCAGCAAGTGTCAGGGTAAATCCTGGAGAGCAACCTCCAAAGAGGAAAGGAGGTCTGACTCTTTGTGTTCAGTATGTTGCTTTCAAGCACAGTGGCTAGGGAACTCTTCCTAACAACAGCTTTATCTTGCAGCAGCCTATTGTAAACTTCTGGTTTTCTTGTGCTCATCTTCAAAGCTTATATTCAGTCTACAGTAAACTGATGTTAAAAGTTGACAGGTTTTTGGCTGCATCACTTCAGTTTATAAAGATTTTATAAATAAATACAAAAGAAGTCCGAGTGATCACCACAAATCTTGTAAATTTTCTGTTGCAAGATCTCAACCAATTTAAAATGTTCATTATTTCAATACAGATCCACCAGGCACACTCATGAAACAAGGCTAAGTCCTGTATGCACAGGAAAAGCTTTACCTACTTATGCTTCATTGCTTTGGTGTGGATCAACAAATGATGAGGTATACAAAGTCTGACAAGCTTTGGATGGGAATTGTTGTGCCCGTGTGGATTTCATTTCCTAGAGTCTTGGGAGAACTGGTCTGTGGTTTTAGCTGTTAATTATTGGTACAAGTGTTTAAATGAAATACAAACAAAATTATTCATGGTGCAAGTATTTTTTTACCTTATGAGTAGAAAGGAGTATTCACATTAATCAACAAAAGCCAACTCAAGAGTTGAGACAGCATAGTTTATTAATTGACAGTCTCATTGCAATTTTTTTATGCAATGGGTGTTCCATCTTGCAACACTATTTAGTTTCTTGTTTGTGATATCACGAAATTAATACTTAACCCTGGAATATCTTTGGATGCTAAAATCATAGACAACTCACAGGATATAAAAAAGGGAGTGTTTTTTAAGACTGGCGTACAACAGAGCATTTAAATGTGCATAAATTTAATCATGGGAGTAATTCCATCGAAATAAACAGGACTACTCAAACATTTCTGATTTTGCATGTGTTTCTGTGCTCTGCTAGCTTAGGGGCTAAGAATGGTTATGCTTATTTAATACAGTGTTTATCTACTAAGCTTACATTCAGCATTACTGATTCCTTCCCTTTCATCAGACAGAGACAAGGAGTTCTCCATTTTTCTAGCCTGCTTCTGGGCCAGTTTCACACTTTGTTGTGCCTTCCTATGCATTTGCATTTTATATCTGATGTAGAAAATATCAACTATGAAACCAAACTCTGAGTCCTGAGGGAGTAAAGCAGACGAATTGAAAGGAAACACTCAGAGGTTTGACTGGATCAGGGACATGACAGATACTAGTCCGGGGTTGGCTCTTCCTGACCTAATTTTGGACCTTTTTGCACTGGGAAGCAGGATCTCCATTCTTCTTTGGATTTAGCTGTTTGCAATTGCCCTTGGGTTCTCCTTCATGATTGTGGTCACATATACTGACAAACAAACCCTGTCCTAATTCTCTCTTCCTAATACTGGAATTGTCCTTACTGATGTGCTGTCATGTGTATTCAGTGTGGGTTGTGAATATACACTAACTACTGTACAGGGAAACTCCGACGAGTGACAAGGCAGACACAGAGTATTTAACTTGGGTTGGCCACTATGGTTAACTCTTTTTGCAGTAAAACATACAATGTTTTTTAGTCCTCAGTAGGTTTTTAAACCTAGATTGTTTATGATGGGTTATCTATATTGCTATACTGCTACATCTATGCAGTGCCAGCCCCACCACCTTCCTTGCTATACAAGCAGAAGAAAACCCTAAATATCCACTGTGGGCCACCTGGAGTTGACATTGCCAGTTATAAGCCCTGACTAGTTAAGGTAGGCTTGGGCTTTAAGCTGCACTTAGCTACAACTGTTCTTCAAGACAAAGGAACTTCAAAGGGCATTGACACCACTCAGTGACATTGAAGCTAGCTCCTCTGGAGATGAAAGTGAGTGTTTAATGCACACCATTGCCCTAACCAGGGTGCAGGTGCAGTTTCTGGCTGGAGCTCTTCACATTGGCCTAACTGTATTTAACTTTTCTCATCAGGATTTGTGGTTATTTCTAAGCTCATAGCTCCTGGCCTGTCTCTCAGTGAGACTGTTCCTCTAATAGCATCTGCAGGTTGCTTCTTCCCCTGATACCATGGTGGCAGTTATGGGATTTCCAGCATCAGGCTGACAGGGCAGGCTGTCCTAACCCATGTTCTCAAGCTCAAGGTCAGTGTAAACAATGCATGCTGAGATTTACCTTCACTGGCTGATCTAATAAAATAAGATTCCTGTCTACTGAGGCAACATACTAACCTTAGCTTAAATCTTTCACCTTTTTAAACTTGCATTCTAGAACAAAGGTCTGAGAGACTGTGGACAAGTTGCCTCTTAGAAGGTCTCTGGGCTAATATGGAGCAGGATTCAAATACAGACAAAGGAAAAAGGACAACAGGTATGGGCAAGGGCCAATGCACATAAGCTAGAGTGTTGCTTCAGATGAGTGAAAGACCTGGTGGAAGGAAGGAGAGGAAGTGAAGGGGCTTTGGGGGCCTGGTGCTTTCTTAGTTTGCTTCAGCTCTGCCAGAGTTCTCATCTTCCCTCAGCCATTCACCTGGGGAAGGGGTGGGTGACTCCTTGCATGGGAGGATGAGATGCTGGCTAGAGAGAAAGGGCTGCAAATCCCCAGCTCCCTATGTCTTCTTGGTGGACTTGCGATCTCACAGGGATCTGGTGGGTTTTCTGGTTAAAGGTGGAGGACATTTTGATTTTTTGATGGCTATCTCTTGCTGTATCATGCCCATTGATGAGTATTATACCTTGCCGTGCACATTAGTGAACTGCTGTGAGAAGGCACTCTTATTGTGATAGAAAATGTCACAGAGAAGAGACAGAAGAGTACAGATTTCTGAAAAGAATCGGTTTGTCAAGGTGAGAAAATAAGTCACTGGTTTAAGGCCAAAGTCCCACTGCAAGCTGCTGAGTGCTTGCTTACCCAGCCGAGGGCAGAACCATGTGAGCTGCTTCTAGGAGCAAGGCATCTGTGAAGCTGAGGCTTTCCAGCTGGGCTGCTCAGCCCTCCCGTAAAATACTGCTCATGGCAACTGTGGTCCCTAATTTGTGGCTCCAAGGTGATGCATTGGCCCACCCTGAGGAATGTGTGTCTACAAAAAAACCAAGAATATTTTTAGATAGGCTTTCAAGTGCAGCATGTAGCTAGGCAAGTTCTGCCCTTGCAGACTTACATGTGCTGTAAGTCAGGATGGCAGAGCAGGGACATTTTTGACAAATCATTTTGTGATGAAGTCTGAGGAGGCATCCATTAAACAAAATTTAATGTAAAAGAAATAATGTTGAGTTTGAGTAGCTCATTAAGAGAGTATATTTTAGGGGATCATTTCACTCATCCTCAGTGGAAGGAGATATTTAACATTTTAGTCCACCTAGATACAAGTTTTTAAGGCACTGTATCTGGAGATTCTGTCTTGCGTTTCACTTCCTTGGATGTTTTACAAATAAAACTTTATATATCTGTTTGATTTTCTAGCCACACTTGTTAAAGGAGTTGGCCACTGCGTGATTAAACTAGCAATGTTTGTTGATTTGCATTTTTTTGATCAATAGATATTTACCAGTGAAGACCAGAGCATGACCTTGTTTATATACATACATATGTGAATATTGCGTATATGTTTAGCACAGGAGATCCTGAGCTTTTCCAGGAGGTAGGGCTTGTGCTGGGAAGAGCTGGGCATGAGGACCTTGGCTGATTGTGGCTGGTGGGAACAGCTCCTGGGTGTCTGTTACTGGCCTCCTGAGAAGAAGAGTTTTGAAATGTGTAACAACTAACCAATTTGAGGTTCTCACATAATTGACAAATAGGTAAATTTGTATGAAGGGTCTGAAATCGAAGACAAGAGGAATGGCACCCAGCTTCCATGTACCTCACTAGGGCATCATATTCTGCTGGTTCCCTAGTGTCTCTATAAACTGGCAACATGGTAGCTACAGACAAAAATATTCAAAAAACAACTACCTGAGCTAGCTAGAAGAAAAACAGAAATGACATAGGCAATACTTTGACACATAAGATGACAAAAGAGGTGGGCTCCTAAGCAGGCTAGGTGACACAGTCCTTTTGTGTGTCTCATTGACAGGATCTTCTCCTGGAGGTGACTACATCTTGAAAACTGCTTTGTTAAACCTGGACTGACTTGCTGCCTGATTTTCAGAGAAGCAGAAAAGACAAAATAGGCAGTCATTGGTAGCTATGGCATTCGCTGAACATGTGGATGTTCAATTCTGCCCTCCACCAGCCATCATTTTCAGTTCCTGTTGCGCTGTGAAGCACCTGTAAAGAATGGTATCGCTGCCTCAGCATAACACTACAAGCCTAGTTTCAGAAATATGCCTATCTTTTAAATTAGGTGGCCACGAAGCAGCAGGTTTGACTTCTAAAAGACTGAGTGGAGGATCTAAAGGAATAAATGAGCACAGGTGTCTACAGACTTAAAAATCTTATTTCTCTTGCATTTTCATGAAACATAGGTGGGAATTGGTCCCTAAATTGTATAGATATTCTTACAAANTTTTAAAGGCACACATAAGAATTTCCAAAAATGTCTGTATCTTCTAACTCAGCTTTAACTTCTACAAAGCAAGAAAATCCTCTTATTGTACGGTCTATCATAGACATAGGAGACAACCATCACCTATTGCAAATGTTAAGATAAAGAATAAACTACGTGCCATGGACATGACTTTTTAACTTATCATATTATGTTTTTCATGTCCTTTAAATGCTTTTAGAATGTCTATAAATTGCCTCCAACTATAATAACTGCACATACTTTTTAGCTAATGCTCTGATCATGTTACTTAAAATTCTGTTTTATTTACCATCAACAAAATGAACAACATTTGTGCACCTTTACTGCCCTGTGCACATTCTAATTTCTTTCAGAACAGAGAATAACAACAAACATGGATGTTGATAATCAAAAAATATTACAAGCAAGATGTATACCTCATTTCTGGAATCACATTATACCACTATAAGTTAATTTCACATTTTCCCTAGGAAGAATAGCCAACATCATCCTGGTCCACACAATTGATTCAGTGTCACTCTGTAACAAAGTCATAGACATCCTTTTGCAGACTGTATCTGTTTCTGTTAATTCAGATAGTTAATCTGTAGTAGGTCAAGACTGCATCTCGCCAAGAGTGTATGAAATGTCCTAACTGCAGAGTAAAGTTGCTCCCCTGTGAGTACAGAGATCCACGTTTGGAAGAGAGCAGTGCAGTGTAGTGGAAGGAAGGGAGGCTGGGCCCTGGCTTGCAAATTTGTGACCGTGAGGTGCTTCAGACAGATGTTCCAACTTAAGTATACCAACATCTATATTACTTCAGTGAGGTATTTTTATTTACACAGAGCCCAGTTTTCTCCACTTGGCCCCAGATGTGTTTGTTCCCACTTCATGAAGCCAGCGCCGAAGTAATCTGTAAGCCAGCACTGTAACTTACTTTGTCTTTGGCATGTGTTTAAAAGCCACACTACACAGATTTAATGCTGGTGGATGGTAAAGAGATTAAATTTTTAAGTGCCAACTCATCACATCAAGTTGACACAACTCCCAGTATGTTGTTGAATTTATTCAAGTCCTTTATTATGGGTGTGGGGAAAGATCGCTGAGGGGAGTTTAAGAAAAATGGCTTCTTTACCAAGACAGCAAATAAGGAAATACATGTTTTAAAGTGTAAATTCTCTATTTTGAAAGGTTTGGCATTGTGCCTTCTGTGCTGTCTGCTCTGTCTGAAAATTACGTAACTATGAGTGTAAACTATGTATGTGTGTGTGTATTTGTGGTTTTATTGTAAACAGCCCAGAGTGATGTCTAGGAGAGCTTAACACCAGTGGAATCTGCCAGGTGGACATAATGTTGATGCACTTTCTTGTTGATGAGTTAGTAAGCCACAAAAGTACCAGGAGTTCTTTAATGTGGCATTCTCAGACTGTGGTTCATTGAGACAGGGAGAATGCTGTGCACTTCTGCAAACATGCTCCCTTTGCAAAATAATGTCTCGTGGGACAAGACCAGACATGTAACAGCTCAGTTCACCATTTCTTGGGGACCACTAGAGGGTTTCAACTGTTTTTCATACTAGAAGCTTAACGGATAAAAACCCCAGCATCTCTACCCTCCATCCTCTGCCTTCTCCTGCTAACAGCTAACTGTTGGGATGGGGAGAGATGATTAAAATGGTGGAGCTCCTCTGGTCTCCATTGGGAATACTACACTAAGCCAAAGGACATGATGTAGGACTTTGACTGAGGAAAGCTGCCAGTCAAATCTGGGTTCCTAACTTGCAGATATCAAAGACAAATGTGTTATTATATGCTCCAGCTCTGCTATACCATTTACAATATTTACACACAATGAAATGAAATATAATGCATGTATATTTGGATCCTTCATTAATCAAGAAAAAAACCCAACATTAAAGGAAGCATCAGGGGCCCTGTTCTGCTTTCCAACACGTATGCACCGTAACCCCCGTTAATTTGAGATGGAGTCACGTGGGTGTGTCCTGAGGGGGTGATTGCATCTTACATGAGCTACAAGTGACCGAAAAAGGGAAAATAATCAGCCTGATACTGGTCATTTGGACAATGTGTATTTGATGTGTCAGAGTCGTTCCAACCTTCCAGTTACCAGATGTCCGTAAAAATTCATAGCAGGCTATTAAATTTAGCAGATCCCATCTTAATTAGATTAGCTTCTGCTCAGCATGACAGCAGAGTATTTCACTGATGGAGGATTTATAAAGATTTCTGGTGGGAATTCTTTATGGAAGATGTAGTCTTTTATCCAGTGGGATTTACAAATGGAGAGAGGGGAGGGAGGAGAGGAAGCCCTGATAAGGACACACAGACATTGTCATGGCATGTTAAAATATAAATGGGAGCTTTTATTTTATGGATGTTCCCTTTTTATTTCTCTTTTGCAATATGGATAGGTGGTGTGAGTGGGTTTTGTGTCCTTGCATTATCAGGCCCAGCTCACATAATGGTGTATGGGTGGTGGAAAACTACAAGCAAATTCTTGTTGTCAAATTCCCTCCTAAAACTAGCGCCAAAGGAGTACTCAATGTTCAGTTGGCTGTCAGGTCATGAGTTATTTTTTCACCTACAGGAAACAGAACTGTACAGTTTGTCTTGTGCTGGTTTTATGTGCTGCAATCCAGCATCTATCCCTCCATTGCCCTTTCTTCTTTAAGGTCACCGAAAAAAACCCAACAAAACAAAACCAACAAACCCACTTTCTTATTAATTCTGCCTCTGCTTTCATGCCAATGATTTTCTGGTTTTCTCTGCACACATTTTTATGGAAGATATATACTGTTAATGGTGACACTGGTGTCAGTAACAGAACGTGAGCGGCAGCAATGCCTGCGCTCTATTCCCAGTGTGTAGATAACTTCATAAAGAAAAAAAAAGGTGGGTGGAGGGGAAGGGAGATCTGGATAATTTTTCTTGTCATTTGATTCACCATTGAAAAGGTCACTCCCTGTAAGAAGAGACAGTCTTTCCTCTCAGATGTCTGGGGGAGGAGCAGAAGTGGCAGAGCCAAAATGGGGGGCACTCTTTGCCACTGCACAGCTTTTGTGAGGTGGCAGAGCAGCCCTTCTGAGCACAAGGGCATGCAACGCCCAGGGTATGCATGCTGGCGGCTGATAAAAACAGAAAGGGACCATCCTTTGCTCACGCCGTGGGCTGATAGCATTCACATCATACACCGTTTGTTACTAGGCAACTGATTAAACATACGTGCCGGTCCTTCAAGCAGTGCTTGCAATTAATTAACCAAACCATTTTCATTTTGACTGTCTTCCGCCCTCCCCTCCCCACCACCACCAGCCTTCCCAAATGCTGACATCTGACACAAGTGCGAGCAATTTGATGCTCCTCCCGACCTATGGTGTAATAAAATAAAGAATGGACTCTTTGCACAGCAGATGTGGTCTACATCCGGGCAGTGGACACCTCTGAGTGTCCTTGGTGGGTCTAGATAGCAGCTGGCACAAATAACAGACATTTTGCTTTGCTTTGCCAGTGCCAATGTAAACTGAACTGTGAAAACCACAGGGCAAAGTGCAAAAGAAGTTCTCCTGGGCAAATCTATTTGAAACGCAGTTGTACTGAAGGATGGAGGATGGGTCTTCTTTTTGGTTTTAAAATGATGATTCCTCACCCCTAAAGTACTCATTCTCAAATTTAAAACCACCATGGAGCACATTTGCATGAGTATATATACAGTTACATATATACTGTGATAAATATAACAGGATATAGCTACCAATATACATGAGTGCTGTTAAAATCCAGGTGTCTGTCACCAAATCTAAGTGCAAACTCCTCTGTGCTAGCTGTTACACTGGCAGCCCAAACCAGGCAGTCCCTGCTCTGCTCAGCTTACAGCAATGACAGTCAAAGCTGAAGAACAGAACCACCCATCAAAGGTTGTTCAAGGTCATACAGGGGGTCAGTAGCAGGTCTGTGAATAGTAAATGGCTTTTATTTTGAGATCAGGTTTTATAATAAAAAAAAATATAGTGAGTAATATCACCCCAAATCCTCCCTGTATTTTTGTAATACAGTTGTCATATTAAACTTGTATGAAATAGACTGGAATTACACATGGAAAATGGGTAACTACAAGGATCCTGGAAGATCTGACTGTTCCTATTACACTTGATCAAATGCAACTGTCAGCTGCTTTGGCAGAGATCACCTTTGATGATTAAAAGGAGAGGACTACATTACAAGAAGGTTTGAGCACAAAACCACTCGCTGCAATCCACAATTAAACAGGAGAGGCTATTGTTCTGTTTCTGACTGGGAACAGAGTTACAAATTTATTGGAGTTCACAGGCTTGCTGCAGAGCTTATCTTTAACAAAATTGTAGCCCTGTTCTGTATCAGAGCTTTCTACCTTGCTCAAAACCTTGAGTGCATTAAAGAAGCAATTTTGGGTTTATTTGAAGGGGGAAAAATAGAATGTCGAGTTGGGTTTCTTTCTTCTTTCCTCCCACTGGCTTTCCATTGGGGAGGGAGGGATGTGAATCAGCAGATTCTCAATGGCACTGTTGCCTATTGGAGCTGGTATAGAATCACTAGAAACAGGTAAGAAGCAAATAATGAAGCACAGACTGACTGACAATTTGAGGTTTTTTTTGTAACACGCTGGCCAGCAGCTGATCTGGTGTAAACTGTTTGTGGAGCCATGATACTTTATGCTGCCTGCACCTTTGAGTCAGAACTGGAATAACGCATCTGAAAAAAAAAGCTCTTCGGGTTTGTGACTCTTTTCAATAAGCTAAGGCCATTTTCTACTCCTAATGGGACTAGGTTACCTTGCCCTATTTTGGATTGACTCTGGCCTGTCATTTTTTGGCTTGTGTTCCAGTTTGAATAAAAAAGGGTTCGTGGCTTGATACATGGCTTTTTACCAAGCTTGCATGAGCTGGGCAAATCTGCACTGTTGCAAAAGCAGCTGCCATCCTGCCTGCAACACATGCTCACAGCCTGTGATGACCACACTACAGACAGAGGAGCAGGTACAGTTTGCCCCTTATGAGATCTCAAATTAAGTCCCTCGTCTCTGCAGGTGGCTGGCTGCTTTTGGCAGTCCCATTAGAGCCATGCACTCCTCTTTAACTTTCACTGTGTCTTTGCTGACCTTTGAATGAGAAAAACATTAGTAAAGAGCAATTTTATGCCCTCATAAAGAGTTACGTGTTACTAGATAAAAATGGAATCACAAACCAACCTGGCCAAAGGATCTCAGCCTCCTGTCGCTGCTTTCTTTAATGGTGCTGCTGCATCATTAATCTACCTTGTGCTCGTTGATGGCTGGAAATCCCACGCAGCAGATGTGAAGATTGCTCACAGTGCCAGTTCAGGCACTGCTCCTCAACCCTGCTAATCCACAGGATGGAAGGAGAAAGTCAAAGAACACCTGCATTTCTTGCAGGTTTCTGCATGCTGCTTCTTTCCTCTTATCCCTGTAATGATTTATATTTAATTGACTTGTAATTATACACACTTCTTTTTTTTTCTTCTACTTCATCTTGGTTGTTCCATACCCATATATGGTCTGTCACTAGCCTCGATTTTTTTTCCACCACAATGAGGCAATAAATCCAGTGGGGCTGGACAGGAAACCTAGTTTGCCAAGGAGCGCCAGCATGAATATCTCCTAGAGACAGACAGAGGTTTGACTGTGTATTGTCCATACAGTGTAGTTTGAGGAATGCCCAGGGCAAGCCTGGAAAAACTTTTATGTCTGCAACAGTATTTCTTTCTGGAAAAACAGATTTTTAAAAAAGCCCACTGTGTATTTTTTGCTCTTTTTATGTGTGTGGAATCCATGGTATATAGTAGATGACTAGTTTCAAAATTTCAGCTAGGACCTGTTTTTTAAAGGTAGAAGATAATCACATAGAAATGCCTCCTTTAGAAAATGTATGTTTGCTGTCACTGCTCTCTTCAGCTGACTCAACATGGATGTGTGCTTATTCCTCGACTTGGAGATAACTTCTGTGATGTTACTGCTCCAAGCACCTTAATTAAAATCACTAACCAGGTTTTACTAATACTTTCTTGGGCCTTTCAAGCATGTCTCGGCTCATTCATGTTTAGGCTTCACTGCAAACACCAGTGAACTTGCTGATTACACATTCCACCCATCCACTTGTTCCTGTAAATGCAGCAGAGATCCTGAGATGCTGGGATATTGTATCAAAACTCAGATTAATTCAATAAAACAGTGCTATATAGGACACTAATGACTCAATGATTACTCTGCACTGTTGGTACAAAAATGCACATTTCAGATCTTTTTTAAGGGATTGTTTCTGTAAGACTCCTGTGATATTTGTAGTCCAGGAAATCTACCCCAGGCCTCAGAAAAATATTACTCTGAAGAAAGAACATGATGCTGTTTAGATACAACACTATCTTACTCTGCATGCAATGATATGGGATTGCATCCTGGCATACTGGTTCAAAATCTCCATGCTTGAGAAAGATCTTTCAAATATTAAGAAGAGGTTGTCTTTATTGCTGCTAGTGTAAGTGCAGGGGAAATACTATGAAGCAGAATCCTTGGTGCCCTATTACAGCTGGTTACATTAATCACTATGTCTTTCAAATTAAGCCACTAACTAACACAGAGGTTGGTTTGTGAACATTAGGAAAAGAACTAGATCATTGGTTGTCAGTACATGGGCAAGTAAAATTCCCAAATATAAAAAAGCCTGTGAGTACAGCATCACTTAACTATGCTCTCTTGCTTGCACACATACATAGCCGTGCTCCTTAAGGGTTTGCCAGTGCAATGTGGTACTGAATTATACAGGCTAACTCTACAAGCTAGGTCTGCAAGAATTAGCTTGGGGCCTGGAATTAGTCTAACAGCAGCAGCAGGATACATTAGCTCACATGGCTGAATTAGCCTGTCTGGCTACCACTATGATTAGATGGCTTCTGATATCAAAGTTAAGTCGTAAGAGCTATCTTGGGTCTTTCAACATGTATAACAGTGGACCATGGTGCTCTTCTCCCCCACCCCCCACCCAACACAGTGCACTTTGCAGGCATACTTGCATTCAAGATCTGGGTTCTTAATGGAATGAACTGGCCCAGCTTCACCGTGGAAATCAGTGGCACAGCTACACTGATTTACATTGACAGACTCCTGGACAAGATGTTTCAGTCTGTCATTTGTATTTACCATGATCTACCAATCTGGGGGGCTAGTCATACTTTTATTCCTTTTAATGATTATTCTTCTGCAGCCGTTTTTCTTTTGCTTGTTGCAGTTAGGGCCAGGAGGCACTATTAGGGTCTTCTAGCTTGGTCTTGCAAGGGTTTTAGCTTTAAGGGATAATTTTGAATAGGACTGCAGAAGCAGCAGCAGCAGCTTCCTTCAGTTGCCAGCTGTTAAGGCTCAATCCCTCACTCTGCTTCCCCCATGTTTCAACCTGCAAAGTGTTATGCTAATTTTGCTTGCAGCTTCAAGTCAGATGAATTTCCAGCTGGCTTCAACTTAAGCTGTTTTTATTTCAAATAAGGTAAATTACCCACTTCAGTCCAGGGCTCAGTTTCCAATCTTCTATTCTTCTGTTTTCAGGCTTCACTTCCAGCAGCTCTGCATAATCCCTGCAGAAGGCATGTCCTCCACTGCTCCTGTGCCAGGGACATGCTGCTCTTCTTGGCTGCTCCCAGGTCTGGAATACTCCTCCTCCTCTTCCTCCTCCTCCTCCCTCTTCTCTTTGGACTTTTGGTCTCAACTCCACAGAAGTTATTTTCCACTTTTATTGAAGAGACTTCTAAAAGCAGTTTGCCAACCCCTAGACCCTCCTTCCTCCTTCTCTTCAGCTTTTTCAGAACCTCACTGCAGAAATGGAAAGTGTGCCTGTGACAGCTATCTCCATTAACGGCTAGCAACAATTATGCAGTACACCTGATGTGGCTAAGAGCTCTCTAGTAGGACAATGGTCACCAGCTTGCCTTTCTGAAGGTTAGGTGGCTTGTGAAAAATTCAGTAGCAACAAGGCTGTGATGATCTGAAAGTAATTCTAGTCCCAGACTGTGAGAGAAAGTAAAACCAAGAGCATCTGTGGAGGCAAACCAGTGTTTTGCAATGGGACCGAATTACATACCCAGTCAGGCTCCTCTAGCTGTGGAGAGGTAGGACTGTCGGGAGGTCAGCAGCTCTCAGACCTCCAGCCACCACAGCGCACTGCAGTACACTGCCTGTGTGAGTCTCAGCAACCATTCGCTTCCTGACGCATCAGAGAGGTCAGCCATCTCTTCAATGGTGGCTAAAGAACCTAGGATACTCTCCGTCTGAAGGATTTACATCCAAATTAATAATCCACATAGGTGAAGGAATGCAGAAAATAGAGACGTGGGGTTACTTCTGGTCACATAGCAGATCAAAGCTGTGACATTAGTCCCCCTGACTAAACTGATCACTCTAAGTGCCATGTTCCTGTGGAGCAGGTTAACATGTGCTCTGCCTTCAAAATCTTCTGGAAGGAATGTGGAAATACCTATCTTCAAGAAAACTGCACGAGGCGCCATATCATAGCATAAAGGATTAGCATTTCTTTGCTTGCCTTGTGGAAAGCTGACATTTTCTGTGCTGTGTGTTGGCATTTCCTGTGATATTGCCACAGGCACAGGACTCAGATGGATTGCTCCGGAGCACATTAAATACAGCTTCATAGATATAACTCTGGACAGGAATCTGTTCTATGCACATGGGCTAGATAGGCAAAGGGTTATCTGATACAGGGATTGTTAGAATCAGAAAATATTATTGAGGTGCTCTGCAGAAATCTCCACTCAATATAGGTAACCCACCTCAAATTTCTCTATTATTTACTTTCTCAAAAGTACACATTTTGATGTTGTTTTACTCCCATTTTATGAGACATACATTTGGCTTGGGTTGCCTTTCATATGTGCAGCTGTTTCATTTAGGAACACAGGATTACTGCTACTGTGGTGGTCTGACCCTGTCCAGAGCCAGGCTCTGACACAGCTGCTTATTCACCCTTGTCCCCAGAGCAGGATGAGGGACAAAAGAGGAAGTACGAAAGCAAAAAAAAAAAACTTGGTTAATTGGTGAAGGAAAGAGAAAAGGAAAACCACAAGTAATCAATTGCTACGTCCCACAAGCAGAACAGCCAGTCTCCAAGCACTGGCCACCTTGGAAGCCAAAAAGCTCCTTCTTGTTCCTCTACCTGTTTTTCACTGCAAGCATGACACTGTATGGCATGCAATATTTCTTTGTCCAATTCAGGTCAGCTGTCATGTCTGTGTACCCTCCCTGTCTCTTGTTCACCTCTTACCTATTAGGGATACAGTGGAGAAAAGAGAAAGCTTTGATGCTGTGCAGGCACTGTTCAGCAATAGCCAAAACATTTCTGTGTTATCAACACTGTTTCAGACACAGATCCAAAGGACGGCACCATACAAGCTGCTATGAAGAAAATTAACTCCATCCCAGCCAGAACCAGTACAGGTACCTTGTTTAAGGTACCCTGCTTTAGAAAGGCTGTAAGTGGACAGAAGGGATTACATAGCAAGAATAGGACACATAAACACCTACAAAGAATGGTCCCTTGGATGCAGGTTTGGCTCTCTCCTTTCACTAGGGAGACAGTTCAATACATATCTTTTAGGTAGCTGAAGTGGATTGAGGTGACCTTCATTATTCAGTGATTAATCTTGAGTCTTTCTCCTTTTCTGTCTCTACTGGTTGTTATACTATGTCTGTTAATGTGGTTGTTATCTGCCATGTAACAGGTTTGATGTAGCTTATAATTTTACCTTTAAATACAGTAACCAAAAATACTTTTAAATCTCACTTATTCATAATGCTCCTCAGCACTGAGTCCCAGAAGTTAGTAACATATATTTTGTCCTAGTAGTGCGTATTTTGACTGAGTAAGCCTTGATTGTAGATGCTTCCTGGCAGTGGATCCTACCCTCTCATATGCAGAGCACAGCTTCTTTGCCTACTGTTAAAAATAACCAAAAGCCTGAGTCTGAGCAAAAGCTCTAACTTGTAATAACTGTCAACCCCAAATAAATATTGATTTTAGGTGTCAATTCTTAGTAAAGATAGATGTCAAAGCCAAACAAAACCAATTACAGTGCAATAAAATATATTTCATAACTCTTGTTTAAATGTGTGCCAAAGCTTCTATAGTGTAACATGGAAAGACAGAGAAGCCACTTGACCAGTACAATATATCTAGAGAGATATTTATTAAATTTATCTGATATATATTGTATCAATATAGCAAAGTGTGTTGTATTTCTGCCATAGTTTACTTCGCTCTTCACTCTTCTGGCTGTTTTTAACGAACTTTTAGTGCTGCATTTTTCTGCTCAGCTTTGCAACAGCTGTCTCTACACACGTGGGAGTGTGTGCCTCTGCCTTCACTGTGGCTGGTAACTTCGAACTAATTGGTCATTTCCAACCTGTTTGAAAGAAAAAAATGTCTCAAATACACTAACTTTCCAGAATTTTAATCAAAACAGGCAGCTGCTAGTGACCTGCTGACAGGAAACACTGTAGTATGATCTCATCTCTTCTAGGTAACAGCAAATCCACATGCAAGAGAGCTGGCTACATTTGGCTCAAAACATACTCCACTGGAGCCCACACCTTTCCAGCCCCCGAAGAACACAATCATCAGGGGCAGAAACAGAAGAAATGCAGACTCACTGGGTCTTTTGGCAGCCCATTTCCTTATTTCTCCTTGTACAAGGTGGGCTGAACCTAAATGTAATGGCCAAGCCAAATGTAGGTGATGCCATCTGCTAATACACTATCAGAATATTATAGTCTTCATTGATTTTTAAACTTTTTCATAAAGACTGATACTTTAGTTCTCAACTACCACTGCATAATCATGATCCAGTTTCCTTGAGTTGTCAGTGCTGGTGCCTGATGTGCTTTGGGATATTTAAAAGGAATTTTAAAAACTACCTATGTGCATAAGTAGTTTGTAGTGTTCTTTACACAGCATTGTTCTCTTCTGTGTATTTAATTTCATCCACTATCTTATTTTTCTTCAATTTTTCATTCTCTGCAGTTTGTCATGCTTCTCCGTTTGACACACCTACCTAATTTTGCATGGCACAAACTTTGTCACCTTTGCTCTTCACCATGGTCTTCAAATAATTAATAAATATTTAAAGCTCATGGCTTATTTTTAATCCCCAAGGCACCCTACATGTAACCCCTTTCCTTGCTGAGACAGACCATTTGTTCCACCTCTTTGTTTCTGCTCTCTCAGCTGTGGTATTTTTTTCCACCCCTATACATGCAGGACTTTACCTCTCACCTTCTGGTTACTAAGTTTCTTTTATAGTCTCCTCTCAAGAACTTTATCAAAAGCCTTTTGAAAGTCTAAGTAAAATATAGCCATTGGTTTTCCTTTATCCACTGTTTTGTTAACTCTTTTAAAGGTCTTGAACAGGTTTGAGGTTTCTTCTAAGACAGAGATCATGCTGGTTTGTCCCTATCATATCACCCTCATCTACTGCCTCCTGTTTTATAACAAGCTTTAATGATTTCCCTGTACTAGGAGCATGTTGCTTAAGAACAGAAAGCGGAGGGAGATACTTGTCTGTGGAGACTTTCCCTAACAGCCTTCTAGCTGGTTGGTTTATGTAGCCTTTAAGCCCTGAGGTAAGGAAACAGGAAAACAGATTAATAGACATAGCAATCTCCCCCAAGATACTTTTAGATAAACACAGCCTTGGGCATCTAGAAAGTCGGATTTATTACACCTTAAAAGAGGTTTCTGAAAACCATGGCTGTTTTATTTTAAAGTATGCAGCCAAAGGCATGCACTTCTTTAATCTTTGCCACTCTTCCCTGATAGACAACCAAAAGCACAGGTCCCAGGGTTTAGAAACAGTTGTGTATAAACTGGAAACAATCTCAGTAAGCCTTTATAACAATGAAGATCTCTTTGGGGGCACTGAAGTGGATTTGAACTGAAGCCAAAACACATTTCCAGTGCACAAGCTGTACAGAAACAGACACAAATGCACAATTGATATTGGTAGGGTAATATAATTGCCAACATTTTCCTGGAAAAATGAGAATGCAGACAGTGATGTTTGAAGGTTGGTGGGTTTTTTTATGCTCAAAATAGCACTGAAGAGCAAAGCCAGGCCCCAGTGTTTGGCTCGTTCTGGAGGTCTGGGATCCCAGTTGTGACCCCCATTGCCTGCAAAGTGGCATTACCACTGTACTGGGTTTTCATCACTGCACTTCTGCATCCCCAGGTCTCAACAATTTCTCTGTACTGTTAGTGGGTGCATTGCATGCGCCCACCTCAGATAACTCAGTGCCAAGTATTTACTTTTGGGGGCCATTGGAATTTTTCATTCATTTTACCTGAACTAAAAGTCTTTGAAAAGTTAGCTTTGTCATATTGTCTTCATGTCTTTGCCTCCACAAAGGCAGGAGTATGCATTTGTTGATTTACTTCTGACATAGGAAACAAACACTTATTCCTAGCCTTGTCATTTTTCTTTGTCCCCGAGTGATCCCATTCACTCCTTTCCCTCAGTTCCCAGGAAACAGGTAAGTACTGTAATCTGAACTTCTCCTCTTCAGGAGAATTCCTCTTTAGGAGATTCCTCTTTAGGCTCATTTCTCTTAGAATGTGTGGTCTATGGTGGTTTTTGCATTGATTTACTTTGTTATTGGGAAAAGAAGCAGGACTATGTGCAGCTCTCCATGTTGCCATGTTGATGGTTTTAAAAATATCCTTGAGAGTGGTCTCAACTCTGCAAGGAACTACTGGTCCCCCTGGAGGTGCTGAGGGCTGTTGGAGAACTATAAAATTAGCATTATTCATAGTCAGAATTGCTAAAATGAGTACACAGTTCTTGGACTGCAGTGTTGGGTTGCAATTCATAGGATTCCAAATTTGTAAGCTAATTCCTGACTTGGATACACCTACGTGCACATGTGAAGGGTACCCATACATGCAGAAAAAAGCTGCTGATACTATGTGTTAGGGACTGGGACTAGCACTTTATTTTGTCTTCCCTTACAGTGTGTCTACACAAACTTCCCTGGGTATGCCTCATCCCCAGGTGTGGATTTGTCTTTTTCTCCACTGCCTGAAGCCCAGTTTGCTAATTTACTACAGGCTGCAGAACTGCTTGGAAATATCCAAGGCTGTTTTTGGCAGGGCTGGTGTAGGTATTTCAGTGCCCTACCTCAGATTGATAGTGCTACTCAGGCAAGAGAAGGCAGCTCTGGAAAATATTTGAGTTCAAAAGGAAGAAGAATCTCTTTAATCACTCAGGCTCTCAGGAAACCCAAGACCCAGTGGGACAGTCTCCTTATAGCCAACACTGTCCCAGAAAATCAGTGGCATTTGAAAGTGAGATCACAGACAAGGAAGGCACTGCAGTACTGGAGAGGGCTCCAGCCAGCGTGAGTGAAATGGCTACAGCCTCTGCTGCAGCCAAAAATTGGCAGGGAGACTGGGGGTTCAATATTTCAGAAAGAGCTGCATATTTAGCAATGCTGCCTTTTCTGTTTGAAATATCTGGAAGGGTTTGGATCAGATAATCAGCTTTTAATAACAGTGTGGTTTAAGGATCTATTTCAAGTCTCCTCAGATTATATTCAGGGCCTGATCCTGCAATTTCTTGCTTGCTTTCTTCTTTCTTCCGCTCTCTAAATATACATATCCCAGCTATCCCAACTGACTCCTGTGAGATTAATTCAAACAGAGCCACTGCTGGATTAGACCTTAATCCCTTTTCCATCCATTTAAATCATCCTGAATGGTGAGGGATTGCAGTGTGTTCCAGCACTGGCCTAAATCTCATTTTATTCTGGCATCTTTTTGTTGTTTTGCATCTGTTTTCAGTCTTTTTCTTTTTTTTTTCTTTTTTTT
>VWZY01007073.1:318356-335742 GCA_013399075.1 Chloroceryle aenea
CAAGGAACTGACGGGAAAATAGCAGCAAGATGTGTTTGTGCCAAGGCCATTAACCCTCCATTCTTGCCAACAGCAAATTAAATAAACTGAGAAAACTATTTACATAACACTGTCACAGTGATATACAGTCAAGGCAACCTTTTGGAAAACTGAGCTTGTGAAGAGGTAATCAGAGTAGACACAGTCAATGACTATGTGGTCAGACCTGTGACTCACTGAGCTCAACCTCTGGAAACAAGCTCTGCAGGTCTATGCACAGTCCTTACATACCGTTGTGTCAGACTTCTGGGGGGCTCATATGGCCCATAAAGAACAGCCTCCCCCTTTGACCTCTGGTACAAACTGATGGTAAGTTTTCCTGGTGAACTTCTAGAGGATGATGAGACCCTAGAATTTACATAAATATGTGAAACATTTGAAAGCAATGAGAATGGCAAACATGGAGTCTGTGATTACTGGAGAACGTGGAGTCAGCTGGTATGAAAAAGTATAAAGTGATCACTTTTTGGCACTGTCTGTACCTGTTCAAGCCTCAAGGAAGGAAAGGAAGGAGACACTTGCTCATTACAAGTAGTTGAACCTGTCTTGTTTTCAACTGATGTAAGCACATCCAGGAGAGACAGTTGTGTACCAGCTTTGAGTCCTGGATATTTTTTTATGTCCACATGGCAGCAAATGGATCACCAGGATGTGAGATCCAGGATCCAGGATCTGTAACTCTGAGATGAGACAGAAGACAGCATAAGGCACATCTGGAATCTGAAATCTTTATGCTGAACTGGCACAGCTACTTACAGTTGCTTCAGAATTGCTATGGATAAGCAAAAAATAAATTTATGTATAATTATCAAAGTATGCTTTAACTTGAGAGATTCTTTCAGCTATCAAGAAAACATTTAAGGCAGAGTAAATACAAATATGCATTTTACGTATTGCCTAACTGTGCTTATTCTTTTCTATGTATTTGCATATTTAAACAATTGACTGTAAAGGATGTGTTGTGCTTTCTCACATATAAGCCCAAGAGAGCATGGCTAAATTCTGTGCTAACTCTTTGAAAACAAAAAGCTTAATTTTATTTAGAGTACCAAATCATGTAGTTTAATCTTCTTTCTTGTTTTGATTTTGTTCCCCCACATTGACTTCATCAAAAACAAAACAACCACCCAAATACAATCTACCTTAACACCTGCAAAGTTAAGAAAAATCCTTACAAATAGGGAAGCTCTCTCTTGGATCTCTCTGTGAGCAGATACAACATGTTCTTTACAGTCCATTGTGTAAATATGAAAATATGTGGAAATGGAATATATTTAGGCAAGTTTTAAAATGCATAATATTTATTCAACTCTAATAGCTTCTTATTAGGAGTCAATAGAGTCTATCAACTAAATGGGTATTTCAACCATTTTCAATAGACACATTATTTACTCAATAGACCATAATGATTCTGAAGGAGGCATTAGGGTCTATTATGCAAATCTCTGTATATTGTAGGTGTATTCAAAAATAGTGAAATTTTGACCCTGGCTGTTCTACAGATCCTGATGCCATGGCTCTTTAGAAAGCAAATTGTGTAAACCTAGTTTGAATGAAATAGAAAGGTTAGAAGTAGCACAGTGGAAATAATAGATTTTTTTGGTTGGGCTACTGAGCAAAGAATATTAAAAATTTTCAGTTCAAACTGAAGCAGTTCTTTTCCTTAGCAAAAGAAAAGAAAAAGAAAAAAAGAAAAAAAAAGAAAAAAAGAAAAAAGTAATTGTCTCTCAGAAGAAACATTTCCTTTCACACACAATGTTTTCACTCCTGATTTACCCAGAAGATACACAAATAACTTCATTGCATTTTCCTCTGGTTAAATCATTCTCCCAGGAGACCTGCAGTGAATAACCTGCTTGACACTTGATGTGAGAGGGAGGGGTTTGAACAAGAATTTGGACCTTTGCTAAGATGACAATGCCAGTTACCTAGCACTCCAGTTGGTTGATCTTCCAATTTCTTTCCAGATATAGTGCTCACAAAATGTTTCAGGTTGACTGAGAATATATTTTTAATTTATTTGGTTTTAATTATTTACTGCAGAAAAAAAACTTTGAAAATGTCCCATCTGTACTGACATGGGGATATCCTAATAGCATTTGGTAGGTGATCTGATTCGAAACTAATAGGTATTGATGAAGATGTTTCATCCCATTTCAGTTAGTTCTTAGCTATGTGTTCCTTGTTTCGTGCCAGATACAAGGAGATTTCTTTAGGGAGACTTATAAGCATCCTAGAGGAGACATATAACTAAAAAAAGATACTTCCAATTCACATAAAACCAGATGAAACTCTTTTAAGTTCAGGTGAAAGAGACAAAATAGTGTCTTCATTCTCATCAAATATTGAAAATAGCGAATAGTGAAAAACCAAACTTTTCTGAAAGAAAATAGAATATAGATCCATAACCAACAACTGAACATACAACAGTCAACCCTGGACTGAGATATCCAGACTAACTCAAGGACCAGAAGTAATATCATAAAAGACTGTATAAACTATTTTCCACCTATGTCTCTATAGGTTGCATAGTCTCCAGGTACTGGGTGGATACAGCTTCCAGTGCTTTTGGCTCTCCGCTGTGACTTTGAAGAATTGAAAATAACATAGACATGACATTAAAAATTACCAAACTGATTTTGCTTAAACTTTCACTGTATTGGGAGGTTATTTTGATTTGAAGGGGTCCTTTTCTTTCCTATATTTTTTTTTAATACTGAAGTGTTCAAAACCCAAACAAATTACCAAGTGACTGGGTCTGCATATGTCGGGAACAGACACCGAAAAGTTCTGTGGAAAGACAGTGAGTTACATGCAGCAACAACGACTCAGTCACATTCTTTGTCTATGTGTAAGTAGTGTTTTTAAGAAAGGGCACTGTTGGTGGAGTCAGCTGCAATTTGTGGAAAGAAGGAATATTTTGTATGAAATTGTACTGTTTGCATTTATATGCACAGAACTAAGAGAAGTAAATTCTCAGTTGTGTACAGCTGGTGCATTTGGAGAAAACCAGATGGACTTCTGGGCACTCAGACTTTTCATCACGTTCTGTTCATCAGGAATTAATTTGCAATTACTGCCTGCAGGATGACCAAGATTATTTACATGTTACATTATATAGTATGCTTTTCGTATCCATGTCTGAAGACCATACAAGATGAAGTAGTTACACTGCCACTTACAGCTTCCTTAGTTTTAGCAGTGGCAGCAAGCAGATCTTCTTTCCAGAATACAGTTGCCGGTGAACACCCCCATGACTCCACAAGCTGAGAACTGTCACTGAGAGCAATGTGAGCCAAATGGCCATCCCATGATGGTGTAAATAGTCAGTTGTTACTGCTGGCCCGGGGCTTACAGGAGTGAATGTGAGGTAGGAGTGGAAAACATGTAAGGATCAACCAGGAATGAGGGTGAAGATTTGAGTATTAGCTTGACTATCTAAGCAAAAGAACTTTGCAAGACTGCTATGTTTATGTGCACTTGTGCTGTACGGTCTCATATCAGCAACTACAGCATTTTTTTTTTTTTTTTACATTTTTTTTAGTCCTTGTGGAAAAGAATTATTGAAATTAGTTTAGGGGCAGATGAATACCCTGGAGGTTGCTTTGGCCCCTTACTTCCTTTTAGACCATTTGCCTTTAACTCTCACTTGAGCTACTGTTCAACAAAGTTAATAGCTGCAA
Organism: Chloroceryle aenea; assembly: GCA_013399075.1. NCBI lineage: Eukaryota > Metazoa > Chordata > Aves > Coraciiformes > Cerylidae > Chloroceryle > Chloroceryle aenea. Next base: position 322,079 of record VWZY01007073.1, read on the forward strand.
ATTCTTCAGGGATGGTTTGTTAAATCATGTCCAAGAAAATAAATATAATGAATGAACAATCTCAGGAGAAAGTCCTGACATTTGAAAAAAAAAAAAAAAAAGCAAATGAGTCCCAGAAGTATCAAGCCATGAAACATACAAAGTACATTAGCAAAAATGAGATATGTTTTGCAGCAATTAGAGAAGGAGATAAAGTCTTCTCCAGGGGACCACACCTGAATTCTTGAAAGCTCAGCCAAACACTGGTTGCATACTGCATCCTGGCGTAACAGCACAGACCTGAACATGCTCTGCTCATAACTTCCCTCCCACTCTCCCAGCATTTCAATGTGCTTTGGCTGCCGCAGAATCAATGGACTTTGAAATGAGGAAGCTGGAGCATAGTTTTGAACTCCACTGAACCCAATTATATCTGGTTATTTCAGAGAGCTGTGGTGGTGGGACTCTGAACTAGGAGGCAGAGAGTTCACAACAGACTCATGTGCTGCAGCTGCAGCAGCAAATTTGTCCTGTGCTGTGATAGTGCTCCAGAAAAAGAATTGGAGATCTGAACTAAGTGCTGCACTAATTAATAGGAAGGCATTTTGGCAATTGGTGTCTGATATGTCCTGGGGTTAATGCTTTTTAATTGTCATGGCACAAGTGGTAAATTTAATCTCTGAGAGTTACTGGAGAAGTGTAGGGGATTTAAATAATTTGTTGAAGTGGGGAGAAGTCTGCTTTTTTCCCTCTACCAGTTTAGAGCACACCTCTTGTCTTTGGCAACGACACTTGTTGTTTAATGCTTGAGAGAGGATGAGCATAGCAGGTACCTTAACGTCCTATAAACTTAGAGAATACCACATCACAATTATTAGAAAGCAGACTTAGTTTTTCCCATGGCTTCTGTAATAAAAACATAGCCTGGTGAAAGTCCTACTTACACCTTTTTTTGCTTGGATTTATTAAAGCAAATTTCGTTCCTTGGCCCTGAAAATGCACCTGTAAAATGTTTCCATAGACCTTCCTCAGTATTGACAGCTTTCAAATGTTCATTCATCCTGTTCTCACAGGGATAAAGCCGATGAATCAACACTAGCTTCCACCTAGTTCTCATGGCTGCCAGTGACTTCCCTCAAGAAAAGAGGAAAGGACAAGGAATGCCTAAATTCCAGATTTTTTCTCAAGCCAAAAAATCCAAGGAACTGTGTACCTTCTACATGCACACACAGCTGTGTTTTGTTTGTCTTACCCATTAAAAGGAAATAAAAACTCATGGTAATGTCTAACCCTTCCACTCTAGAATATATTTCAATTGCAGATAAACCTTTGCTTTGGATACAGAAGAGATCTTCTGACACCTGCTTTTGCTTTGTGGTCACATAACTGGAGTTTGGCATTGCCCTAATCTCTGATAAACTCCCGTTTTTCTTGTGCTTGTAGATACTGTATAAGATATTTGGGCTATTTTTATTGCTTCCTTTTGATTGTTGAAATATTTTTAACTCTTTCTAAATATTATTTTAAATTCAGGGAAAACCTTGGGATGGACTCTGACCAATGCTATTTGGAATTTAAACCCATTGATTTGTCTGTAGTTCTGTTTATTCCTTGTATTCCTTATGAAGAGGTGCCATGACATGATAGTGGAAAAAAAATCAACTTTTCCATGTTAAAATTGTATTGAGAAATCTGTGGTAAGGATGGTGACATTCTCAGGTTTCGAATCATTGTCTTGGTCTTGAGAGGATCATTATCAGGTAGTCAGACTGTAAGTGAGAAGGGATTGATTTAAAAAGTATATTATGAGAAGAAGACACTCCAATTTTTTAATCTGTAAAGCTAAACCATGTTCTTAGTTATTATTAGCTGAGACAAAGTTAGTGGAAAGTAAATGTAACAAAATTAAGATAAAATAGTTCCCCACAAAAATCTCAAAACATAGAAGTGGGAAACTAATGCTTCCTAAATGGTAACAATAGCTATGAAGACCTCATATAAGGACTGTAACTTGTTTAGCTTTTAAGAAAACACACAAAAAATAATCACTAAAACTGAGTTGGGTTATTTCTAATACCTCTCTTAAACATTGCTCTTTTAAGGACATTTCATACATAAACAAATGGTGGTATTCAACTAAAAAAAGTGTACAACGGTCAGGAGCAGAAGCCAACTACTAGCATTGTGAAACTGGACATCATTATTGTTTCATATCTCTCAGGTTACTTACATATTTAAAGAAAGATTCCCAAGACCAAGGCTGCAGGTTTTGTACTTTGGGTTTTTTCGTTGGGCTTTTATTGTTTGTTTTGTATTGTTTTGGTGTGGGGTTTTTTTGTTTGGTTGGTTTTTGTTTGGTTGGTTGGTTTTTTTTGGATGTGTGTGTGGTTTGGTATTGGTATTGTTTTTACTAGAATACCTGAAGAAATACCATCTGCAATACTACAAAGATGAAGTGAATTTTGAAGCTGGGAAGGTATTTTCTGTCTTCTAATATGAGGATGTTAATTTAACTGCTTTAATCAAAGCAAAATACAAACCTCAACAGAGTATTAATAACCTCAACCTTAACAGAAAGGCAGTTGATCATGCAGGGAGCAATTTCTTCTGAAAATCATAGAGAAACATCACTCAGTAATGTCAGATGTTGAATTTTTCCTTCTGTGCTGATAAAATTCAGTATAGCAACAGATTGACTTTCAGGAAGGAGGAAACAGATCTGGTTGGGTTTGTTGGCATTGTTATGCTCAGGCTGCAGACTCTCTGGTATATTCAGTAAGATTCAGAAAGGGAATTGAAATTTTATATTTAGTTTTTTAATATACAGGATCAGACTCAAACATTTGAGCATATTATACTTGCATTATCTTGTGGGTCTGGAAAAGTCATGTATGGTCCCAGAGAAGTCCACACAGTCCCAGAATGCTGTAGAACATAAAGTTTTCTGATGAAGAACCTATGTGATTTTTTTTTAAATTCATTTGTTTCTGCTGTCAAGTTGATAAAACCAATTGCAACTCATTCAGTTTTCCATCCACTGTAATTAGAATTGACACAGTCAGAGGACAAAACTCCCACAGAGTCTAAATGCTCTGAAATCAGCATATTAAGGGTATCATTTCAGAATGGATAGCACTAAGAATTCCCACTGAGAACAACAAGAAAGGAAGTTTGCTCATTTAATTGTCTTCTCTGATGCCTGAAGAGTCTATGAAGTCCCAAGGACTTAAGAAAACATAAGCTTCAGGTTCTAGCCTGGGAGCATGTACTGCAGTGGATCTTGTTTACTTCCATATGGTCTTTCCTTACAGAAGGTCTTTCAGTTTTCCTTCTATAAGCAAGGTATAAGACTAGCTTCACTTATCTCTCATGTTTCTTCTGTCTGTGCCTAGACTCACAAACACTGTATCTTTGGCTTGCAATAAGTAAAAAGAAAAAATATTGTGGGTAGTCTTCTTCAGGTGATTACTGCAAAAATAAGTACAGCATTTCTGTTGCAAAATTGACAGCTCTTAGTGCGTTGCCCTAACAACTTTATCTTCAAATTCATCAAAATCCATGACCTCATGAGCTCATTAATTGCTTGCCAGTGACTGGTCAAAAGGCTTCTGTGATCTTGTTTCTTTTAAACAAACTGCTATTTTCTTCTTCCATTTTCAAGGAGGGGTGAGAAGGATATAGCTGTTGCCCCTCTCTCTGTGCTAGGAGTTGTGTCTCTTGCTAGGTAGTGGAGCTTCAGCACCATGACTGGGAACTGCTGGTGGTGGTGAGTCCCTTCACAAGACACCTTTTGTCCTCTTCAGTAGCTTTTTTGTAGCATCAGAGAAGTTTCACAGCTGACTTCAGGTGTGCTGTTTGAACACCACTTTTCCAGCTGCTCTGTGGTTCAAATGAGTTCATCCATCCCTGACACTTATACACAAGCACTCTGGAAATGTATTATTTAAAGCCTTCCTTCCTTGGTGTTTCAGAAATAAAGGTGTAAACTTTCTTTAGAGGTCTGAGAAAAATATATTTCCTTTGCTCTTGTAGGAAGAAGTGAAAGGCCAGCCTTCAAGCTGCACATACCCTGACAGGTCCCTTGTGCCAGGAGAAGTGAGAATTGTCGGAGATAATATTGCTGTTCCCCTCTCTGCATCTGAGGTTGCTGAAGCCACCAAAGTGTGCTGTGCTGACACCTTGCTGCTACAGTTGCTGGAGAAACAGTGTGATGTTACCAGAGCAACCATGCATCCCACTCCATACCTTCTGCTGGGCTGGGGAGGTAGGAGCTGCCTTAAAAGTTTTATCAGGTCTCTTAAAGATTTATGATGCTTCTGCGCCTTCCATTATTGCCCCCCTTGACTAGTTGCTTGTGGTGGAGAGCAAACAAGGAGGCTGAAAAACACATTGTAATGTAAATATATTTTGAAGGGCATAGCGAAGGGCTGGGGTCTAGAGATTCAGTGTAAAAAAGCATCAGGAGACATGGTTGTATCTTATTTGCCTTTTCATCAAATATGCTTTTTCCTTCTCCCAGAAATTCTTTGCTGAGGGGTGCCCATTTGAAGGATGATGCAAAGAAGAGCACTTTTGAGGGCCAAGGCTCCTTATCTTTCAAGAGTTTAAAAATCTCCAGTGTTCTAAGCCAAAGTCTGGGGACTTCTTTACCCTGGTAGCCAAGAATTTTGCAAAATATGAGCATATGAAGCCCATCAAAAGATGTGTTTTTTACTCCATTGCAGAATGAAAACAAGCTTGAAAGCTTATGAACTGGAATTGCTGGTCTCCAGACAGCAGTACATGATGAGCATTTCCTTGACAAAAAAGAGATAAATACTCCAGAATATTGCAGTAGCAGTGCCAACTAGAGCTGTAAAACCAATGTACAGTGGATGTGTTGGAGCAGAATAGAGACAAACTGCAGTAGTTTAAAGGAAGCATCTGTGTGCATGGTGGTGTGGAGTACAGATCCAGTTGGTGTGTCACATGCAAGTGGTACCTCTCTTTGGAGCCACATCTCTGTAAAGCAATAGAGAAGAACTGAGCTTGTTGAAGCATGGAATGTAAGAACATCTGCCCTTCAAAATGACAGTAATGCATCAGGTAAATGGAGGTGAGTTTAAGCCACATGCTGCATCTGACATAATTAAAGGTGATGGAAAAGTACTACTGTTGTAATGGGGAGATATGGTTTAATATATCTATCACCAAAAAATCCTTTGTAAGAAGAGTGGAGCCAGAAATAAAGCTGCACCAGATTTGTACCAGAAACAGGATTTCCCAGTATGTATTCTTCAGTTTTCATCAGCTACTTGGTAGCACCTGCAGCAAAATTACTGTTATCTCTGGGCATGTTTGAAAAGTTAAACTATACTTCCATGGGTTATGTCAGGTTACATCTTGTTACAGGGGACAAATCATGCACAATGGCTTAGCCCTCCAACTTCTGTTCTTATATTAAACCTTCGGCAACTGTCAGAACAATATGAGAAGTGACAAACAAACCTTAGATCAGTTCAGGAGACAAGGGTCTTATGGTGTTAGACTCCAACCCTGTCATCCCACACCAGTGTCCTACCCAGACCCTATAATAAAATGATTTAAACAAAACAGAACTTGTGTCAAAATCTTAAATGGCATATGCAAAATAAGAATAATACAACAGGAGTGACCAAGTAACAGAGTTCCATGAGAGGAATGTGAAGAATGGAAAAAATAATAAACAAATAAATAAATAAAGCAAAGCAAATGACTGCCCAGATTTCCATTGAAATAGAATGAATGCACTAAGACCAGTAAGAAACCCATTCAAACTGAGAAATAACTAAGGCGTGTACCACAGGTTTAGTTGACTCAGTCATTAACCAAACATGGATTTTAAAGATGTTCAATAAATGGAACTGACAGGTCTTCACAACACACATAATATGGGAATGAAATGACAGAATAAAATGCTACAACCAATTGATGTACTGTGGTGGAAGAAATTTTATATAGTGATCTTTAAGAAAAAGAAAAAACACCTAACCAAATAAATGACAAGAGTCAGAGCCTGTATAATCTTATGCCTTACCTGTGTTATTAGAAATGAAAAATTAGCAAACATCTACTTGAAGATGTCACTGAAGCTGCGCAAAACATGAGGAAAAGGATCCCTGAAAGAATAGAGGAGCAGCACCAGTTTACTGGAAAATTTAATGTAAAAACTAGCAGATCCACTATGAACACAGAGAGATCCTCAGCTTCTAAGCAAAATGCTTGACCCGGTGCTATGGCTGACATGTTATGGGGCAAGCAAACCTTGGAACCTATCTGTCCAGGACTGAAGGACTTGACAGTACTGAGACAAAGCTTGCAGTGAATCAGCTGTGCTGTTGGCATCCTTTGTATCCTCAAGCTAAAAACTGCTGAACATGGTTTGCTGCGTGGTCTCTGGTCCTCTATGCTTCCTCACACTGCAGGCAGAGGTAGGCCTGCAGTGTCCTTCAGACTTTATTGGGAATTACTGGGTCCCTCCTGGTGAAGGGCTAGTGCCATGAAGAACTATGGAGTAGAGAGATAAGGAGAAGGCATGAGCAATTCATTACTACAAAAATGGGGTTTTGGCTGAAGCCTGCTGGTGAAAAAATAGAAGTCTTGGAAGAAGAGTTGTCCATGTGCTGTGTAGAGGGAGCAGCCATCCAGCAGGTCTTGGATGTTGAGCTCTCTCGGGTGGCAGCTCTGGGAATTCCTGAAGGAGAGTAAGTCTTTGCTGATGCTTTTGCTTTTATTGTGTTCAGGAAAATGGGCCTTGGGTGAAATTTTCCCTTCCTTTTTTTTTATTTGGGGAGCGGGGGATAAGTAAACAAGATTATTTTAAGATTATGCCAAGAGTACAATTAACTTAAGCTACTGATTTCTTATGCTACTAGAAACAACTCTGAAAGTGTCTGAAACTTTGGCTAATAATTCAGATGAAATTGCTACGCTATTTTAATAATGAAGACATCTATTGATATTTTGTTCTGGATTCACTAATCCAATCACAAATGCCTTTTTTCCTGTAGTTTCTTTGTACTCATATTTCTTACTCTTTTTTTTTTAATATAAATATAATTGGAAAAGCCTCAATAAATAGATTACAGTAACAGAGGATTTCCATTACCATTCAAGTTCTTTCTCTTTCAGCATTTGCATGATCATCATTTAATAGCAGAATACATTTAGGACAACTAGGGAAAAGTGTATGGCTTTGTGTTATTCTACACTGCCTTCATTTGCCAATACCATGAGTGCTCAAATGGACCTACAAAGCTGATTTCACTTGAAAATCCAGACTGGATACTGGTGCAGATGTTGCATCAGGATCTTTTGTGAATAGAAGCATGTATCTTAGAACTGTTCCAGGCTCTTTTTCTCCTCAAAAAGGAGGGATGAAATGAGGTGAGATTTTTTTTTTTTTCCCTAGGAATTTTACAGACAGGATTATTTGTAATCCAGTTTTCTGGAAAGAAATAGTTCATGCTCAGCAATTTAAAAGTTCACTTTTACTTTCCTTTCCAAAACTGCTGTATGGCTTTCTGCATACAGCCCTCTTGCGTCTCCCAGTGCTGTGGGCACTGCCTTCTCCTGTCAGGGTCTTTTGGGCTCCAGTTGCTATAGTTTTACAGATACTTCTCCTGACACTTTCAACTCAGTAGAGAGGGAGATTTCACGTGAAAAGACAAAGACATGACTGGAAAAACGTTCAGGTTCAACTCTTAGTGTTCAGATACAGAGGACATCTGCTAAGCAGTTCAGGATGTGATAGTAATGGTCTGGAAACAACAGAAATGGTTCATTTTTGCTATGATTCCTCTGTATTGCTCTCTCCTCTTGTCTCCCTTCCAAACTATTATCTATACATATTCCATGTTCCCACTGCACACAAGGCACATCCCTGTGGTCCTGCCACATCCACCCTTCCTTTTCAGGGTCGTGATGCGAAACACTGCTTTCACATTTATAGAGTTCAAGTCACATCAGGATACCTTCTGGTCTTTTCCAGATAAGGGACAGACCAGTTGAGCTGTGGATGTAGAGACATAAAGACTGATAGATCCTTGTCACACCTAACAGGAAAGTGCAGAAACAGGGAACTGTAGGGTTGTCATTTTCCCTTTGCTTATTTCTATTTTTTTCATGCTGAAACCCTTTTTCAGGGGGCTATTCTTTGGCAAGAATTTAGTCTCATGAGCTATATTTCTCAACTGGGCAAATTTCTGCTATATTTATGTGATAAGAATATTTATAAGAACTATAACAAGTACTATTCAGTTCACAGATTATGACTGCAACCTCCACACAATGTATAGTGTTGGGGTGGGAAAAATAATTCAGTCATGAGGCTCAAGAACTAATTTGTCATATTCACAGGGAACAATTTAGTTAAGAGGTTTCTTGAATGCTAAAGTTAACATTTTTTGTGTGCAAATGATATGGAGTGGTGGTGATGGTGAGGATGAGATAGGACACAAGAGAAAAAAAAGTTTATAATTTTTTCACTTTGCATTTGTGATAGACTTGTTAATGGTGTGGGGCTTAACTGAAAAGAAGTTCATACTTTTGTGAGAAGTAATTTCATATAGGCAATGTTCTCGTCATACGAGTATTGGGTTGCCAGAGAACTTGTATTTTAACAGTTTCCCCCTTTTGAATGTCTATTGGGGAAGGTGAGCTCTACTTTATGAAAGAGTGATTTTTAACTTCCTGTAAAGCCATCCCAAATCCTCCAGCACTGTTTGAAGGTGAATATGGCTGATGAGAAAAAAGTATGTTGCTTGCTCTCTGTTCTGGAAAACAATCCTGGTCCATGCTCTTGTCTTTAGGGATTGGAGCCTCCTTGTGATTCTGCTTCTGTCCTTTTCTGCAATGCAGCAGCCCATTACATCTCATAATTTTTTGCACTTTCCACATTTGCTTCCTGATGCCATTCATGGGAAAACCTTGGGTCTAAGGGCTGCCCTGCTGTGTGGCAGAGTGCATAGGCAGGGGTACTGTGGGACACCAGCTGGGTCAGAGGTTCCTCCCTTTCTCTGCTGAGCACCCAGCGAAGCGTGTGATTGCCCATATGCTGGTGTAAAAGGAGGCAGCAATTTTTAGCTGGGGGGACTACAGTGGTGATTCCTTGATCTGTCATATCCCACAGTTTCCAGACTCCCCAGCTCCGAGCTGCTGCAAGGCAGAACAGGGCAGATGAGGGACAATCTTTTCTCCTCAGACAGCATGTTCAGAAGTTGATGACAGGAGCTTCATGGTTATGATAATTTTATTATTTTTATCATTTGTTATTATAATATTAATTTTTATTTTATTTATATTGTTATTTTTTGCCCATAGCCTCTACAAGTAACATTAAAAAGGAAAAGGTGACTCATAATAATTTTTTGTTGCTTTCACTCATTCTCTTTTTTTTAGGGTATGTGCATGTGTGTGCCAGTTGCATCAATTAAATAGCAACCAATTCAAGTACATTTACAGTCTGCCTTTGAAATGCCAGCCCCATACTGTACTTACCAATTAAGCATGAGCAGATTAATGGAATGCTTTGTTCTCTTGGGTTAACTCCACCATATTGTCATTAGATGGATACACCCTCATGAATCCAAACCTTTCTGTAAAAGGAAAAGAAAGTACACACTCAAAAAGTAGGGCAATTTCTACCAAGCAAAATCAGCAGAGAGGGAAAAAAAAAAAGAGCCTCCTCCCTCCCACTTTTTTATTTCATTTGTTGTTTAATTGTTTCTTCGACCCAGTGGTTTAGTGATTTCACATCTATTTAATTAACAGGGAAATGGATAGGGTGCACTGAAAAACAAGAAAGGAAGATCAGATAGACAAATGGTCTCTGTAAGTTCACAGTTCTTAAAACAGATGTTCACCTCCACTGGCTATGGTATATCATTATCTCCAGGAACCCTGAAGAGAAAGAAAAATCCTTCATTACTTTTAGGAAAAATAGAGCAGGCTTACAGGACTAAACAGATACACTAGCCCATTCCATCAGATCTCATCTCACTGCTTGTGTTACAGATCAAGAGGTGTGTGTGTCTGGGGGAGAGGCAGAGCACAGACAAATATTTCAGATGCCTGTGGAATGAAAGACTACAATGATGTGATGAATAAGTGGTGTCTAAAGCAGAAACAAATAAATGGGTGGGAGGCTTGGACAAGTCCACCCTTCCTTTGGTGCAATGTCAAGGTGACAATCATCTCCTGGAACTGTTACTTGATTGTTGGACAAGATGAGCTTATTCCTGCTGTGGGTCTGCCTGAGCATCCCGACTCGAGGGTAAGAAGAGTGTGTACAGTAGAAAAGCATATTGCCTCTTGCTTTCTTTATTCTTCCTATAGATTGCAGACATAAATAGGTTAAATGTCAATCCATTACTAAGTGGTCTTCATCACCCCTACCTGGGGAAAATCAATAATTATGGGAATTCTTTCTGTCACAGAGAGATACACAAACCCACAGAAGTTTGCCCATGGAGTCAAATTGCATGCATAAATGCATGTGCAAATGCTTGCACACATCTGTGCAGACTGGACACTCTAACTCCTTTGGCTTTGCATCTGGCTTCCTGCCTGTGGGGCAAGAAATAGTGTGTTCTGCTGCGTAAGCAGTTGTGATGGCAACCCTGAAAGAGCCCCTTGGAAACTGTGGCCTGAACAATTTGATTACTGGTGCCCTAGACTTAGCTCATCTTGTAATTATGCTTTATCACTCTTACTATCTCCACTAACTTTTAATCAAAGTTGAGTATTTCCAATCTCACTGCCTTTTCTGGTTTCAAGTGTATTAAAGGAGTATACAGAAACTCGGACAACAAAAGTGTGAGAATTTTCTAGGCAGGAAGCACTAGAGGGACACTATGCTTCTCCCACCCTGCCTCCATGCGTCAGAGTCCTGGTAGCAGAAAAGAGATGTTGAAATCAATATAAAAATAAATTGCCACGTGGTCCTTATTGTGAAGGCAAGGTTTCTACAGAAAATCCTTGTAATCAGAAAAGAGGGAAGATGAGATTAAACTGATTAAACTGAGAAAGTCAAAAAAGGACAACTTGAAAGATTAGCTCGAGGACGACTGAAAAGCATAATCCTCCATGCATGTTAAGTAGAACAGTCCCTCTCTGTTATCGGCCCCTTCATCTGGTGACCTTCTATTGCATTAGCACAGAGCTACTTGATCCAAGGCAAATAGTGAAAATTGAAAAGCCAGAATGCCAGTGATTACAACAGGTATCAATATTACTGCAGTGATGGTTTGTTATCATTAGGGAGCTCCATCAGAGCTCATTCTGGAAGTGAAAGGAACAGAAAATAACAAGGCATTACACTTGTGGCAGGCAATAGCAAAAAGACTTTGTATTACAACAGAAAAACCTTTTAAATCTGCTTCCACCTCTAAAATTACAGTGTCAAAACAGGGAAAGAGAGGGGGAGAAGCACAGGAAGCTTGTCTGTGTTCTTGTCTCAAGGAACAAATGAGTCTCAGTAAGTCGCACACAGCCAGCTTGTGTTACCCTTTTCTTCCGGAGTCAGAAAACAAAAGGCCTGTGTCAGTTTTACTGGTTCAACGATTTTTTTTTGCCTCACACACCCAACTTTATGGCAAATCCATTCCTGTGTGGTCCCAGCAGCAGAAGCATCAAGACTGGCTCCTCTGCAATTCAGACAGCAACCTTTCAGCTCCGTGTTGCAGGGCTGCATGTCTGAGCTTGGAACAGTGACATTCAGGGGCAACATCTCTCTGCTGCTTTGGAGATGTAGGAACGTCTGGAAGGAAAAAACAAGTCTGCTCTTTCTGAGACTTGTTGAGCCCAGATACATCATATCTTCCATTTTAACTAATAAAGTAAGACTCTTCCTGATAAGACTCACATTTACTGGTTTGGAAATGCACTCAGTACCACACTGGCAAGGAAAAAAAAAATGAAAAAAATAGAGGATGATTTCATGGTGTTTTCTTTTGAGTTGGCAGAGGCCACGAAAGCTAGGAAATATGGAGTAACACAGGTTTGTGACTGTGTGCTTTGCCAGTTATATTTGTTATGAGTAATGCTTCACATTTTGTGTCTTTACGTTGTTTTCTCTGTTACCTTGAGTCTGTCTTTTTTTCCCACTGCTGCCCAAAAATACAATATACTCAGGCACTCCTTTCTTTGTCGAAAGCCTAGAAGTGTGCTGGGGTATTCATCTTTGTAGCAATGTTGCTAATGTAATACGAGAAGAATGAATTTGAGTCATTTTACTGTTTTGACTGAATCCTAGATTTGTCACTGAGTTGCTGTTTGATTTTGTCCAACCTTCTGCAGTACTTCTGTTTTCCCTCATGTATTTTGTCAATCTTTCTCAGTTAAACAGTGTGTTCTGGGCCGGTCAGAATTGTTTCTTGCTGGGCACTTGGCAAGGGCTTACAGGAATGTGATAACAGTTGGAAATCAACAAAAATACTGTGGTCAACCTCCATGAATTTAAAAATGCAATAAAATAAATCATAGTTTTTATTACACTGAATACCATTTTACATAGAAAGAGCAGAAAGCATTAGTCTGACACCGTTAACCCAAAACATTTTGAAAAATTTGGGGGAAAAAAGGTTCTGCTACTAGTGAAATTCAATACAGCTCCAAGATCCAGAGAATAGACCCACTTCTGGCAAGGTTCTTTACTATTAATTTGAAAGGTCTTATCTGCATGTAGCACTAATGTCAGTATGGAGAACTGATTGCTTACCTTTCTTTACCAGAGAAGAAAGGATCCCGCAACACTTTTGTTCACAGAAAGCTTTTGGCCTTCTGTCAGTAGATTGGGTCAAACCTAATTTAAGTACAAAGAAGCAGTATAACAGTCTTGGGAGGGCTTCTACTTCTACTATACCTGAATTTGTCCTCAGTTGCTTAAATCTCAATGAGAAGAGGTTTTCAGTTCAGGAGGTAAAGGGATTCATTAGATTTCATTCCCAGAAATGTCTACCTGATCGAGAAAGAGCCCCCTCAGGGGTAATGCTCATAAGCAGAGGGAGGCTGAGGGGCTGAAAAATGACCCATTTTGAAGTTTATCTAATTAGCTTCAAATGTATAAGTTGGGTATTTTGCTAGATGGATTAGTGCAATTATCTTAGTGCACCTATTCATGCTAGGAATGTCAGAAAATGAGAGAGCAGAGGCACGGAAAAAAAAATCACAGCAGCTCAGCCTGTTGACTGCCCTGACACTCAAGTAATTGTGCTGCAGAGGAAAGAGAAAAGGCTGAAAAAGCACAAGGTGAGACCAGCTGGTCATAAGACAATATATTGACAGCAGACATACAAATAAACTGAGAGGAATCCATCTTGGCCCAAACTCCCTACACAAAAGTATTACAGAAAAATCATCCTGTGTGCATGCAGTCACTGCATAAAGGTAGTATCCTTCTTCATACCCCAGCAATTAGATCAGAAGTATTCATTGTAAGCTCTGTAGCTTTATATTTGCTTCTGTCACTGAGCCATATTTAAAATGAGTGAAAAGATTTTTCTTTATCTTAAAAGTGTTTCTTCTGATGGAGAATGGATTACTGTTGTATTGTTTAGTTACAGGGTTTTGGTTTTTTTCTGATCTGTTGATAAATTAGATCTCACACATCTCCTGAGGGGAGTTATAAACTCCCCTGAAAGACACTAGACAGCTATGAAATCGCTTTT
>VWZY01007073.1:335771-369213 GCA_013399075.1 Chloroceryle aenea
TATATCAAAAAAAAAAAAAAAAAAAAAAAAAAAAAAAAAAAAAAAAAGAAGACAGGAAAGGAAAAAGGAAAAGGAAGAAAGAAAAAAGAAAAATGGAAGTGGGGATAGCTTTTCTATTCCTAAGCTTGTTTTTATACTGAGTTCTTGTCGAGGTACTCATCTGCTATGAAGTATATCAGAAGACTGGGGAAAAGAATAGCATTGTCAAGTAAACCTGAGAGAAATTAATTATCCTTCCAATCATTTCTTTTTAGACAGTGGGTGTTCCATTTGTGCTGTTTCTCCCACTTACAGAAATCATATTGCAAAACTGGCGCTCATGGACAGACTGCCTTGGTGTCCATGCGTCATGCAAAATCCAGTGGCAGATGAGTTACCTACCTTGTCGAATGCTTACTTTGCTCCTAATTCACACTCTTTCTGTGCCCCCATTCTGTAGGATTAGCTGAGTTTCCAGCTAATGGCATTTCTAAGTGTATCAAGTGTGCAACGTTAATTTCCCCAGCATCTCATTGACTTTTTAGTCAATATTGCTGTGATCCTTTCAGAACAACTCTCCTGTTCCAAGTATTGTAAATGAGTTTAATCACTGGAATGACCTGATTTCCAGCAGGGTTGTGCACTGTTGGTAACAGTGCAGTCACCAGGTGATTAGCACCCCCTCTGCTCATTGATTCACTGGAGCTTTGAGTCATGCCAGCAGATTTTAACCTCAAGATTAAAAAAACCTTTGAGGATGTTCAAAATTGGAAAAAATTTTCAAATAACTCTAATTTAGAGTTGGAAAAGCCTGTTTCACCAAAATATAATTTTTTCAGGTGAAAAAAGTATTTTTTTTTTTTTTCAGGAAAGGGCATCTGAGTGACAGATCTTACTGAGACACACCTCTTTATTAGTCTGTGAAATTTATCTTAGTTAATTCAATGTATGACTTATAATAGAGCAAGTCACCTTTATCATTAAAGATTCCATAATTATTTATTATATTATGTTTCCATGATGTGAAATATAAAGGATCAAAATCAGGACATGGTATTTTTATGATTTACCTAAAGTGATGATTCTTTTCTTGTAGTGTTATGTCAGAAAAACCTTATTTTTCTATTCAGAATTTGGAATGAAATCAAACCCCAGAATGTGGCAATTTCAGATAGTTTGAAACATCCAAGTGCTGATTAGCTTTATTTGCCTGCTTGTGCTAAAGTCATTTTACAGGTAGATGAACTTGTCCCTTTGTTGATTTTTTCCTGCTGCTTAAAAGGCAAACATTTGTCCTTGAGTCACAGCAGAGGGCTATCAAATGGATTGGAGGCTTTAATTCTGCCCCTAGCCTTTATTTTTGGCAGAGCAGAGAAGGTAGAAGGAGATGTGTTCTGACGTTGGTGGCATGTGGTGGCTGGCGAACTTTCAACTTCACAGCCATGTTCCTCCCTCATATGTGCTCCTCTGCTGTCAGTTCCCCTTGGCATCCAGGAAAAGTGACTGCTAGCACCTTCTACCTGGAGAAGGAGGGCTCATTCTGGCTACAATGGAGGGACATTTGTCCTGAAGAAGTGAATTGGTATAAACATTTTTGTGCGCACACCAAGGAAAGAATAACTCAGAAAGAGACCCCAAGTGGCAGAAAGAGACAAAAAGTAGCTAGAAATTAACTGTTTGGAAAGATAAAAGAAATCCAGATCCTGTAATAATGTGCACATTTTAAACCTGTGAGAAATTTCTAGGAGGTGGCATGAAAAAGAGTTGGAATGTTTGCACCAAAAAGGAGGCTGCTTGAACTGCCAGCTCATGGCTTAAGGCCAGACTCCCATCCAGCTGCCTTTGCTATTGTGAACTGCAGGATACCTTAGATGTTATACATCTGGATACATTTTAGTGATCTTATGGTTAAATCCTCTTTGCTTCCTCAAAGGTTCTGGTTCAGAATGTTGTCTTGAATTGGAAGTGAATGAGAGCTGTCATTTTTATTGAGCTGCCTACTTGATGCCATGTATTTAAGACATTACAGAAATCCTTTCAGCTTCTGCCTATTTGAACAAAAATGTGGCATTTTAAGAGCCTTGCCTGTTGGTGAACTACACTGGTGGCTGAGACATAAACGCTTTGACTAAACACTAACAAATATACTAGCAATAATTAGGCATAAAAAACCAAACCAAACCAAACAAACAAACCAAAAAAAACCCAAAAACCCCATGTAATTAGGTAATTGCTGAGTAAATGGTATCAAGGCAAGGGTGTAGAGTTCATGTTCTGAGGAAATGGATGAAGAAGAGCTACTTTTGACAACTACGTGGTTTTCAGGACATATGGGCACAGAAAGGGTATATTTGGCATGTCCTGATGTTTTTGATGATTAGACATCTCACAGAAGTCTGAACATCTCTTCATTTTATATGTGTTATTTCATATAATTAGTTAGCACTAATGAGAGTACCCTCTGAGTGCTGACCTTCATAATCACACATGCTGAATTCATATAGATTTTTGCTTGACCTGTTGGAGGTAGATCATGAAAGACCTGCCTTTATCATCAATTCAGTCCTCTTCTAGTGCTGCCATTCATAGCCTTTCATACCTCTTAAGTCTTGTCCCTGGTACACCAGCAGGAAACTTGCTTGAGAACCACTCTTCTTATTTTCTGCGTACATCTCTTCATGTCTAGGCTATTTCTCTTATAGCTGACGCTTCCTTCAGGCTACACAGGTCTGTGTTTCTCCTCTTTCCATCCCTTTGCAGATGGAGTACTATTTGCTTCCAGCCTTTTGAGTAGCCATCGAATCGAGTTTTTCACATGTCAGGTCAGTTTCAGAAGGATGGTACTGTTAGGTGTCTGAGCTGAGGATCTTTGATTTGTCATTGAAACTATTAAACCTGAATTGTTAAACATTCAAACATTTAAAGACGTGAGCTTTATAGTCCCATGGTTAATGCAATCCTCATAGATATAGGAGAAGCAGACTTAAGCCTCACTGGTCTGTTTAGCATTTAGTTACCTGTAAAGTAGAAGAAAATAATTCTAAATAATTCCGATTAGGCACTGTGGAAGAGTGGTGTGTGGGGGTCTGAGCTTGTCAAGGTTATTCCAAGTGGGTCCAGTGCCACCATTGTGGGAAACCATGTCTCTTCACTGAGCTCTCCCCATGAACAGCTTCCTAGAAATATGCCATTACAGCAACGGCACTTCTCAGGACTCTTCACAGGTTACAGACACCCTTTAGCAGAGCTGATGCTTGGCTCAGGAGAAGACATAATAGATCTATAAAGCCCAGAGCCCTGCCTTCTTAAAAAAAATTTCTCTCACTTCTTAGCCAGTTCTCAGATATTTCCTTGGAGTCTTCATTATGGTGTGGTGAGATGAAGGCACATGAATTTGTCTACCACAGGAAAAGAATATGATCATTTGGAAGGAAACTTATTTGTTTGGATACAAGAAAAACTTCACATTTTATGTATTTAGAAAGCTTTTCACATTGTGTCCTCTCTATTGAGCTGGTTCAATTGATTCAATTTGAATGTTATTGCAGAGCTGCTTTCTCTCTGCCAGTGTGGAGTCTCCAAGCCATCAGTGAGAAGCTATGAACAGTTTATTGCAGTGTCTTTCCACAAAACTGTGGGTTTTATTATGGCTTGGTTTCTTTCTTAAAAAAAAAGACAAAAATCCAACTCTTGTCAACTTTTTCACCTGTTCTATGGTTATTCCTGATATATGATTGACAGACAAAACCTTATAAGCAAAAGTCAGTGGAAAAAAAAAGACACATAAAAAGTGTTTGACAGAACTGTCCCTCTTCCATTGCATTTGGCCAAGCATTGCATATTCTCAAGTTTTTAATTTATTTTCCTGTTTACAAAATCAAAAGGCTCAGCCTTTCACAGTCCACCAGGCGTTCAAGATGATCAGCAGTGCCTGCTCTCTCAGGTCAACCTGAAATACTGAAAAGGAAATCAGAATGAGATACTTGGGATTATGATTCCATTCTGGATCACGTTGATATTGGCTGTATTACAACCCCAAAATCCCACACAGTAAATGAAAATAGCACAGGCTCAGATCAAGGCCATCAAAAACCTACCCAAGCCTAGCAGTAAGACCACGTCACTCTCCCACTTCCTACCCCTTCTCAAGGCTCATAGCTGCCATGATAACTATCAGGCAGTTACAGAAGTCTAGACTGACTGGCCACATTTTCAATGTCCAGCATTAAAAAAGTGAAGACATGAGCAGGTGGCCACCCTATATAAGGTGGAGAGAGAATAAGAAAGATATTGCTCAATGTGGATGCTTTGTCTCCAAAAGCAGGCTCTTGTGCTATGTTCCTGATGGTACAAGCCTGCTTCCCAGCAAGAAGCAGCCTGTTGGGGGATGCTGCCTCTTTCTCTGCTCTATCTTTTGCCATCCTGTCTCAAGAAGTAGGTAGGGGAGGAAATACAGGGGCAGTGGTGGGAGAGAAAAAATTCATCAGCATCCAGCTGCCCCTCAAAGCATGGGAGTGTGGATGCTCTCTTCCTCAGGCATCCCATCCTCTTGACAAGTTTAGAACTTTGCAGTCTGCCTTTACTTACCACAGGCAGCTGCTGCAGGTGGTGAAATTACCTGTTTCCTACAGCAGAAACTGTGAGAGCCAGGCAGGCTTCTGCTGTCCCTGAGGACACGGGTATGTTGGTGGCTGACTGTAACTAGGTCTGGCACCCCAGAAGCTGGGAGCACCTCCTCACCTTCTCTCTACTTTCCATAGCAGGAACAGCCAGTCTGGCTTTTCAAGGTCTTACCCCAAGTCTCAGCTCTTCTACTCCCTCCCATACCTCTCCCTCGTTTTGGGAGCATCCTTGTTTTGGTCTTGTTGGCTTTTCTATGTTCTTGAGAAGTTCTGTGTCAGCTGTCTGTGTCACAGAAGCTGAAGGTGGATGCACTAATGCCAGCAGGAGCTGTGCCAATCCCTTCCTAATGCAGCACAAGAGCAATAGTACTGATGCCGTGGGAGTTAGTATTGCTGTCAGTCACTCCTTCTTTAACTTGGTTTGAAATGAGCTCAGTAAAATGAAGAATGGCCTAATAGTTAACTGCAATTTGGCTGAATGTCAGATAGTGCCTTTGGGTCTGTAGAAATTTGCAATGATTAAACCACCTTCTTAAGGAACCTGTTTTGCTGAGCATTTTGAATACGTGTTTTTAATGTCACTTTATTATAAAATATGAGTACAGGGCACAGGATGGAGTCAGTGTTGTTCTTTGAAATTGATGACCTATATACATGGAAAACATTAAATGATAGACTATTGACTCCTAGATACATGACACGTCTAACAAAGGTGGGGCATCAAAATACTTATTTCCATAATTGCTGAGAACCATTGCAAAATAAAACACAGACAACCATACTTACCAAACCAAGTAAATTGTACTTACTGCATGTTAATGCCTGCAGCGATTAGGAGTTGAGGATTAATGATCCTTTGCTACTAAAACCTCCCCAAATATTAAACAGTTGGAGCCTTGGAGGGAATGCAAACAATAATTGCTAATCTTTGGGCTAGTGGGGCTTTCCCTCCTTGTCTCTCTGTTTGCTGGTCTCAGTGACAGCTTACAGTCTGGAGGCAAATTTTGCCCACTCATTCTCAAACTCCAAGATATTAGGGAATCTTCTGCATTTTCAAGGGAATACATGATTTGAACCACTCTGTGGGTCCCTTAGCCGTTGTGTATCATGCACTCCCAGACTTTGCAGCTATGAAGACAACAGGAAAGACCTGGCAGAACTGGTGCTGATTCTCCATCCCTTTTAACAGATCTCCACAGAATTACCCAACTGGTATCAATAAAAATTAGAGGCCTCACTAAAATTTGCTGGCAGAACTCTGTAAATTTTACCTAAATGGATGTAGGCGGGACCTTCATCTGGTGTAATATAAAGTAGTTCAGTGGAGGCTTATTGATTTATAGTGACTGAAGATGTGTTCCAATGCTATAAAACTGCATTCTTCACACCAAAATTTGCCACAGTAGTTTTTATCCCCTTACTCTACAAGTAAGTTCTTGTAGTTGTTACACTGGATAAAGTTCCAGCTTTACACAAAGTAGTGGCAAAACAGATCAGATGGTATTTCCAGATGTTTACAAATGAGTTGCTGCTGCTGTTACTAATGTGTGTAAATACAACAAGGAACCCTACTTAACGAACTGAGCCCTGCTGTGCTACCTGCCATTCAATACCAGAACAAAAAGATGATTTGAACACTCTTTTGGACAGAGACCAAGTTTTACATTATCTGTTCTGGAGAAACATGGAAGAATAAATAAAGGCAAGTCATCAAATGCACTATTTGCCCACAGATACTGTGTATGCCTTGCATGCTGCAGGCTGGATAAGCGTGTGCCATTCACTGTCAGCACAGGTTTGTCTGGATTGAAAGGAATTCTGTCGAGTGTAGATGTAGCCAGATAGAAACTTTTGTTTGTACAAGAAGCTTACTGACACCAGTTAAACATTTTCTTTATTTGGAAAGCAGACAATTCATGACTACATACATGCTCCCAGATTTACACAAACAGTTCATTACAAATCTCTTATATTCTGGAAGACTGAGAGAGAATTTCTGTTTTAGCCGTGCTGAAATGACAGAGGTAGGCAATTCAAGTAATGGCCTGTTAGTTGGTTATTAAATATTGCTCTTCAGCAAAATTGCTAATTGTGATGGTCTTTTCATGCTACCTTTAAAAGAGTGCACAGTATATTCTGAAGAAAGATTATCTTGGATACAGAAGGCCACTACCTTGAACATTGTCCAAATCAACCAATTATCTGTGACAGTCAACCAACTCTGCCAGGAGACAGAGAGATTAGTTGCTATGTAAAGTTCTGTGCTTTAAATTGAATGGCTAACAGTACAAACGTGAAATTACTCAGGAGATGAGGCTTGATTTTTAGAGGAAGGATAAACTTTTAGTAGCTGTGGACTGCCTCCTGGGGGTATAAGAACCGTTGTTCTGGGTAAGTATCTTCATCATCCTTTAAAAGCAGTTCATAAAAATTGTCCAAGCATAGCTAATCTAAAATCATTCAACAGACATCATGGTGGCCAGGTATAGCTAGATACTGCTCTGTTCCTAACTGTTGAGCTTTTCAGTCTAAACAGAGGCTTGTTCTTCATCAGAAAATCATGAAGATAGTCATCCCAGCTGTTGTAGAAATCTGATTGGTGGCTTTCTTCATTAGTGCAAATACTGATAGAAGCACATGGGCAAACAAAGTGACCATTCATCATCAGTATGGTTATAAGTACCACTCTGAGAACTCACATAGTATCCCAGGAATGAACATTCCATGGCTGACCACCATTTACAGAATACAGATTCAAGAACTTCTTGTGCATTAACAAAACGCATACTGTATTATCTTCCTCGACCTGAGTTACAGCACATTCAGAAAAAATTTTCTCAAGAGAACTGGAATGATGGATGAATCTTTACACTAAAAAAAACCTGTCTTTACTGATGCCATAAAAAATTCTATAGACTGTGCTTCAGCTAAGATGAAGCTTACATTACAGATAGAGAATTTCTGGTACAAAACCTTATTATTGTGTTTTTATTTAAAAATATAAAATATTCTTATCCACCTTTCTTGGCAAGCAATATTCAGATATTATTTTACAAAATTGTCTCAGCAGAAAAGTTTTCTCAAATTCCAATCACTGGCACTACCATGTATGTTTTGTATGGAAATCACAGGTTACAGAAATCTCATGTGGCTGTTTAAACAAAGGCCTTTCCTCAGTCACAGGCAAAGAAGGATATGTTGATGGATGTGGAGTTGCTTCATAAAGAATTTGAATAATATATGCTGGATTGAGTATATTCAACTAAACCGAAAGAAGAGAAAGTAAAACAACTAAGAAGGAAAAATAGATCAAGAAAAGCTATGCTTCTTTTAACATTTCAGGGTTACTACAAGAGTACAGCCACAACATCTGAAGAGGCTGGAAAACTAAACAATGTGTTTTAGACAGTGTAAAAGCTCAGGAACTGGGAAAGACAAATGTATTTAACAGCTGCTCAGTTACTGACCCATGATTTAAGAGAGTGTTTTGGTAGAAGAGGGAACTGGTGGTGGCAAAGCAGGATGAGTGTGCTGGGATGTAAGTGTTGTGGACAGGTAAGTGTGGTGGGGCAGAAGTTTGTCCTGTTGGGCACCATGAGCAGTAGGGCTGACACCTGATGATACATTCAGAATGGAGATGAAGGAGAAAAGCACATTTAGATCTGCATACATCATAAAAAATGAAACTGCTGGTCAAACACATGAGCTTTAGCTATGCTTGCTGGCAACCTGATAAAAGTTTTTTATTACCTCTCCCTGCAAACAAAGCACCATGTGCAGGTATTGGTAAAGGGAGACTTGTGCTCTGTGTGAAAGTAGAGAAATGTTGATTTGCAACAGTTACACAAGGAAAGGAATTTTGATTCATTTTATGTTCAAAAATATATTAAAAAAAAAAAGAAAAAGAAAAGAAAAAAAGAAAACAAAACCAGTGGCCAGGCAGAGAGCGGTTAACATGAAGAACAGGCAGAGAGCAGTTAACATGAAAAAGCAAGTCAAACAGATGCAAGGTTCCTCTCAGAGGAGTCTGCTTTCTAGGTAGGACTCACCTGCATCAGGAAGTCCTGGTTCAAATGTCCAGCTTCTGCAGAGAACGTGGTACTGTCACTGCTGCTACTGCCCAAACAGAGAGAGGGAAGAGACAAGCTGCAGGAAAAAAAATGCTGCTTTTGCTGTGAAGAGGAGGAGGAAGGGTAGGAGTAACTTCGAGCACCAGGACTGAACCAGCTTCTCCTGCCCCTCAGGTGGCTGTCACATGGCTCCATAAAGCCTTTGTCCTAAACCTCTTCCTCGTCCTGTTCACAGTCACAAGCAAGGCAGTGAGCTTTGACAAAGCAATGAAATACAGGTTTAAATCACAGGGCCAAGACCTTATTGAATGTAAATGGGAGTAACTCCATGGCTTTCACTGGATTTGGCTAATGATCTTGCCCTCCATTTTCAAGATGCTTTTAAGAATTGGATATAAACAACCTGCCACCATGGATACACTTTGTTTTAGAGTGAATTTTTCACTGCTTCAATGTACCTATTAATTGCAGTAATGTTTTGCTGCACTCATTTGGATTAAAATGCTATTTCTAAGTGTCAGTTAATGGGTTTTAGTGAAAGCAATTTATTAAACATTATGTACTCAGTTTAAATCTAACAGGGTAACTAAACATTAAAGTAACGGGGGGGAAATCTATATTGCTCTAATTTGTATTGTATGTTCTTTTCACCAAGTATAATTGCTATTGACTGCTTAAAGCAGCATTCTCCAAACCATGAATAACCAGAAAAAAAGAAAAATTGCAATTGTATATAAAAAACACTGTCATGGCTTACTAGCATAAACATGGGATGAAGACCCAAGAGTTACTCAATTTGATGCTCCTCATTCCTTGTTTTTTCTCCCTGTCTTTGATAGGGACATAAATGATTATCCATCTCCCAGTGGTATGAGGAGATGGTGAATGTAACAGATACGTACATATTTTACTGATAATGCAAATCTTTATAGGGGGGCTAAAATCAAACTTAACAGGTGTCTGTAGTTTTACAAAGGTCAAGGTGGTGTCATGTCACAGAATGACACTTTTCTTCTCAGTGCTAGAGGAAAAACTCTGTTTTCTTAATTTCAGCAATGGGTCTCCCCCACAATGCACAGCAGGTCAGATTGCTACCCATAATAGAGTGGTGTTCACAATATTCTGAGTAAAGGAGGACCTGGTATCCAAGGTATCATTGCTATCAAGAAGACTTCCAAGGAAAAAAAAAAGGCAAAAATCATATCTTCATTCAAATACTCAGGATTTTATCTTTATTCTTTGGTAATAAAAATATCTCCAGAGTTACCACTAATATGAATGCCATTATTCTCCCTAATATTTCATGTGGTATTTAATATCCATTGAGAATTTGACTTGTGAGAGAAAAAACAATCATCAACAAGATTGCTTTGCCCATCCTACTGAATTAACCAAAACTTCATTACAACCTTGTCTGTCCAGCATAGTCCTGAATAAGTAATGCCTTGCAGCTTCAGAAAACTCAGCAGCAACCTGTAAAGATGGACATCAAAGACAGGGAACCTCATGCCCTCATCCTCAAGGGTTATCTGCTATATCTTTATGAAAACTTAGTGACCAATTATGATGAACTCATTACCTCGTCTTCATTATCATGATCCAAAGAACTGCTTTCCATACTGACCCTCATTTATGGAAACTGAATGAACATCTACAAACGAAAACTTTTTGTTAGGAGATGAGATATGAGCTGTTATATAGCAGCCTTTTACTCACAAAAATGTAGATTTAATATTTAGATGATGTCTATCTCTTAACTTTTTCTTGCTAAACGATAAAACTTTATATTGCTTTTAATTTTCTATAGCCAAAAAATATCCAAAGAAGAGCTACTATTCTTTATAGATTTAACTACTTGTTTTGAAGGTAGAAATGTTCCTGTGCTAAGTAATGAAGCTTGTGTGCTATGCAATGCATTCATTTTATTATATATGTTTGCAACCTGCCTGTTCCTTCACCTGCGCTCTGTCTGCAGGTCAACTGTCCCCTGGTAGCTTCAGATTTATGGGGGATAAAAAGAGAACCTCATCTTCCTCACCTTCAGCCCTTGACTCACAGTTAATTTTCACTGCATCTAACCACTTGAGCTAAATAACAATTAATGTACAATTTCAGGCCTATCTCTTACTTTTCCTGCTTGTACCTGGCCAGTTTCTCAGGGTGGGTTTTACAGCTGATTTTTGCACTGAACTTGGAGAGAAATGTTCAACCTGCCTGTGCTGGCAAAAGGACAGTTACAGACGGCTATAAGGTAATACAGTCTCATATTGCCACAGACATTTCTTCATGAACTTGTCACTTTATGAAGCAGAAACAGAAAGTTCAAGGGAGCTACAGAGGCCTAAATTGTTTTGTGTCACCAGAGACACTAGATCTGAAAGCATAGCAGCTCCTTGGGACAGGACCACATCTGTTTCGTTTATTATGTTATCAAACTTGGCCTTTTGTAAGTAGATAACTGCGGTGCTATGGTACATTAGTGTCTGCATAGAGAGCCTTTAGCATTATGTGTGTCAGTGCAGAGGGTGTAGAAACTCTTCTTAAGGAGCTGTGGCAAACAAAGATTGTTCAGACAGCAGTATGACAGGCGTTCTCCACAATTGATTCTTACAGTGCTATCTATACTTTGCTAGCAGAGAAGGCAAACCAAAAGAGTTTTAGGCAGGAATTTCTGAGCAAACATGGGACAATCTGTGTTCATTGCTATACCTATATTGAAAAAAGTGTTCTTCAGTAACTTCAGTCCATATTCAAACAGAATTACCATAAAGTTCTTAAGGTATAAACATCCATGCATACTTGCATTCAAAACAGCAAGAAATAAATTATCAAATGCACTGATTGGAAAAAGATTCTTTGCTACAAAACTACAAAATACAGAGATTTGAATAATGGTAATAATAGAAACACTCACTGTATATCCTATAGGCATTTATAATGAATTATGGACATTTTTCCTTATTACCTTAAAATTTAGATTTAGCTGACCTGTATTTACCATTTTGCATATCCTATACAGGACAGCCTCCACTGGCTGTTGAAGATGGGATTATCAGCACCATTTTACTTCCACTCCGCCTTCTCTCAAGTCAGTGATGAGGGTGGAGGAGTTAGTTTGCTACTTGGTAAATGCTACACGTGGGATCAACTTTGGGTCCGGATCTGAAATCTATGTGTCAGAGTCAATTTAGTTAATTTCAGCAGTACTTTTAAGTTGCTGATTGCCAGGAGCTGGGACAATCCACAGAGAAGAGAATCACACAGTCCTTTCTGCTGTGGTTTTATAATTTTTGACCAGCCAGCAATTACTGGCAGGTGTTGGAGACTGGATATCAAGTTAAACAGCCCTCTGGTCTGACCCCATAAGGCAGTTCTTTCAGTTTTATTTAGAGCCACATCTCAGCAGTGAGAGTCTGTAGCCTGAACCATTACCCGGTTAAGAGAACATGTTGCAACTCACTTAAAAGCAAAAGCAGTCTTTAATTACACATACAGCAGCTAAAAGTAGCCTCATCCTAAATTAGAGGGTATGCTTTCCCAGAGGGGCAGCCAGCTCTGGACACCCAGAATGAGTCTTATCCTGTGTGGGAGATTCTTTTTTAAAGGCCATATCTACTTATGCCAAGATGCTTCCTGCTTCAGAGGCTGTGCTGATGCAGGTGAAAAGGGAAAAGTTCGGGGCTTTTGTGATCTATGGAAGTTTTTTCTTTTTTTGCTGTTGCGTGTGGTTTTTTGTGTGTGTGTTTTTTTGTTTGTTGTTTTGGGGGACAGTTGGGTGTGTTGGGTTGTGTTGTTGGTGGTTGTTTTTTTCCCTTTTGTTTATTTTGTTTGTTTGTTTTGTTTTGTTATTTTGTGTGTGGTTTGGTTTGCTTTTGGTTTCTTTGGTTTTCTTTGAAGACTAAGCAGGCTTTTAGCAGGAGGATAATAAGGACTCCAGAAGGAATTCAACATGATGCTTTTTTATCATGCTGCCAGGGTTTCATGGGAAAGCCAAGGTTGTGGAAAGTGCTTTCAGTTGTTGTTAACAATAACACCTATCATCTGCTTGCATGTGAGCCTCCATTGAGGAGCTACGCAAGTGCTTTGAGCCAGCCATACAAAGCACAGGTAACTTGAAGGGAGGATTACTACATCTGTAAGAAAATGCTTAGGTAGGAGGCAGCCATCTGGATTAATGATTATTTTTGTAATAGCTATTCTGAGGGAAAAAGATTAGTTAGGTCATCTGCAGGGTCTAGGCTGAGAGCAAGGTGAAAGCTGGACAGCATTTTCAGGATCAGAGGTCTGAATTCAAATGCCTGCCTTTGGACAGGAATTAAGTACCTTTGTTAGAGCTGTTCCTAAAACTGCAAGACAATAACTAGAAAGGTTCTGATGTGGGCAAGTTATCCTCAGACATAGAAACATTCCTCGGGGTTAACATGCCTGTGCAGGTCCAAATTAACAGTTATATGACCCAAAGGAAAATGCTTAGTAGAGATCTTCGTGTTGTACCTTTCCCAACCTCTTTCTCCTGAAAGTTAACCACACGTTTTGTTTCATTTTTATATACAGGAACTTCAGAGCCTTATTTCTTACTCAGTTTGCACTTCACCTCTTGGCTGTATTTTGTTTCTGTTGTTCTCATTGTGCTGGCTAAATAATGCGTAAGACTAATAAATTCAAATCATATTTTTGATTGGTTTAACATCAGTTTAACTATCTAAAATAATTTAGTGTTATTGGGTACTTTATATGAGTCCATGGTATTTAAACTAGAAAATAATAAAATGCACTCAATTGATTAAGCTCTTTGTAGGAGTCTAAGAATTAGCATATTGTCTAATGGCAAATAATTTATAATTACTGAGAAGAGCTGATAAAAGGGTTCAGTGCTATTGACTACCTGACTTGATAACCTTGATAAGCAAGATTCATTAAGAGAGAAGTCCTAGCTTGAACGTAACTCTGTAAAAATCATGAGACGACTTTAACATATTTTGTCTTGAATAGGATGATGCCGCTTTGACAGACAGTCCCAAAGTGCTGCCTTTAGAGACCAGCACATGATTCAGATTGAGGGGCATGTTGCTAGGCTGACTGGCAACATGCTCCCAAGGGGAAGTTTTCTCTGCAAGCAAAATATCTGTCTTGAAATGAAGTAGTACAGGACATTTATAGAGCAAGTTACTGCAAGGTTTTGGCCTGTACTTCATTAGCTACACATCAGAGTAGGAAGATAAGTTCTGCAGTGGTATCTGAAATACTCTGCAGACTGTAGTCAGAGATACAGACTGGTTCCTTTCACACATTTCTCTGAAGTGACGGCTGTTTGAGCCAAATTTAAGGTTAGAGATAACCTGTAGAAGTGTAGGAATTAGTAGATCATAGCTTTTGGGCCACTTGATCTTTACTGAACTGGATGAAGGTGAATAAATGGGACTTTTGGGGAGAGGGAAAGATACTGCATGAAAACTGAAAGGTACTGACATGCCAGGAGTGTTGAGAGATCTGCCATTTGAAAGACATTCCCCATTCCCATGGCTCAGTTACGACTGGCAAGTTCTTAATTTGGTTTGCCCTCATTCCTGACTGACATCACTGAAACAAACTTCTGTTTGTTCTCTTGTTCTGCTATTGTTGGTCTGGGCACATCAGCATTCTCCTGTGCCCCACAGTTTCACTCTACTGAGTGGAAAAATCTATTTTGGTATTTCACATAAGAGCAGAGTGAGCAGAGTCTGTGATTGTCACTGCCACATAGCAGATTTGTGACAGGAACAGATTTGGCATTTCAAGTTAAAATACAACAAACTGATATGTTTTCATGAAAAGTCTTTGGCCTACAGAATAAAGATGATGAAGGAGAACAAGTCCCTGGATATTTGAGTAGTGTAATATATACATACTTTCTTTGCCTGTGCTTTTGCAACTTTCTTTTGGAGTGGCGTGGGCAGGTATTACTGCTTTAGGAATAGATAAACTTGGATTCTTCCCCTCTATTGTTGAAATGTTGAGATACTCGGTTTCAAAATGGACTCTTCAAATATGTCATACCTTCTGCCTGTGTTCTTACATAGCAGAATATTTGGTTTGAGTGCTTGCCTCTAGCTATGTTCTCTTCAATCATCTACTCAAGTTTACTCTTAGTCAGATCAAAGAGATGGAGCTTTGGAGAATACCTTTTATGGTTTTGAAGACACTTCTTAGGAACACCCTGCTCAGATGACATTTGTATCTGGGCACTTGGCAGATGCTAATAGGAATGAGAATTGCTGTCACTCCATGCAAAGAAATGGCTGCTTTCCCCATATTTCCACTGTTTTGGTAGGTATCATATTAGAAAGGCTGCAGCTGTGACCATGTATGGTCTATTAAACCACTGTAGCAAATAATGTGGCATCAAAACTGCTTTGCTAAAAAACAGAATAACTCTCATGTTCAAAAATAAATTCTCATTGCTTTTAAGACTAGAATGCAATAGTTTGAATGTATCTTATATGTCATAAAGGCTTACTTTGAATGAATGAGCAGAGAGACTTGTTACGTTTCATTCTAAGGTTACAAAGCTTTGCATATTTCTGCTAATTAAAAATACTTCAGACAAGACACTTTAAACTCACATTGCTCCAAAGGAGAAAATTGAGTTAAATGTCAAACCTTGAAAGTTTCAAATATCCTTAAGCCTGTTTTTTTTAATTTTTTCTAAAAATGTTGTGCAGTGTAAGTATAAATCATATAGCTGAATGGTTCAGCACACACACAGCAATTCCTTACAATACCTTCAAAGCAACGAGTAGCTTGTCATAGTGTAGAAGAGTCTATGATAATAGTAGGCACAAATATACATAATATACTACTAATGGTATTAGTACAGGCTAATGCTATTTTGATTGGATTCAAATACCTAAACCCATGTTGACTGACTGGGTTTGAAACAGAGAAAAGACAGGAGTTAACAGAAGGATGCTTTCTTATAATGAAAATTCTTCCTGTTCTTGGAATGCCTGTTTTGATTTTATTTGCTCTTGCAGATTATTTGAAGAATATTTCACAAGATCTCACTTTGTGGATAACTTCCAAATATTTGACATTTGCAATTGTATGTTTCATTATCATTGGTCATATCAGTGATATCATGTATTCTATTTCCTAGATGAAACGAACTAACGAATTTTATCTGAGAAACTTGGGATTAAATTTGGCTGAGCTAGTCATGCTAGGCTCTATTTCTATACAAATAGAGACACTTCCAGAATGTGAAACATGACCTCCTGAAACAGATATCTAAAATAGAACAGGTGCTTCACATCTAGCAGATGTCTACTTTTCTCCTTTAGCTTCAAAGGAATCAAAGAGTGAACAATTTGGATGTTAAAGTACACATTGTGGAAGTCTCACTCTTGGTGGGTACAAATTTGATTATATTCTTACTAGAGAGTGCTGTAAAATTATTTTGCCAGTAATTTTATTGTTCTTAAACTCTTAACTTGATGGAAATGTGAACTGGTAGACAGTTCTCTAAGGATGGGTGTTAGCCTAGCACTCAGTAGGACTGAGTTCAAGTAAAGTTATACATTTCTTCTCTGACCTCAGTCAGGTTATATGAAGTCAGTTTCCCTGAAAGGAAGAAGTATTTAATAGAACTTCTCCATCTCACAAAAACTTTGTTGTGATTAATGAAGTGGAGGCTGTGAGGGGACATTTTTATCTAATTTTCTATTTAGATGACTCAGAGCATGTTAGATTTTAAAGTTCACAGAAGTTTATGGAATTAAAAAGATTTGCTTCATGAGATAACTAGCCCATCTCTGTGGGGAATGTTTCACTACCTGAGTTTAAAAGGCCAGTCCATATGAGGAGAATATTTTACCCCATCCATTCATGTGACAAAAAATAATTTAGTGTCAAATTGAGAAGCCACAGCTGGTGTAAGATTTTTGTTTTCTAGATCACATGATAAAGTAGACTCTGGAAACAGATGACCACACAGGATCTCTGACTCAGCAGAAATTTGTGAAGCCATGTCTGAGATATACTACATGTGCCACCTCAGAACGGAGGGAAGAAAAAGTGGTCCGCCCTTTCTAAAAGTTAGCACCTACTGTTGCCTTTCACTTAAGATGACAAACTTCTTCCTGATTATCCTCATCTTTCAAAAACAATCAAGACTGGCCTCATAATGACACTGGCCAGCTCCCTGAGCACTTCTAGGGGCCTCCTATCAGGTCCCAGGGACTTGTGTACATCCAGTTTCCTCAAGGGTTCCCTACCTCCTTCACAAAGCATATATAGTTCCTTGCTCCTGACCTTCCTCCTGGTCTCTGGTGCCTGGGATACAGAAGGTTGGTCTTACCATTAAAATTAGAGGTGCAGACGTCATGGTGACCTTGGTCTTCTCCATGTTTTTTTGTAAACGTACTCATTCCCATTCAGCATCAGTCTTCTTGCTGTTGCACTTGTAGCAGCTTTTCCTGTTGGCCTTCATGTCCTTTGCCATATTGAGCACCTAGTGGGCTTTGACTATCCTAACCTCATCTCTGCACACTTGTAAGTGTCCTTTTGGGTTGCCTGACGCTTGTTTTCCACCTCTTCTACCCTCTGTCTTTATGTTGGAGTTTTGTCAGGAGCAGCTTGATCATCCATGCAGGCCTCCTATCACCTTTGCTTTACAGGCTAAGGTGGGCCATTAAAGATCTTGGAGGAGGTGATCCTTGAAAATCAATCAGCTCTCCTGGTCCCCTCTTCTCTCTGGGAGAGTTCTGATGGAATACTTCCGAACATGTCCCTGAACAAGGTCCTCTTTTCTGAAGCTGATGGCTGTAATACTGCCATTTTCCCTGTTCCCTCCTACTAGCATTCTGAACTCTAACCTGTCTCATTTCATGAACATATGATGCTGTGGTGCATCATTCTTTTTTGTCTTTTTATATAAATTTGGTTGAAACATATTTTTTAATCCAAGACTGTCTTCTACCTGCTTCCACTGCTCCATCAGGACTGTACATGAATTTACCCTACAGTGACACTGAAATAGTTCTACAGGATCAAACAACTTGAAATAAATCTGGCCTGAGGTGAGAATCAGGCCCCTCAGTCCTTGTAGCAGAATTAACACTGACTTCTCTTACACAATCTTCTGAAGGATTCTCTGAAATTGTTTTGTGCCTAGACTACCTTTATTTTATTATAGTAATGAAATAATATATCTTTACCAACTCCTCAATGTCCTTTATATTAACAAAGCATGCATTATTTCATCTCTGTCTAATTAATATCCTGTTTAATAGGTATCTTACTTCATGTTAGGTTCCTGTATTCTTAAGAAATTTTACTAATTTAATTGAGAGCAGTCTCAAATTAATTGTATAATTAATCTTGTCAAATTAGGTAACATTCATACAGTACCTTATTAAAGAAACTCGAATATTTTAAATTACCATGCTATTAGGCATTAATAAAGAAGTTCTTCTGTATTGTTCTGCTTTATATCACAAAGAAGGTAATTGCAATATAAATTACAATATAAAAGCTAAGTTCTATAGTACATTAATAATTAGATACACATTATTCCCCATTAAAGCTTTTTCTCTTATTAATTCAATCATAGAATGGATAGGCCTTTTTTAAAACAGGAATAATAATACCCCCAAAATACTAGGAATGAACTATTGTGCTGATACCTGAACAACGGGGTGGTTAGAACCTGAGCTGTGTCTTGACTGATGTGTCAGAGAAACAGGTTTCTCAGAAACCTAGTGCTGTGCTGCAAACCACTTAAAGACACAGGTAGCCATGGAAAGCTTTCTTTGCATCCCAGGCTTGGGAATAAGTTCATGTCAATTTCTTGACCAAAAGTGAAGAGGTGTGCTCCCTGATACACTCCTGAGGATTATGGAGCACAGCAGTCTCCTTGCTGAGCATGAAAAAGTTGCCCCCAGAGACCTCTGGAGGTGGCCATAAGGCTGATGTACAGGACTGGGGAATCGGGAGGTGGCGGCTGTGATGTGGGAGAGGAGAGCGGGAGGGCTGAGAAGAGGGGAATGGATAATGAGAAATGCTATCAATTTTTTATGAGTATATGGAAATTGTACTCAAGGTCAGAAAGCCCAAATATTATATTATATCTGTGGGTGCCAGAGAGATTTTCATGTATATAATATATTGGTCTAGCATTTAAATCCTTAATCTTAGTACCCGTAGTTGTGTATACTAAAAGCACCCATTAGATTTAATACTTTAGGCACAAGAAATCATCCACACATGAATGCTGAATGAGTAAAACAGCATTTCACAGAGTGACATATGCTTGGGTATAATTGCAATGTCAGCCATATATGTAGAACAGCCTGTTATGATAAATTCAAAGTTACTGCTGAGAGGGAAAACCATAAACTAGCAGTGTGAAAGCTGCTCTCACCAGACAGACATTATTGCCACCTTATAAGGTGTACTGCATGGGACTTCACAAAGTCATCTCTGTGAACAAGCTCTACCATGGAGCAGTGAATTACCTGCCAAGGTCAGCCACCCATGCAAGGCAAGGTCAGGAAATCCAACTTCTTTCCTCACTTCCTCTTCCACTCTTCTTTCCCCTTATTCCTCTGGTAAATTCAGTCCTGTATTACCTGTAAGTCCACTCAGCCCCGATCTTTGAAACAACTCTGTCAGATCCAGCTCTAGCTCCCTTAAGCAGAGCTTTGTGAGTAACAGCTCATCTATTTATTTATTTCTACTACTGAACAGGAGAAATTTGTTTTAAAATAAAACAGAACATCGTATCTATGACATTGAAAGTAAAAGGGGGAGAAGGAAGTGGGGAGGGGTGAGGGAAGAGATGTTGAACTGAAAAATTGCTTTCAACCTGACACCAAGTGTTCTCATTTGCTACTTGAGGCTAGACTTTTCTCATTGTCTTTTTATTTAGCTCTATTTTTCTACAGAAAAATCCTATTTCAGAACAAAAATCCAGATTTGTTTTTAAATCTTACCAAAAAACCCACCTTCATTTTTCTTGACTGAGACTAATCACCAAATGTGTTCAGTGTTTGCAAAGAGGTCTTATCTCCCTCTTCTGCCCCAAATCTGCTGTTGCTTCTTCTTGGTCTCTTTCTATCACTCTTTCTTGGTTCTCTTGTCCTTTTATTTTATTTCTTTTTTTTCCTTGTGAGTAAGCTACCATTGAGCAGTTTTCACCCAGCTCTGTTCTAGGGAATCCATTATCCCAATGGCTGTGCTATTAGACTGATTAGTACAATATATTTGTCCTCCAGAATGGGGATTCATGCTGATGCTTCATGATTATTTGTCCAAAATCAGATGTTCACAAGATGCAATATCAAAGAATCCTTTTCCCACTTGCTCTCTTTTGAGGACAGAAGCTTTCCAGATTTGTTCTTATGTGATAGGGATTGTGATAAAGCACCTAGCTGGTGCAGACAAAAGTCCAAAAGACCATTAAAGTCTAAGAGGGTAGGCAAATCTTCAAGATGCGAAGTTGGAAAAGCCTTCAAGTTCTCTTTTCCCAACAAGAAGTGTTAGATAAGATGAGCTGCTGCAAAACACTGATAAAAACTACAAGAAAAAAAAAACAAAACCAACAAACCAAAAAACTATAATAGGACTTCATAGCTCAGTAGGCGGTTTGCTGCCATCCTGAAGGGTGAGTGGCATGAGGAGATGGCTTCTGAAGACAAGTGGGAGAAAAAAAAAGCTTAGCACAACATGTTGCAGAGACACAACTTCAAAGTTTTAAGCAAAAATGATGATTTTTCACCACAACAGCAAAAATATGTTCACATACTGTGAACATCTAATACGTTACACATCCATGTAGCTGTTACTTGAGTGAGTAATTACTATGGGAGTGGCACTGCCATTAACTGATAAGTCTTGGACAGGTAAAGACTGAGGGGGAGCTACGTGGTCAGTGAAGAATGCAATGCTGAGAAGGTATCATGTTGGACTGCATCCATCACTTTCAGGCTGGATGTAATCTTAAGGCACCAAAACTCGTATTTTTACAAGAATATAAGCCCTCTGCAACTCTATCTGCCCTCTTCGAGGAGTGTGAGATGTAATGCATGTCTGTTGCTAGCAATATTTTATGTTGTAATTCAGTATGATTCGAATCTGAAGGAGTTCAGTTCTTGATGATTTTTTGCAGAGATATCATTCTGATTTGTTGTGGGTGGTTATTGTTTTGGGGTTTATTTTTGCTGTGTGTAACAGTATCTTAATAACCCTGGTTTATCCTTTCTCTGCCACATAATATTGTTCATTCTGCACTGCCCTACTTCTCTTAGAGATTTGACTTCAGTCCTGTCAGCCATGCTACACAACCTGTCACTGGCCTCCTGCTGGTAAGACTGACAACACCAGACTCAGCACATCTTACCCTCCAAAGAGGAGGGGGGAAGAAAGGGTCCCAGAGATATATTTCTTCTGTTGTTTTTATTAAAATCAATCTTGCTCACCTGCAGGGTTTCTTTTTATTATTTTAAACATTTTTCCCCCACAGTCATTCCACATTATCGTTCAATATTAATAAAACTGGTTGCTTGCAGTGAGAAGAAAAAATGCTTTTTATCAGGTGTGTATTAGCAGAACATGCTGAGTCCAATTGCTGCCTCTTGCAGTTAGTCATTTGTTTCTTACAGCTCCTGTCCCTCCTCCCAAACATCCCACCTTCTAAAGTAAATGGATTTTGGGGAGAGAAGCTTGAACGCAGATGTCAAGCCCTGGAGTTGTACTGCAGTCAGTTGGATCACACAGGGTGTGCCTGTTTCCTTAGGGCTTGGAGCTGACCCATTTCTAGATTGGGACCTGGACATAGGTTTGTCTTGAATTCTTCAAGTCTCCGTGCCTTTGGCCACAGAATCCACCTTCAGAAATTGCTAGTGTCAGGGTCAGTTTCAAACTGCAGGGCAATAGACAGTAGACATGACATATTTATAGAAATACCTGGGTTTCCTGAAAAGCTTTGGTTTGAAACAAGATGTTTCATGAATTCTTTGGTAATATAAGAAAAGCCCTTCACTGGAAACAACCCTAAATTCATCATCTATTTAAGACATTGTCCTAGAGCAAATCTCATGTTCATGTTCAGGTAATTACCTTAAATGGATTTGTGATATACACAGCAAAAATACTTGTGTTTAGGTCATCCTGATTCTGAAACACTCAGAAAGTGTGGGAAACTTCAAGTATTTAGGGAGGAGTTGGACTGATGCTGGGTAGAACCTTTGGAGCAGAGACGGGAGCAAAAATCTGAGCCTTGAAAAAGAACCCACTTATTTCTGTCACACTTAAATTCATCCCCAGTGGCAATTCCTAGCACCTGCCAGAAAAGAAAAGGTTGCTTAGCCTCTACCCTTTTGTGAGACTCAAGCAAGGATGATGAAATTCTGTTGCAAGCATCAGCAAGCGCCAGCACAGTGAGCTTTTCTGACAAGCAAGTAGGAGAGCTGAAGTAGTTGCATGGGAAATGTGTGCTTGGCTGAATAACATTATTACCACATTGGCAGATGGGCTGTGAGAAACAAGTAATGGAAATAATTTTGAGGCATACAGCTGGAAGACTCCACATACCAAGTGTTTTGGAGAACAGAAGGCTGATGTGGGCTCAGCTTTTTTTCATAAACAAAGACTTCCTGTGGACCTTTGGCCATGTGACTGATTTTACCTGTTTTGAGTGAAAATGAACCCTATATGTCCAAAATGCATCCCAGCTACTACTTTGCCATATGTGTTTCCAGAAGGAACTTTGGATAACACAATTTTCCTCATTGGTCTCTTGCTGTGTGGTCCAGTTTAGGACAGTGGTCCAGTTCTAAAGCTGCTGTTGAAGATAAGGTCTCATTTTTTGCTGCTGTTCTGAACCACTGCTTCTTTCTGAGAAAGTAGTATTTCTGCTCTCTCTAACATCACAAATCATTATCTTAATGAGTCAGCACACACATTCTTCAGTCATATAGGGTAACTTCCCTGCCCTGGAGTAGAATGGCCTTCTCGAATTTCATCTTTTCCTCTCTCTCCTCCTCACTGTTGCAGTCCCTCAGGACACCAGCAACAGGGCAGCTCTGGCTGCTCTTCTAGGACCTTTCAAGGACAGGTCTGCAGCGAACATGCCTGTGGGAATGGTACAAGAAGGTCCAGCATGCAACTCTACTCATGGCCACTGCTCTAACTGAGCTGATGCTGCAGGGGAAATAAAAGGGGTTTGGTCCTTTCCCAAATATTAGCATTTTTCCCAAGATACTCAACAGCAGCATACAGATTCTGCACAGTATTGATACAGTCCTATTGTGTACAAACAGGACTTGCATACAACATATTGAGTCTGTGTAGCAACTCAGACAAAGCCTTCAGATGCATGAATTACTGAGGATGCATACAGTTCAGTAGAGACTTCAGAATGAGTGCTTTGATTTAAGCAATTCTGTCTCTGAGAGTTTTCTTACAGTTCCTTTCAATGGGTGGCTGTAGAAATAGGTCTGGAGGATTGTCTACACAATTTGTTGTAAAAGAAATGGTGGGGAGCTTGAAGAATAATGACATTTTCTTATTCTGTTTTCATTTCCTCTTTTGGTGTCAAAAGAAGGCAAGTATGAATCATTGTCATGGCAGAAGCTGTTTCAATGAGATTTTGGAGCTGTCTGCCCAGATCAGCACTAAACCAACATTGCAACAATCTAGGGTGCAATTTATCCCATTTTATTTAAGTTAGCCCACTAAGCTTTCATCTTGGTACTCTTAGCAACTTGATGTCATTCAGAAATGTCCCTGGTTGATGGAAGCTCCCTGGGACTGGCATGCATGTTTTGGGATTCCTCCCATACTGCAGGGCAGGAGATAGTCCAGTGAAGCAGAAAGCATCATTTGCTTTGCTTAAAACCACCTGCTCCCAGATGATTTTTTCTTTTCTCTGTGAAGATTTTATTTGGGAGAGGGATATGAAGAAGGGAGGAGGGGGAGAATGAAAGGAAAACGCCTACCATTTCAGGAGACCTGAACATTAAAGACAACAGTGATCTTATGCATGCAAGACTTTACAGAACCATCAGTGTTTCTCAACATGCCACTGCCAATTAAGGGCAGCGATAAAGCTCTGTTCTTTGCAGTGCTATGCAGAGAGTAGGAGAATATCACCTGGACAGCTGCTGCAAGAAGATGTAGCTACTGAAATAGATCTAAAGGAAAAGTATTAAATGGTTGGGTTTTAATACCTGGATTATTTATATTAGGGTCTCACTGGTTAGGATAAAAGCATCTTCTGTTCTAAAGGTCAGGAAATCCCATCCAGCCCTAAATCAGCCCTGTTATGTTAGATAACAGACTATGCACATACTAGGATACCAGCTGATGATTACATGACCTTGCAGTATTTTTTCCGTGGGCACAGGAAGTGTTCAGGGAGCAAATAAACAGACTGATGGATGATGAGGCAAGGTACAAGGAATGAAGGAGCATCCCCTCAAGGAGTTTCTATTCCTATGTGTTACCCAGATTTGTCATGAGATATTAGACAGCAAGATTAACTCTAGAAGTCTAACTGCCAAATGATTGAGCTTTTGTAATTTCTTTGCAATAGTTGAGAATTTAGAGAGGGGGGACTTCTGTGTGTTTTTTTTTTTTAATATAATTTCTGCCTTGATTCTAGAGAGTAACAACTACTGAAAGCAATCCTCTAGAGAAAAAATATCAATTTCCCCCCTGTTCTTCATTCTGTTTGAACTCTGCAACTTCCCTAATTCCCCTAGGGAACAATTCTCTTCCCTACAGAGATACACTCAGTTTCAAAATTGACTTGAAAACACGAAAACAAAAATCTGCCTTTCTTTTTCTTGTGTTCTAAAAGTTCTGACAAGGACCTTTCTCCAGAGAGCCATCTTCTTCAATCTCTTTGTGTTTACTGTCACCTGCCAGCATTTTGTTCTGCATTAAGAAGACAGTACAGTACCTACGCTGCCTCCGTTTTGTGGCTTCTTTTACCCACAGGCCAGCTTCCTACTAGGTGTATCTGAATCTGGTCTTCAGCCTGATCCCTACTGATTGTTTTGATTACTCATCTATGTCTAGAACATTCACATTATTTCATGCATGTGTCTCTTTAATTACCTGTATGTTTATCTGCCTTTCTCCCTACTTTCTTTTTCAGTTTGTTCTGCATTGGGGAAAGGTTAAAAGCCATGACTCTGTGTGGAGCATCACACAGGAACCTTCCACCATTTATCAGCAATCCTGGCCAAATGGGGAAGACTTGGATGACTGGAGACTTGCCAACATGACACACATCTACAAGAAGGGCAGGAAGGATGACCTGGGGAACTACAGGCCTGTCAGCCTGACCTCGGTTCTGGGGAAGATTATGGAACAGCTCGTCTTGGGGGTGATTACAGAGCAAGTGCAGGACAACAGGGGGATCAGGCCCAGCCAGCATGGGTTCGTGAAGGGCAAGTCCTGTTTAACCAACCTGATCTCCTTCTAGGATCAGCTTTATCTAATGGATAGATAAATGTTAGGATGAAGGTTGGACTTGCTAATCCTAGAGGTCCTTTCCAACCCTAATGATTCTATGATTCTAGTGAGAAACCATTAATCTCTAGTAGGAATCCCTTACTTCTGCTTGAGTTCTGTGTTAAATTACGTGGATACTTAATTAGACAGACTTAATTTGAGTTCAAATATCCACATGACTTGTGTCCTTATTATTCACCCCTTCATAACTTCCCTCTACCTATGATATACTCTGTCTGATGATGGCAGTGATACACACACAGACAAAAGACACCTCTGTGTCATTCTAAGCATCATGTCAGTGCTGGTTTATGATACTTTTTTTTTTTTTTTTGAGATCCTCAGACAGTAGGCATTTCACTGAAATGAAGAGTAGTATCAAAATATTTTCTTATTTCTATACCTATTATTGTTATACACTAGTCATGCTTCCTTACCTAGCCTAAGGCCAGAATGCTATTCAGAGCCCATAGCTGGGTATCAGATATTATGTGTAACATACCTTTATGAGACCAGAGAGCTCTGTTCAGCTGCCACTGGCCTGAAAGCTGGGTTGCTGCTCTGTCTCCGCAGTAATTCACATTCCTGTACCACGGCTTCATAGGGATCCAAATAAACAGCTTGCTTCTTATACAGCACATTATGGATGAAAGACCTAACACAAAGGTTTCAGAACAAATTTTTCTAGTCAGCAGAAAATATATAAAAATCTGGGTTAAGAGAATGCAGGCTTTTCATCACTTTCATTACTTGACATGTTTTTTTCTAGTACAATAATACACTTTCATGATTGCAGTCAGTCATGACCTTCCCTCTGGAACATGGCATACATTGTCCTCTTTCCAGTCAACTTTCTGCCCAATGTCAGATGGATACTCAATTTCTAAAAAGCTGGTGTTCTTCTCCTTGCTGTTAACCAAGCTTGATTGCATTGTCAAAAATCCAACTCTGATGGTGGTGCCCTTATGCTTTGTTGTAAAACAATTTTCTCCTTTCCTAGGGATGACCTGAGCAAAACTGTTTCCTTTCAAAGCAAGCAACATCCTTTGCATAAACATGTCATAATTTCTGGTAGAAAGCATTCAGTAAATTAGAGAAATTACAAATTGCAAGAAACAAATTGTTGTACTCCAACAACCTTTTGCACGGAAGTGTTCCATCCATGTAGCAGATCCCAGATGTAGAAATAATGGAGATAATTCTCCAGAGAATCCATGTGGTTGGTGATTTCTTGGGTTCACTCTGACAACAGCGTGAATAGTTTCTCCCTTTATTAGCTCTGCTTCTAAACCTAGAGGACACTGTGTCACTGAATAACCTCTGAGCCCATGTCCCACATTCTCTTGGAAGTTGTTATTAAAGAAGATAGCCATCTACTAAAGGGAAAATTCCTGTCATTCTCTCATAGCAGGAGTCTAAAGCTTAGTTTTGTGTCCTCAACAGACAGATAACAGGTAGCAGTACTTGTTTTTGCATTTAAGAAACGTTTACATGAGACATGTCATGAAGGTAGGAGTTCTCATTTGAAGAGCTTTTAATACCTGTTTAACTTGTAGCTGACATAGTCATGCACTATTTTAAGATTTTTTCTGCTTTGGAAAATCACATTTCAGTGTTAAAATATTAGTAGCGATGCAATGTTATTTCCATGATGCCCTGCTTAGCTCCAGGTCACTTGTATTTTGTCAATCAGTCCTACAGTGTTAGTTATTTATCTATCGCTTAATAACCATGCTGCAGAGAATAATTTATCTGGCATAGCATGGTAATTTGTACTATAATTTCACCCCTGCTGCTGCAGACTTGCATTCCATTACAGCAATGATTGAGGAAAATTAAGATTCCTAGGTCACACTTTGGGCTCTGTGTTTTCTGCCTTTCATAATTTCATTTCACTTCATCTTTGATTGAAGAAAGGGTTCATCTAGAAATGTGTGAAATAGCAAAAGTCACCATGTTGTCCAGCCTACTCGGACACAGTTCATAAAGGTAAGGGAAGGAGACAGTGCAGTCATGAAATTATCTCAGAAGACTCATGCACCACCAAAGCCAAACCCCTTGTAAAGGCTCTGCAAACAAGCTCAAGCTACCTCTTTTGTTTCTCACTTCTCTCAGAAATGTAAATGAAACATATACATAACACTGATGCACCCTTTTCCAGAAAGTCTAACCAGTGTTAATGCCAGCCAGGCACAGAGTCCAACCTTATGAAACTGTCATCTGCACTAATTTAGGGACAATTTATGGCAATTAAGAGTGAAACAAGAAAAGAGACTAAATATAAAGAAAATAAGGGAAGCTGAAAAGGAAGGTAAAAATGATTGCTCAGAACTGGTTTTACTCCTACCTCATTTATAGAGCATAATAAACATACTTCTTTAGAATCATAGAATCATAGAATAGATTGGGTTGGAAAAGACCTCCAAGATCATCGAGTCCAACCCCTGATCCAACTCCAATTACTATATCATGGCACTAAGGGCCATGTCCAATCTCTTTTTAAAAACCTCCAGGGATGGTGAATCCACCACCTCTCTGGGCAGGCCGTTCCAATGCCTGATTACCCTCTCTGTAAAGAATTTCTTCCTAACATCTAACCTAAACTNAATGTGAACTATAATATATATTGATTATGCCATGGAACTTCTTGCAGTTCAAGTGGATGGCCATCACATATATACTCTATTTCAGGTATTCACTTTCAGACTGAGGGAAAGGTAGGGGTTGTAACATGCATTGAGCAACAGATTTTGTCCATTGCCTGCTATTAAACACTACCATTTTAGCTGTTCTTTCTGTGAAACAAGTGTTCACATTCAAATTGTCTAGAGATGGTCACTTTTTGACACAAGCAAAATTTATTGCTGCCTGTTAAAATGAGGCTCTAGTCAGACTTCTCAGTGCAAAGGAAATATAAATACTAACAGAACCAGCAATATCAGTTTTATGAAGATTAATTCAAATGTGAGACCTCCCCTGAGAGATTCAGCAGATTTGCTACAGACCTACTTCTATATCCCTAGCATTGATTTATTTATTTTTAGGTGGCACTATTTTTTTCTGGAGAAAATCTTCTACAGAAATTACACAGCATCCAGTGAGTATCATCTGCTTATCTAGTTTGACAATGAGTTGTTCTTTTCTCTGTCTATTTTTTTTTGAGTAAGATGTTATGTTTGCTGTTTTATTTATTTCAGCTCTGCTGCTGTATTGCAGAACAACCTGGTAAGGAAAGGCTACTCTTATCATCAATCATTTCTTTCTGAATTGCACTTTATCTCTGTAGCACACTAAGCTTGGTTAATGGGTACTTTAAACTGGTACCTCAATTCTAATTCTCAGAAGTTACTTATATAGGACTAGGGAGTTCAGCTTGGACCTCTATTTCTTTGTTTAAGGAGCTTGAGAGGTAGATATCTACAAATAACAAATACAGATGTGGTGATCCTACAGTCTGAATGATGTTTTGTGTGATTTGCAAGTAATAAATAACATTGTGCTGGTAAAACAGCTGACTTATCTTTTTTTCATTATGACAATCTCACACAGACTATCTAGAAACAGTTCTGAGCACATACCAGTGAGCTGTCTACACAAGAAATGAATCAGTGAAAAATATCAGGTAGCTCAGAGGAAACTACTGTGTGAATACCAATATATACAATTTCTTAGAGACTAGTTAAATTCATGGTACTTTGGACTTGTAATTTCTGTTTTACCTAACTGTTAGTGAAGGAAAAAATATTAATGAAATGTGACAGCATCTGGAAATAAGCAGGGTAGCAAGAACTTATTACCGCTGGTTTTCCATCTTCAGAAATGCTGATGAAATCCAAACATCAAGCTATCGGTCTGAAGAGAATCACAAGCAACCACCTTGATTGTGGTGTGATTCTCCATCTTGGTTCATTTGTAAGTACGTTTTTGCTTGCTGACCTCTCATACATGGATTTGAAACTAATTAATTGGAAAGTATTAGTTCTCAGTATAGTGTCTTGCTGCCATTTCCTGTTACTTCCCTTTCAAGGATGACTTCCTCCTCCACAACTCCCCAGTCTTGTTTTGCAGATTTTCCTTCCATTTCTAGTTCATGGCCTAGCAGGTGGATAGTCAACTTTGGCATGACTTTCAGTAACTGAACTCAAGCTCTGCTTTAGAAGGGAATCAAGCCTTACAAGCTTACATTTAAACTTCATGTTTTTTTGTGCATTTAGCCTCTCCAGGTGGTGAGTCATAAGCAACCACCCTTCCCCTCTTTCTAATCTCCACAGAAAATGCAAGCAAAGATTCCTAATGGTTTAAAAAAAAAACCCAATGACATATAAATAAATTATTAAATATAATGTTCCATTATTACAAAAATAATTTAAAAAATCAGCGCTGATTGCATTGATATAGAGTGTGGATTAAGGTGCTATAAAATATCAAAAGTTTACAAGAATTGCCTTCAACCACTCTTGGAGAGAAAGGCTGGAGACAAACAGAATTGGGTTAGGAAACATCTGGGATCATGCATCAGGGCAAGGTGGGCAGAAGGACAGGTGGAGCAGTTTGTGCATTAATGGTTGGTTTTCAGAGCTTACCATTTGGTAAGGGCATGATCAGAAGGAACTCCACCCCAGTTCAGGTCTAAGTACATCCACGCAGGATGCTTTGGAAGGACAGGAATTTGCACCTGAGACCTGACCCATCTAGAGTGTTAGGTTT
This sequence comes from Chloroceryle aenea, assembly GCA_013399075.1. Taxonomy (NCBI): domain Eukaryota; kingdom Metazoa; phylum Chordata; class Aves; order Coraciiformes; family Cerylidae; genus Chloroceryle; species Chloroceryle aenea. The sequence goes on from VWZY01007073.1 coordinate 365,647, forward strand.
TGGCCATTTCACTCAAGCTTTAACTCAGCTAAAAAACTTGTATGTAGCCACACATCTTTTAAGAGCTTTCTGAAATTTGAGAGCAGGTTAAATCCTCCATGTAAATACAGCCCAAAATAGATACTGGCATACTGTGAAAAATGTTTTAAATGCAGAAACATTTTAGATACCAAGAGAGATATGAAAACTAAACCTTTGTATCCCCCTTGTGCTAGTGTTACACTGATATAAGATCAGATTTTAATCTTAGAGACATATCCATCACTGTATTGCAGCGATGCGGAAATTGTCATAATGGCACAAATTGACACAGCTGACCAAGTCCTTGGAGTACAGTAAATCCTGAAGGGGTTGTTCTCTTTATACTAACACCAGTTTTCACTCTCAGGTGAAGAAAGATTATGCTGTATTTCTATAGCACCACATAAAGATTTTGGGCACAGAGCCTAGAAGATAATTTAGATACCAGGGTAACTGATAGGAGGGAAGTGAAGAACTCCCCTGCCTTTCTTTTCATTTTTTTATAATCTTAAATTGCTTTTAGTAGTTCAGAAGAATCTGAAGCCTCATATGGAGTCTCCATCCTTCTCACTCCACAAGCCAGATGAGACAGTGGAGTGAGCAACCTTTTATCACTGGGCAGAGGTCATCTCAGCTGAGACAGGAATAAGAACACTTCCATAGTGTCAGCCCATAAGGAAACTGAGAAAACTACCTGGCAGTTTGCTTCTTTATTGATAAAGGCCACTTCCAGGGGGGTTATTTTTCCTAGCTGCTGGTTTTCAGTCATACTCATGTTACTGCTGTTTTTTTATTCATTCAGCTTCACTACATGGCCTTTTTTCTCCTCATCCATCTTTGATTGGCTCCCTTTTGTATTCCCTTACCAGAAAGAAAGGGTTTCTTCAGCAGTGGTTTGTCCATATACCAGTGTTTTGCACAAAGGATGTGGTTCCTCCCACCTTTGCCTCATATACATGTGTTAGCAGCCTCTTTTGATTTGAGAAATCTTTTCTGGTTTGCCTCCTTTCACTTGTGTCTGTATGTGCCTATCACTGAAAAATAAAATAAAATAATATGACTTCTCATCATTTTTCCTCTTTGTCTCTATGTTTAAACATTGCCCTTTATAAATGCAAATAAAAAGCTGAGATGATTGGGACTTCCAGTTCCTGTAAACTGCCCTGCATTGTCTTGGGAACCACTGTCATAGAAATAAAGTGGTTCAGAAGTGCAGAGAAGGAGCATTTCCAGAACAGACAAAGAAAGGTGAAGTACTGGTACTGCTGTTTTTCAGTGTCCTATCATTACCAAAAGTAGAACATGCTGGTCTGGCTCTGACTGGCTTACCTGAAAATCAATAGGACATGTCTGCCTTTTCTAAGCAGCATTTGCTTGCCTTTGTAACTATACTTGCTCTGACTTTGAAATCTGTAATCTAAATTATTCTCTAGCTGCATAATTTGAAGTTAATTATTTGTACATCTGCTTACAAAATCTAATGATTTTAAAAGGTTATTCCTCTCTCTACTAGACCGGTTATTTAGATCATTTGAAAGGTTATGTCACTAGCCGGTTTCTTATCCACTGGTTATCTTTGAAGTTACAGATTTTACAGTGTATTTTTCTTTAATCTGACCACTCAATGCCATTCACAACTGCACAGTAGTCTACAAAGTCCTTTAACACACCACCAAAGTATCCTGCTTAAGCAAGAGTTGAAGACTATGGTGTGTGTTCTGGAGTCATAGCTGCTCCTGCTTCCTGCAACCCCACCAGACCCCCTCTGGAGAAGCCAGCATAAACTTTGTCTGGTGTCTCATGAATTAAGAGCAAAGCAGCATTCCCAGTTCTGATATACAGCCTAAAGAAATGCTATAGTACTTGAAGAAGATATTAACTTCAGTCTCAGAGTGAGAAAAAAAATAAATCTGTGAGAAACAGTGTTCTTTTTCTATTGTTGTTGGTTTTGTATACTTAACTGGGTGGTTTGACTGGCTGAACTTTGAGGGTGTCTGTGGTGTGCACCAGGTTCTGCAGCAAACCTCTGGGAACTGAATGGGGGAAGCATGTCTGTCTAGGCAGCCTCCTCCGAAGATGCAGGCTTCCCATTTCACAAAGAACAAGCTTTGGGGAGAAAATGATCCTCTCTTTGTGTTTATTTATATTCCTGTGGAAGAAACATAGCATCACAGACCAAATTAATCAGGATCTATGACTCTTACACTATTCTAACAACTTTTCAGTGGAAAAGACCCATGTTTTGTGCTCATCTAAAGAGATGTTGTGTCTGTGTGTCTGTATGTGTTTAAAAGAATGTTTTACTAAATGAACTGGATCTCCTAGAGAGACACCTGGAGATAATGTGTAGTTGTCTCCCTCTGGTGTGCCCAGTTACATCCATATTTATAAACAACTTTATTCTCAGAACAGGATCCATTAAAATACTATCCCTAAGGCTGCTCTGGCTGTGGTAGATAAACATAAGTATATCTATGTATTTTTACGTCTAAGGATTGTAAGCTTGCATAGAAAGTTAAAAAGGGCAAAAGTTTAAAGCAGGATATGATTGAATAGACATGTAGTAGGAAATAAAATCAGATGAGAGTAAAGTGTCTTGTATGGAAGGAAGTCTGCTTGTTAGTAATGCAGAGATTCTCTAGCCAAGAGCCAGGCAAGTGTCTCTGAGGGGCAACATTTGAGAAGTCTACAGGCACAGGATGACTGTGAACAGCAGGAAGGTGACAGAGCAAATGGAAGAAGTTGAGAAAGCTTTGAGATGTTTCAAAGGATTGCATTCTCCCCTGCATGGAGGTGATAATCTGCCCTGAGCAGGGAGTGATGTAGCTCGTAAAAGTAAAATCAAAGTTTTCCATCTATTTCTGTTTTTACACAATGACTGTCTTGTATTGTCTTAAAATCCTGATGTTTAGCCGATTTTTTCTTATCTTCGATTCACCTGGGATTTGTCCTGCAGATTCAGAGTTCCATGGAAGGACACTAGTTTATACTGGGGACAATGTTTATTCCCAGCATGACACAGGTATACTATATCCCTGCCTGTTTTAAGTTACTGTGTTTTTATTTCAGTTCCTTTATACTTGTTGTACCTCTCTTTCATACCTACCATGCTCTTGGAAGGTGTTTGTCAGACAGTTTTGGAGAATGAAAGCTGTTTTAGCAGGTGAGTTGAATGTCCTGAAGCCAAATGCAAGCTTCAGGATACATTCATATACTCTAGCTATCACATTCATATACTCTAGCTATCACATTCAGATACTCCAGAATCTTCTTTTGGTAGGTTTTCTTACCACATTTCTTGCATGTTTCTGGCTACAGTTATAGCTCAAGGTGATTGATGTTTAACATATAGAGCAAGATCTTCCTGATCTTAGAGATGGTCATAAAAAGATAGGCATTCATCTAGTTGGAGAAAGCTGTTTACAGCACCTGCTTTGAAGTTCACTGATGCCACTGTTCAGACATGAAATAACAGTCCTGGCTCACTGGGGAGGTCCCATATGACTGGAAGTTGGCAAATATCACCCCAATCCATAAAAAAGGCTG
>VWZY01007073.1:369428-409347 GCA_013399075.1 Chloroceryle aenea
GGTGAAGGGACTTGAGCACAAGTCCTATGAGGAGAGGCTGAGGGAGCTGGGGTTATTTAGTCTGGAGAAGAGAAGGCTTAGAGGTGACCTCATCACTCTCTTCAACTACCTGAAGGGAAGTTATAGCCAGGTGGGGGTTGGCCTCTTCTCCCAGGCAACTAACAACAGGACAAGGGGACATGGGCTTAAGCTCTGCCAGGGGAAGTTTAGGTTAGATGTTAGGAAGAAATTCTTTACAGAGAGGGTAATCAGGCATTGGAACGGCCTGCCCAGAGAGGTGGTGGATTCACCATCCCTGGAGGTTTTTAAAAAGAGATTGGACATGGCCCTTAGTGCCATGATATAGTAATTGGAGTTGGATCAGGGGTTGGACTCGATGATCTTGGAGGTCTTTTCCAACCCAATCTATTCTATGATTCTATGATTCTATGATATGGTTGTAATCAGGGTTGTAATCAGCAGCCCAAAGTCCAGTGGGAGGCAAGTCCCAGGGGTTGATACTGGGGTCAGTACTGGTTGAGATCTTTGTTAATGACATGAACGATAGGACAAAGTGCACCCTCAGTTAGTGTGCTGTTGATACAAAACTAGAAGGAGTTTTTGACACAGTGGATGGCTGTGCTGCCATTCAGAGTGTTCTCAACAGTCTGGAGAAATGAGCACAGAGTAACTTCATGAAATTCCAGAAAGGGAAGTGAAAAGTCCTGCTTCTGGGGTGGAATAACCTCATGCACCAGCACAGGATGGAGACCAGCTGCCTGGAAAGCAGCACTGCAGATTTGGACCTGAGGGTCCTGGTGGACAACAAGCTGACCATGAGCCACCAATGTGTCTTTGTGTGAAGAAGGCCAACACCATCCTGGGCTGCATTAGGCAGAACATTGCCATCAGTTTAAGAGGCATGATTCTTTGTCTCTACTTAGCTGTGGTGAGACAGATCTGGAGTGCTGGGTACACTCAGGTTGGCCCATAGGCTGAAGTTCTCAGAACTTCCGTTGTAGTTTCCTTGGTAGAGTAAGGTCTGTATTGACTCCAGCTTGGTCACAGGTTCAGTTTTCATGCCTGTTCCATACAGGTCCTCTTGTCTGAACCCATCCTCAGAGGCACCAGCTTCAATTATACACCTGAGTACTACAATAACTCTTTTTGGCAAAACGTTTCTGATTTTTCATAGGAAGGACCTCATCCATATGCTAGGTGAAGTGGTGATTAGAAGGTGGAGATTAGGAGATGGAACAGTGTCTGTGCAAGAAAACCCCTGCTATAATCCAGATGGATTTATAAAACATTTGTCCCCCTCCTTGATATGACCCTTATATTATGGTCCTCCTTCTCTGTTACTAATATCTAATTTACTCTAATGCAAATAATTCAAATCTATTTTTCTTAAATAAGGTGATCACTTATTGTTACACTTATATTGTTCTCTTTGACAGGACATAAGAACTGAAGTATATAAAAAGTGAACAATAGCCTTAAGAGCATTGCAGACTTATTTTGTACAGATGGTAGCCATGTCCTGGTTCCTTTCACCTCAATTTTCTACTTTTTAGATCACAAAAAATGGCTTGTTCTTTTTAAAAATATTTATTTTTAGCCACAGAGACTTGGGTACAATAGCAACGTGCCTGCAGGCTGCAGCCCAACATTACTGTACTTGTTAACGTAAACTAGTAAAACAGTACACACCAAATACTGCCTTGTTATCCCTCTGTGACCTCATTGAGTTCAAGGGAGCAGTAAGGGGTAAAGAGTAGCTGTCTGACTTCATGTAACTGGCTGAAATAGAATGTGTAAACCTAATACTTACTGTAGGGCAATGATCATTTATTTTGGATTCATGATACTGACTGCTGTGCTGCTAGTGCTGTGATGACAGAACAGTATGAGAAAAAAAATAATTAAGCTATTAAAAGAGAGCATCCTGAGATTAGTTAAGAAATCAAAACCACTTGGGGCAAAAAAGATAGCTGACCCAAACTGAGACAAGCACAAGAAAGGGCTCATAGGGCAAACTCATCTCTGAAACAATTCTTTCTCCTTTAGTAGAGCTACAGTAGGTAAAAAATTGACCTGTATGGGTCACTTGGCTAAAAAGGGGAATGTCCAAAGTCTTAAAATAAATATTTCTTCATTTTAGAACTGTTGCCTACATAGAGCAGGAACTGGCCATGTATTATGCTAACTGGCTCATCTGGGAATGCATGCTATAAGCTGTGCAAGCTAAGTTAATGGAAATAATGACTGTGTGGTGTGGTTTTTTTACCCTTATTTTCCAGGAAAACAATCCTTATACAAGCACTCCGGCTGAGCGTATTGTCTCAAAAGCTTGTTTCTTGATAATTTTCAAATCTATTGACTACTTTCAAGCAAATCTAACATAAAAAGAGGTGAAGGAATTAGTTAATTTCTACAAATTTTGTGAAAATTGAGAGGGCCTTCTTACTACTTTTATCATTGGAAAGACCAATGATCAGAGTTTGTATTAGAATAACAGATGATCTACCGAAGAAAAGATTTAGTTCATTAATTCTGCTATCAAAGAACTCTTTGTTTCACTTCTAATCTCTCCTCCTTTTTCACATAGGATCTTCCTCCTTCCTAAAGGAGGAGTTTGCCCTGGTTGAGGAGGACTGGGTTAGGGATCAGTTGGGACACTTGAATATCCACAAATCCATGAGTCCTTATGGGGTGCCCCCGCAGGTGCTGAGGTTGCTGGCAGATGTCATTGCTAGGCCACTCTCCATCATCTTCAGTAAGTCATGGGCAACAGATGAGGTGCCTGAGGACTGGAGGAAAGTAAATGTCACTCCAGTCTTCAAAAAGGGCAGGAAGGAGGACCCAGGTAACTACACACTGGTCNTGCAGTGTGCCTTTCTGGACAAGAAGACCAGTGCTGTTCTGGGGTGTATTAGAAGGGGAGTAGCTAGTATGTCGAGAGAGGTGTTTCTACGCCTCTACTCTGTCCTGGTGAGGCCACATCTGGAATATTGTGTCCAGTTGTCCAACCAGGTACTAATCCATTTTACTATCTGCTCTTCTGTCCCACAGAATTTTTCCACAAGGATGTTATGGGAGACTGCATCAAAAGCCTTGTGAAAGTCAAGATAGACGACATCCACTGGTCTCCCTGCATCTATCCATCCAGTTACAATATCATAGAAGGCTATTAGATTAGTCAGGCATGATTCCCCTTGGTAAATCCATGCTGACTACTTCTGAGAACCCTCTTATCTTCCATGTGCCTAGAGATGACCTCCAACAACTGGACATAGACTTCTTTGGTATATTTTGCCATACTGATCAATCACTGTCAAAGTGGGTACAAGGATGAGAATGGAAAACTTCATCTGTTGTCCACTTATGTACAGAAGGCTAGACAGCACGGTATTAAGCATTATAAAAACTCTTAATGAGTTTATAGGCTAAAGAGAGAGGAAAAGAAATTTAAAGCTTGCTCAGAGCTAGGCAGAAGGCTAGTGATGAGAATCAGGACTCAAAACCTGATCTGTAATCTGAACTGTATCTTTTAGCCCTACAAGCCTCCTCTTCTTAGCTCTAGTCTATTGCTCTTGAGAAACAGATGAAGTCAGAAGTGTATCTATAGAGAGACTATCTTTCTTTTTTTTTCTGCCTGCTGTTGAAATAATTTCCTGTCTTAGCTGGTTAACCTTTCCTACTCATTTCTATTTTCATGCAATTTCTTATTATAGTTGCAAGTTAATCACAAATCTGTTGAGAGACTTCTTTTTAATCTAGCAGACTTCATTTACTTTCTGTGTCATTTAGAACAGTTGTGCTATGGTTAAGAGTGTCCAATTACATTCACTGCAGGAATAAAAAAACAAGAGATCAGCAGCCTACGATTTCATATGAAGATATCATCAAATGGGAAAACAAATTAGGTGCCTAAAAATAAAATTAAGAATAAGGATTCATATGCCAGATTTGCTTGTATTTAGTGACATAGAGTGACTTGTCAGATAATTTTTAAATACGAAAAAATGCGGCGTTTTTTTTTAAACAGTTCTAAACCAGAGCAGGAAAGGCAGCCTTCTGGAATCTATACAGACAAAATATTTTTGAGTGTCTGCCCCCACTCCAGTTTCTTAAATCTCATTGTGCACTTGCTGTCACATAGGAAAACACCAGAGATCTCTCCAATGCAATCAATAGATTCCTATCCTAATACAAAAATGGTTAAAGAAAACATCTTCTCTGTAATGATGGTGGAGAAACTGGTGAAAATGCAGGTATCACACACATTATCTAGTGGGTTATGTGCACCTTTGCTTACATGTGTGNTCTCTCCCTTTCTTGCTCCCACCCTTTTTTCCTTCCTCCCATCCCTCTCACGTCCCTGCAGTCAAAGGGTCCATATTTTAAATGGTGCTCTGAAAGCCCCTCAGTTAGGAAAATCTTATTACCTGTACAGTCATGGTTTCAAATGCAGACTTAGATCAATGTTTACTCATACTTTTCTATATTTCCAGAATACACAGGAGGTGGTAAACACCGATTCCATCATGCACATGATTGCTTCACCCTGGCACTGCCTCACATAAAGCATCTGCCTCAGAACCTGCCAATAACCAGACCACAAATGATCTTGAGCACCAAGAAACCTCTCTCCTGATCAGGTCAATAGATTATTAAAGCACTGGGTGACTAAAACAGGCAGTTCTGCAGGCAGAGATAAAATGAATAAAAGTCTCTGTCTGCTTGTCCAAATAACTAATTTTCACCTAGAAAAATCATAGATGATATCCCACTCAAATTTGACAGAAGAGCAGGTCTTTATAGCTGAACTCCAGATATTATTAATCTATCAGGCTCTCAAAAAAACCCAGGAATCACATATCTCCCAGAATAACTCCATGTTCCCCAAGAAAACAGGGATGAATCTGAACCATGTTGTCAAATATCAGTCCTTATAACTTATCTGCCATAAATGTTCTTCAAGAGTAAATACAATAGAGTAATTTTCTAGGTACCAGATTGATTAAAATTGCAAACTACTATTCAGAGCTTGTAATGAACCACATGAAACAGCCTAGGCTTGGATTCATTACCCAAGTTACCATGGCATCTTCTGAAATCGTAAAAAAGCAAACAAGCCCAGCAGTATAATTGAGCCTTTAAAACAGGGAAACCTGTCCTCAATTCAAAAGTAATAAGACCCATTTCAGGTCTGTGTGGCTTTAAATTCTCCTGGATTAACTGAACATAGGTTGTTGGTCTGTGCATGCATGTGTGTCTGTGTGTCTCTTTCTTTATCATCTAATTTCATGAAGCTGAGAAGGTTTGTTCATTACCAGAAAGAGTGGAATAGGAGGAAGGTAAAAATCAGTCTTTTCAAGATAATGTGTAGGATGCTGTTGTGTAGTGCTGTTTTTTAACTCTTTCTGCACAGGTGAAAGCATGGCTCTGCCTGAAGAAACTATGCTCTGTTATCCTAAAATCCTGGAGCATTCCACTTTCCTCTTAAAGTAGGAATTAAGTCAGAGTAATTTATGCCCAGTTGCCTTAATATATCCTGATAGTGAAGCTTTTGCTTCTGGGCCCACATTACTGCTTTCATAACTGGATACTTGTTCCTTCAGCATGCGTGCTTACACACAGGATTAATTTTGTTTTAACTTTGTACATTTTTCAATACCTGGATATTTTTACATTAAGATTGGCCCTTCATTGATTCCTGCAAGCTGGAACCAAAGAATTCATGATAAGACTCCTATAATTCCTGTCTAGCCTAATAAATACAGGGTATGAGGCAATGCAATCTGCTGAAACACTGGTGTACATTTTAAACAGTCATCATGGTGTAAATATTCCTAAATAGAAGTCCATGGTAATCTAATACAATACTGTGATCTGCAATATGGTAATTACAACTGTGACTTGACTCATTAATTTTGGTAACAGTTGTTAAGCAGCTCATTAGGTGGGTATTGAACAGCAGACGTCAATCTGGGGAGCCTCTCAAAACCTTCCAATATTTTTCTTTTCACAGCAAGGAGCATGGTGGTGGTGGGGGAGGGAGGCTGGACCTAGGGACTCATGGGCTGTTAAATTCTGGGCAGTTCATGATCTTGGAACTACTGTGATAGCTCTGTGAGCCAGAATTAAGATATGATTGTATAGTACATTTCAACTACTGGCCTTGAAAAATTTGCCTCGGTTGCTCACAATGGTTTTAGTCCAGCATATCCTTCAGCTTCTACTGACAAGCAATGGGGCTAACAGAGTACATCCCTACAAAAGATCACACAAAACTAGTCTGTGCTTCTACTTCTGCATTTCATGTCACACTTGTGTGTGATTTGATGTTCTAATGTGATGATTTTTGGTGCTTATTTGTATTAATTCAGCTACAGTACATCAGCTGGAAATAAACAAGCATTAGTTCCTCTTCATATCTCTGTATGCTGGTTATGGTGAGCAAGACCACAAAATTTACAGATGTGAATATTAAGCTGTCAATGGCAAGCACATGATGTATAACATCTTTAACATATGCTTTAATTTCAGTGCTTCTGCATATTTCATCAATTCACTCTTAGGCACTTAAAGAAATGGCATGGCAATGACCAAAAATGGACAGTACCGGCCAGGTAACCACCCTGCATAGTGGAATGTAGATTTGACTTCTAGTATTTAGTTTTTCCTTTTCATTTTGATATGTTTCTTGAGCAGATTCCTCAAGGGAATTTGAATCTGAAGTTGAAGGACCGCAAACATCAATGCACACACAAAGGGCCAGGTTCAGCCACAGTGTCCTTAGATTTGCACGTAGTTCAATCTTTGAACTGTATGAAGTGTGAAAGCTATCAAAATTGTCTCCTTCCTCCTCCACAAAACCTGCCCAGACAGGCACAGAAGTGCCAAGATCAATATCAGACTGCAGTATGGAGGGAAAAGCTGTAGCTATTCAAAAGTTTTTAGTAAAATCTTTCAGTCCAACTCTGCAAAGCTTTGGGCAGGAATAAAGGCAGGAGCACAACATTTAAATAATGTCTCCTGCCCAGTATATAACAGGGGTCTTTCTGTTGGTGTGCTTCCCCTAGTGTCTGCAGCCATGAGCGAAGCCTGAGTCTCCAGAAAACAAGAAACATCATGGTGATTTGCAGCTGTCAGACAGTTTTTGGGTTGCAAAAACTTAATCTGCTTTCTTAATCTCAGTCTACTTTTGTGTGGATCTTCCTTACACCTTTCTTTCTCCACACCAACAGCCCAAGACATGTTCTGCTACTGATATATAGACACTTCCCTCCTAACTAAATGACAGTTTTCTGATATTTAGACCAATTAAACCAATGGTGCAATGTCTTCTGGACATTTAGGTATTTTTATCCCCTGAGTGACCGACTATATTAAAAAGTACTTTTCATCGATTTTTTTCCTTCCCTATCCTTTAATTATCCTCATTTCATTCTTGGTAAACAGTGATACTGAATAACACCATAACCCTATACTACTAGGAGAAGTACTACTACTAGTAGCAGCACTTAAATGACAAATACTGTTATGACAGACTTAAGCTTAGTTTAGAGATGAGAGATGTAAACTACCTACTGTCCAAGATGTGGTTTGCTGAATCTTTGCAAACTGGGCTTAAAAAAGGTTACCAGGGCCTCTGAGTCATCCACATAGGGTAAAGTATTTACTATCCACAGCAACATTACATCTCTTTAAATTCTCTGTTAACATCTTTTCCTCCCTCTCAGCTCCACGCTGGCTCTTTAATAATGATATTGCAAATAACACAGTCAAAATGGTAGGGTGTTTTTTTTTTAATTCCTGACATACTTTCTACTATTTAGTCACATATGGAATAAGACTTTTAAAAGTCTGTTTTTCACCACCAGAATACAATCTGGCTGCTGTTGAATGCAAGCCTTCTCCCCTGGGTCACCTGGGTCTGGAACAGCATTTTATGTTTCTGTCTTGCTAAGTATTCATCTATTTTCAAATGTTACTGGCAAAAGTCTCCTCCTCTGGTCTTAAATTTAATTCCATTAAGTAAATTTTTGTAGGGTATTGGTTATATGAAAGATGCTACACGTTAGTTCCACCTTCTCTAATGTAAGCTATTGAAAAATTGATTGTCTATTCCAAGTTAGCTGCCTAGGTTCCTTCTGTGGTCAGTGGAGAGATAAATTATTTAGCCCATCCTATGTAAGTATTAGAGGACAAACTGCAAGTTATATATGGGCTGGTTAATACTGTGAAGAAAACTGCTCTCTCTGACTTAACTGTATAACCAAGGTCCCAATACACCTCAAAGTCAGTCTGGATCTAAGTTCTGACAGCTCACATGATTTCTCAGAGCACAAGCAATCTTGCATTGTGGTAAGGAAGTTTTATTTAATGCCAGCCTCAGCTAGCCTTTCTTATGGGGAATAAGCAGTTTATTTTTCCTCTTATTTTCTATTTTTCATGCATGCTGCCAAGAGAAGCTTCAGAATTTTATAAGCTCTTCAGCAAGCAGTTGTCTAAAGTCCTGTATGAATGGCGTCACAGTTCAAGTGATAGAAAAAAGGCAAGCACTTGAAGGATCCTTGAAAGTGTTACTAGCACTCACTTCCCTGTTTACGTCCTTTTGCATCATTCTCTGTCACGTATTTTTAGAGCAGAGCAATTTTGCTCCCCAGCTCCATCGCTTGCCTTCTTGTCTGTGCTGAGCTATTTGCCAGAGATGGGAATTGTAAAGAAAAAGCCCTTTGCCAGATCTTCACTTCTTTGCCTTGTGATTGCCTACTCCCTGAAATCAAAAAGCTGCACTAAATAAAAGTTCAATTCTGCTTAGTTCTGTTAGGCAAGTATAAAAACCCAGAAATGTACAAAATTTTGCTCCACTCAGACTCCCAGAGGTTCAAACTATTTCAAGCCTGGACAAACACAGAGCTGTTGACTCCTGTTTGAAGTTGGACTAGTCTGGCATGATATCGTATTGGTGGCATCTCTGGTGTACATGGTGCATGTGCATGAGTCAAGGCTGCTGGTCTGGAAGGGGTGAGCCCTGAAGGGAGCTACTAAATATCTCATAGCATCAGAAAGGCAGATAGAAAGGGAAGAGGGATAATGATGTAAGTCTTCACATAAAGAAAAATAAATTGCTGTGCACCATAAAGCAGCTGAATTAGTTCATAAACTGAGTATACCATGTGTGGTTACTCAGTTACAAGCCACTAGATACAATCAATAATTCTGCCCTATCATTGTACCATAACAGTATCACCTGGGCATAAAGGGCTAACAAAATCTGCATCTATTATAAACTCATTTTTTCTATTGCAATTCCTCTCAAGATACATTTTTTTTATGAGTGTTAAGTCTCATCTGTGGGGGAAGAATAATTTAGAGGATCAGTAATGGGATGTGGAACATTTCACCTCCAGGTCACTTGTTTGAATCTAACCCTGAACCAGTAGTGATTGAAAATCATTGCCATCTGATTGCTTTTTTTTTTGCTGGCCTAAAGGATATGAACCATGTCTAGAGCATAAAATACGTGTGTCCACATCAAAGATCTTCCTTCAGATAGTAGTTTGCCTCTTTACACTCCCAACAGAGAGACAATCAGGGTGGAATTGGTGATGGCGAATGAATTGCATTATCCCCCATGTTGGGGGTAACCTTTTCACATAAGTGGTATATTCTGGTAGAATTAAGGAGAAACTTTTATTGCCTGCATGATACTCTGCAGAGAGATAGTAAACCAAGCTGTTTTGAGTGCTAAACGTTCCAAGGGAGTTGAAGTAATTCGGGACTTACTATATAATCTGCACTACCAGTCAAGAAAAACTTTTATCAGAGATTTAAGGATCCTGAAAAAAATAAGGTGTATGTGAGAAGTGGAGTGCAAGGAAAAAAAAAAGGCAGAGGTCATGGTCATACCCCAATAAAATATCACTGAAACCATGAAGTTATTGGCCAAGAACTCATAGTTCAGCTAATCTACAGCATATCACACATTGTCCAACAAAACCATCCCTTTTATGATGACTTTTAAGTGATGAATTTATGCTTCTCTAAATGATGCAGTTTGACTGTGATACTTCCTTTGGCTTCCCTTCTCTGATTTCTTTTGTACTGAACTACGTGGTTGCCTGCTAGACACTGTAACTCAGGAGGAATATGCCTGGAGAAGAAGGTCCATATTTATACCAGAGGGAGGAACAGCTATTTTTAGAAGGTATTATACATCTGTTTTGGATCTATGGCATTGTTCTAGAAATAAAGCATCTTCTTTACTGTTACCTCAGCTGGTTAATAGTGGTCCACTAGAGGACATGACTGAATGCAAATGGCCATGCCTATGAAGTCACCTTTCCTCTGTCTCATCAGGCATGAGGCACCTCAGGTTCAGAAGCTACAAATCTGTATTTCTCAGCGCTGCCACAACTCATGACTAATTCTCCTTTTACAGGCCTCTTTGTTTTCTCAGGATAGTAGATCAATCAGACAATGCAAGGAATGCTCTTATTATACCACAGGACCAGACAAACTAAAATCAGATTAACTCTATGAAGCACAGGCAGAGGAACAGGAGTTTTGTTATTTCTCTAACTGTAAAGCCCTGCTTTAATCACAGAGCTTTTCTTAATTCGAGGTCTAATCTACTTAGGTAAAATCCTTTTTGAATTAGTATGAGTAATGACAAAGCTAAAAACTATGGCAAGACTTCAAGATTTGGCACTGTATAGTTTTGGGTGTTTTGGAGTTTTGTTTGTTTGTTTGGTAATACAGGTCCTTGCAATTCAATACAAAGTAATGTTCAATACCAATTCAGGAAAAAAAAAATGAAAAAAATAGAACTGTACTGCTGCCTTCCACATGCCAGTAAGAATAATGTCTTAGATTATAAGAAAGGGCAGTAGCAATATCACCAGTGCAAAGAACAAGTAGCAACTTCTGGCTGCTTTATCACTTTCTTCTTTTTCTTTTCTTTTCTTTTCTTTTTTTTTTTTTTTTTTTTTTTTTTTTTTTTTTTTTTTCTTTTTTTTTTTTTTTTTTCCAATTTAAGATCAAGATCTTGGAAAGAATTACATTCTGTCTTAGGAGGAACTGACAGAAACACATTTTCAATTACCAGTGGGTGACAACAGAACAACAATGTTGGTACTTTTTTAAACAAGGTTATTTCTTGGTTTACAGAGGTGACTATTTATAAATGACTGAACAAGGTTCTCCTACAAATGATCTAATTTAAAAAAAAAGAAATATCCCCATTATGGGAATGGAGATGTTCAATTTATATCATACACTCTGTTTTAAAGGGCAAAGGGTCTTTGTGCACAGAAAAGTTGCAATAAAATATTTTTAACTAATCAGTTCTTTAAATAAAATCTACCCATGTGATGGGGTTTCTTCTGCCAACCCTTTGCATCGACACAATCCTGCTGGACTTCAGTGACTCCTGTCTAGGTTCTGTCTTGTGCAAACAGGCCCTTCAAAGAGTGTGGTACCACCTGTAAACCACCACCTCTTTGAGGAAAGAACAATGCTTTACTGTGCAGCCACAAAAACCATCAGGAACATGAGTCCATTTACAGATAGCAGACATCAGTGTGGTATTGTTAAGGAGAATAAAGAAATTTTGCAGGTTTTCAGTGCACGGAAATATATGCTTTTAGTGAGCTAAGCAGGAGGGAATGATGGTAGAGCTCTCGTTTCTATGTGATTATAATGAAGAAAGAACTGTTGCTACACTATTCCTGCTTAAATATTTATCTAATTTGAGCTTTGTCAATATAAAAAAAATGAATTGTACAGTAAGATGACCTAGGACAAACACCATTCTGATGGCTAATCACAGTTCAGCAGTGCTGGAAAAGAATGCATTACACAGATGCACAAGTCAGAAAATGATCCAAGTGCAAGGCAGCATGACTCCCACCTAATGGGGCACTTTCTGAGACTGTAAAACAGGTGATATAAAAATTACACCAGAGTAACAGCCTTTTGTATGTAAAGAAGTCACATAAACAAGGCAGGCAGTTTGGTACCTGGGAGATGGAAGCTGAAGAGCAGGAAAGCAGCAAGCAGGAGTCCCTGACAGATGCAACCTATTTTGACTTACGTTGATAAAATCCCAAACACGGCTGGCACCAATACTGCAGCTATATCCATTTATCTTAGGGTGAGGGCCCTGACAAATGCTGGTCCTTTCTGGAACTGGTTTAGTGTGTTTTTACAAATCTGACAGTGTCGTGGTCATACATGTATGTTCTGAAGTCCAAAACTGAAGGGATGACAGACCCGTTGAAATCTCTGGGCAATGACAGAAGGCTGGAAGGAGTGATCTGATGCTGAAGTCTGCCATTGAACACTCAGAGCTTGGGAGATCAGGTGTGATAAAGGACTTGGTGTTGATGGAGGACTTTAAATACTCAGGCATCTTTTGGAAAACTGGTATAGTGACAAACAGCCTGTCACAGGCTCCCTACCTTCAAAGAACTTAACAGCAGTTTGTTGCAGACAAGCAGCTTGTGTGAGAACAGTTGTGAAATAACATAGGGCACAATTATAAGGAATAAAAAGTGAGAGAAAACAGAATAAATGTAAAAGACTATAAAAAATTCCAGGACCCTGGGAAGATATTGAAGCAGGGGTTTAAATAATCTGGAAGAGAGAGGTCTTCCTGGGAACAGTCAGCTTGACACATGCATAATATCTTTCTGTGACAGAGAATAAACTGTGCTTCATATCCTCTCTGAGCAGGAGAATGGGAAATTTGTTTAAGTTGCATAAAAGATTAAAATTATATATACTAAAAAAAAAATAAATATATGGGGGACAATGTATTTTGGAAGACAGTTAGGCCTTCAAATGGATTATTTGGAGAGGATGTGGGATTTCCTTCCAGGGGTAGCTTCCAGGTACAGGTTAGACAAGGCATCATGAGCTGTTCAAGTATAACTGATCTTGCATGGGAGGCACTGAGTGGGCAAGGCTTGCTCTGTGATGAGGGAAATCACTTAGTATTCTTCTAAGAAGAAAGCTGAAATTTGAGAATAGGTTTCAAAAACTAGCCTTCATGGGGAAAAAAATATATTGACATTAAAGATTATTTTCTTCAAAAAGCTCCCAACTCCCTCACTGTTCAGATTGAAGATTTTACCTGTACAAAATTGTCAAACCTTTTATTTTTCTTCATTTTTCTAACTTAACTATTTCAAAGATATCTAATTTGTGTTAAATAGCTTTCCTATATAGATCTTTCTTCAAAGCTTTTTCACACACCTACTGTATTTTACTTTTCCTGGCTTTTCCTGAAGTGTAATTTTTCTTTCCTGTCTTGCTCTTTCATATCCAACTGATATGTTATAGATTGGCCTAGCAAAACAAGTTTTGTAGTTTAGCTGCTTATAAATTGTGACTGCTCTTTTGGCAAGGGAGGAACATTTTAAATTTTGGCAACAAAATGCTTCAGTTTCATTGAATCTGAGAAACCTTGGACTTTTCTTAATAGCAATAACAGTTACCATTTAAATCTAAATGGATACTATGAACTATAACTGGTCTGGACAGGGTGTCTTTTGAAGTATCTGTTTTGGGAAAAACAAACACTGAAATTGTCAGAAACAAGAAGAAGTTTAAATAAACTCACAATTTCCCTTTTTTATGAACAACAGTACATAATCCCAGAAAGGGTAAAAGCTGAAATTTGCTCCATGACATTCCCAGGACTCATTCTACTGCTAGACTATGCTTGCTACCCAGAAAACTCTTGACGCTGAAATTAAATAGAAACTACCAGCAGTGGAAGGAAATCTTGAATTTCATGACCTAATACAGTCAGCAGACAAATCTCTGCCAATTATGCTTGCCTTAATTTTGTAGCAAGATCTATTCCAAAAGGCCTGAGATGATTCATTTTCTTTTGGATTTATAATTTTCTCCACAGTTTATAGAGAATACTGTGAACATAACGTTGAAAACAATGTATGTATAACTATTTCCCATAGCTTCTGTGCTTGCTGTTCAGTTTGAGGGGACATAAAATGCTTTTTCTGTCACCTTCAATGGTCCAAGTGTCCCTCTTAAATGCAAAAAGTATATATTCAGAGTACGAGGACTGATTCAGATAACCACTGATACCGAGACCTAGACTAATACTTAGGCTGGAAATACCAGAAGATTAATTTTTATCCAGTGCTGTTTCTATAATTTTGTTTCTAGACCAAGATGGAAAAAGGCACACAAGCAATATTTTATGGTAAGGCAGAAGAGTGTAAAGAAGATAATGGGCTATGTGCGTATTTTATAAAAAGGTTTAGTTTTGGCTTTATACAATAATGAAAAATTTTGTCTAAATAAAGTTAGTTCTCACTTTATCAAAATATTGTACAGGCCCACAAAACCATTGCCAGTAAATTGTTGTGGATAATGTCTTGTGGCTAAATGTTTTCTTTACTATTTATTCAGTATATTTTACTGTATGAAAGTTAAACATGTCTACAGTACATTTTTATGAACCATCATTCTAGAATGGCTAGAACCTAAACACCGGTGTAACATTTGCAGTGTTGCAGTATCTGTGGTCACTTCAGAGTTTGTGATTTTCCTGAATTTCACTAGAAACACTAAATTAGCCACTGTTCTGTTTATAGGTAAGCCCCACACTGGACACGAGGGACCATCCCCAGAGAAGATGACATTGCAAGCCTGTGTGAGGGTAGCTTTTGTCAGGTTGTCCTCATGAATGCCAGGGAAGAAAGCCCACCTACAGTGGCAGTGTAAGGGCTGCACAACACTGTAAGATGGCTATCATACAGGACTTGATGTTTCCTGAGCTCCCATTCAAATAGTGGTAAACCCACTTCTGGCCATCATGATGCTTCTTTATTTAATTTCTTTTCTTGGAGTGTATGAGTTTTCCTTTCTTCTGTTTTTTGGTTTTTTTTTAATCTGCCACCAAACTATTCATGAAAATATGATTGGCAGATGCACCAAATGAGCAATGGCAAAAGGTCAGTCTACAAGTGAAATATGGCTGCCATATGCTGGCAAGTACAACATAGGGCAGGCATAGAAGACAGGAGATACAGAAGAATGACCAGCCTGGCCAGTTTCATGCAGCTATGAAAAATGGGAATATGCTGTTTAAGTGAAATCAAGGCATTTTCTCATGTTGTTCCTTCAGGTATGACTTAATATGATTTCTTTCAGCAGCTCAACTGGACTAAATATGTACTTCAGACTTTTTGTAACTCCAAACCTGTAGTCTGAAGTTTCCACCAGTGCAATGTGTCCACTAAATCAGACATTATTTTCTCCAGATGTTGAGCATCTGTCATTCTTAATTAACCAAACAGGAGTTGAGGCTGTGGAAAAGCATGTAATTTTAAATGTGACTTGCAGTGGGATGGAAAACTGGAATTTTGCCCTTTCTTCTTCTTCATGATGTGAAAGAAGGGCTAGAAAACCTTTCTGAGTCTAAATTTATTTTAAGTGATATGCTTAGAAATACCAGTAATACGAAAGTTACCGATTTTCTAGGGAACTCTTTGGAAGCTTCATCTCCACGTATTATTTATTTGTACTGAGGTATGTCCAAGTAGGGATCAGTGCTGCAGTGTGCATATGTGATTTGTACAGAATCTGGCTCAATCTTTATTTGCTCTTAAAAGCTCTGTGGGTTTTAAATCTTAAACAAAGGCATGTTTTCTCAAAAGTTTGGGTTTTTTTTAGGTAGAGCTATTGAATTAGTGTGTTTGATTTAAGAAGGGGAAACAAAATTCCTTTGCCATTTCATCAGTATGGGCAGAAAATGTTTTGGCTTGGACTCACGTGCTATTGGTTAACCTGGGAAACATTTAGTGTATCACCGTTTATGATTAAAATATGTCTTCTGTAAATATTTTTAGAATTGTGAAGATAATAGACTTGCAAATATTTGACATACATTAGTGAGCTTTCTCTGTAGAAGGTGCTAGTTGTCTGTAGAAGGTATACTTTTTCTGGCTTTAAGTCTTCTTGGGAAAGAACAACAAAACAAAACAAAAACTATTGCAAGAAATGTGAATTGCAACTCTAAATTGTGGAAATAGCAAATGAAAGCCCAACCCAAAATATGTGTATTTAAAAAAATAGCAAATGTTCAGGGACATCTATGAGATATGTAATAAAAAAGCAAATACAGACACAGCTTGATTTTTTTTTTTCATTTACATGGTATCTCTGAAAGAGATTTAACTCAATTGTTTAAGTAGAAATGTGTCCTTTGGAGCTCCTTCTGTTTTCCCTTAAATCCTCTTAGTTCTTCTGGGTACTCTGAAAGCCTTAATTGTGCAGAGACAAGCTATCTCTTTCAGCTGAGTCAGAGACACCTATAAAATCAGAGCTGTTCAAATCAGATGGAGAAAATGTAAACAGGCTCAATCATGCATGAAAGCTTTCTCACAGTATGCAGATACAGAATACAATTTGAGAGTTCCGGAAGTGCAAAAAGTTGTATCATTTGCATGGTAAGATCAGGGTTAATAAAAGAGGAGCTGAAGCAGAAAGCTAACTCCCACAGAAAGGAGGAGCAGAGCATGAAGGTTTTTTCACTGAACAAGGATTAATCAAGCATCTAGGATAGTTTAAAAAGATACTACATGCAAGAAATGTTAGTATCTTTTCATCTGTAAGGCAAAGATGATCCACAAAATCACTGAGGTAACTTCCCTGGCCCTGTGTGCACAGCTGCTGTTGATTTCACAGAAAAGCAAAAGCATAGAATAAAATATTTTATGGATAAATATATGAGGTGATGTTTTCCTTTCTCTCAGATTTAAGCATCTAGTGATCAGGTGTACTAGACTATTTTGTACTACATCTTATTTTAAACAGTAACTAGAACCTTTAAAACTGATTACTGTAGCCCAGTGTTCATCTCACAATATTGGTCTTTATCTATAGTTTATTTTTTTCTGAACTACATTATTTCATTTTCTTTTTCCTTTGGCTACCGACCGCATGGGATTGCAATGAGAGTTAGTCCTGAAACAAGTAGCACTAGAATGGTGGGGTGAAGTTTGAAAACACAACTTCTTTTCATGTACTTCCTACTTATACTGTCAATCCCAGTGCTGCTTTCCTATAAGCATATGTTCTGTAATTTCTTTTTGATCAGCATTTGAGTCGCAGACAATCTGCCTAAATTGTCACGGGTTCTTTAAGTATTGTGAGAGATATAAAGATCCCTTCTCAACTTGTTTTGGATGCTTTTATCTTAAAGATGTAAGACAAATGTCTATTTTGTTAAAAAAATCAGTCTTAATTTTTATATAACTGATGTTTAAAGAGTATTGCATCTTTTCAAATATCTTTTAACCTTAAAAAAAAAAAAAAAAACAGGGAGGAAAATCTCTACTTTTCTGCATTATATTATGAGCTACAGCATTCAGTCTAGTTAGGTGTGACTAAACCTCAAACTAACAATGAGTTTTAACATGTTGTGTGCTGTCTACACAAAATACCAATAAACTCTTCTGAATCTTCTTCACACTGAGAAAAAAATCCCCAAAACCAGCTTTACTGGGGAAAAAAAAATGCAGTATGAGTTGATAACTACAGCTTTTCTGATGATCAAGAGGAAAAGTAAATATCAATAGGGAAATTGGCCCTTCCAAGATCTCCTCTTTGTATCAAAAGAAGCAATATTAGAGAAGCTTTAAGGGTTTCATATTCTCACAGATGCAAAGCAGCTGATTCAAGGTACGCCACAGTGAAACACTCTGATCATTAGAGAAATGCAAGGATTTTGCAAGGAACTATGACAATGAAAACCTTCTTTTACATTCAACAACACCCACAAAAGCCCATCTCTGGAGGCACTGAGACAAGAAATAGTGCACAGCAAATCCTAGGAGACAGGAGAACAAGGGACTGATGCCAGGAGTGTTATAGGATTGCATTCCCTTGCCTGCACACTCTTCTGGTGAGCTGTCTTTACCAGGTTGCAATCAGGAATGTACCCTTGTATTGCTGGAAGTAACATGTTTTTTCCATTTTTAACCATATTTATTTTTAACAAGTTAATTCAATAGACCTAACATATTGGCATGCTTTTTAATTTCCCTAGAGTTAAGGGGTTTGCATAAGGCGCTGCTGTAGACAGACATACTTTTTGAGATCCTGGCAACGTTGGGGGTCCCTGTATTCCAGAAGGGATTTGAGAACTGGTACTGTCAGCTGTCAAGATGTAGAGGTCAAACACATCCTGAGAGAAGTTAAGCTGGTGTCCTTGGAAAAGAGGTCTGCAGTGATGGGAGATCCTATGGCTTCAGGAGCCACATATAGCCTACTTAATCGGAACATTTTAAAATAATGGTGGCAGCTTGAATTTTCCTCCAGCTCTGGTGCCTTGTGAAAAGTCACTGAAGTTTTAAAGGTGATCATCATTTAAGGACATCTGACCCTCTTCTGCACTCAGGTTTGCTTGCACAAGGCTCATTGAAAGCCAGTCTATTTTTTTTTTCCAGAAAACTCTGAGTAAGCTGCATGTATTCATGAAACCAAAACATAGTTGGCATAATTTTCTTCAGTGAAGGACATATGAGTAGCTAATCAGAAATGAGTAGCTAATCAGAAATTAGACTTTTGCATTATATATGAAGCAGAATTGTGCTCATTCTGAGGCAATTGGGTCTGCCTTGTTCTGTCCAGAATATTATAGCTTTCTAGAGGAAAAGAAAGCGTCCCTGCAGTGGACAACACATTAAATGAGCCAGTCAGTATGAAAGTTTCATCCCAACTCCCTGACTACAGATTGGTTGACCTTGTTGAGCAAAATGTTTCCTAAAACTCATACAAGAGGTATGAGAATATTTCTGCAAGGTGTCCTACAAAAGCTCAGTAAGAACTTTGCTTCAGGAATATCCCTTAACACTGCATTTTCAGACTAATCATCCAATGTTTCTTGAAAATGCTTCTTTTTTTTCACAGCTTTCTAAACCAATGGGGGACATGAACAAAAAGCCTTTAATCACTATCTGTCTTTATGTACTTTAAAGAAACCTGTAATAGACAGTTTGAAACAGTGTTATGCAATGTTGTATAATTCAGTGCTGGCCACAGTTATAAAATTTTAATCTAAAAGCAATATTGACTTAAACAGACTTCATACTGATATCTTTTTAAGTACTTCTCATTGCAACTGTTGTTGTAATACTTAAAAAGACAGGGTGAAAAATTCCTCTGATTTTGGATGAAATATGATATGAATGTATCTTTTGTATGAGGGAATAAACAATTAAATCAGAGGAAGAACTTAACTACATTACCTAGACAGATGTCATCAGCTGATGTCACTGAAAGCCAAGCTGAAGTACTGGAGAAACCATGCAGATTTGTGTCAAACAATGGTTGCACAAATTTTCCATTAACTGCCTATGTGAATGCATTAACATTTTCCAGTTTAACCTGCACAAATTTGATAGCAAGCCACAAACAGTTAATTCCACAAACAGTTAAATTCCATTAATAAGACAAATGAATGAGAACATGGAACACTTTAGTCATCTTGCACACCCTAAAAAGGTTTCTTTTTTTTTTTTTTCCATGAATACAGAAATTCTGACCTAAACACCTCTTATTTGTGTACCTATATAGTCTTCTTACCCACTTCAGGAGGGCTTCTCATGAGCCTGTGCTTAAACATGTAGAAAATTAGGAGTAATTTTTATACTTTCCGAGGACCACAGTCTTGGGTATAATAAGAAAAATCCTCATCCTTTAGCTTTTTGATTAAGAGCACAGGTGACTGCTAGTCTTAATGGCAGCATCGAAGGCCAAGGGCAATGAAGTAAAATCATACAAGTGAAACTGCATCTGTCTTGGTTACAGTAGGAATATAACATCAGCTAATATTTCTTCATGAGAGTATTGTCTCTTTTACCATGGTGACTTTAAAGCTATTTCAACTTCCTATTCCTCACAATTATGTTAGGGGTAGGTCCTAGTAAGCTCATAAAGGAATTTTGGCTTGAGAAAATAGGCAAAAGCCAAATTTTGAAGTTTAAAACATGAATACCTGAAAAAAAATCTGTGTAAATTGAGTTGTGGCAGACACTTTACCAGCACTGTTTTTACAGCAAACTCTTGCTCATACATCATCTTGCAAGTGCAGATTTACCCTTCTTGCCCATCTATCCCTCCCCTGGGTGTTAGAATCCATGGAAATAACAAATGAGGCTTCATTAGCATTTCTGCAAGAGCCTTTGATCAGATGTCTCATTTAGGGGAGGAAAGGAAGAATGGAAGGAGAAGGCCACATGGTTATTGCTCCTTGTTACTGCTGGCTGTTCTCTCCAGCCTTCCTGTTTCCGATGCTGACATATCAAAAATCTCTAGAGATGTCAGTGTTTTTAAAATGAATACACAGATTCACTCTGCATATCTGCCTTGGTTCTTTAGAAAGAAAAAACTCCTCATTCCCATCTGTATCTAATTCTTGCTGGATGCAGCTTGGATGTGGCCCTCCTTACTAGAAGGTCTAAACGATTGATGGATGGTTGATCTTGTCATGCAAATATCTACCTATGTATTATGTGTTTGTGCAAGAGTGCACATGAATTTGAGTACAGATTGTCAGTTCCAACAAAGACAATAGTTAGTTCACCCACCATCACAGTCTCTTCTACAGCTGATCAGGGTTAGAGATAGCGGGCTGCTTAAAAGGAATGAGTACAATTTTTGTTACTTCTGAGGTGAAATATTCACCTTGAACAATTCTTTCTTACTGGCATAGTACTAGTGTGATTAAAAGGAACTGAGAAAACTCTGGTTTCTGCTACTGGAGGTTCATAGCAACAGACAGCTCAAAATCATCCTGTAAAACTATCCCCATAGGTTCTGTTTACAAACTGTTGTTAGGAGTGAAGCGTAAAGGGCACTGAAACCCCCTCTTAACAGCACTGCAGAGGTTCCAGGCACTGCTTTTGCCTCAGACTTGTGCTGGATCACCACCATAGACTATGCAGTGCTAGGGGCTGTCCTGGGTTCTTGGATGAGCAGGTAACAAAGCTGGCTGACAGCCACAATTGCTTGATTTTTGTCTGTCAGAGCTATGGATTAAAGAAATGAAGTCTAGACTCAAGAAGACAACTTCTGCTTCCAGAACCTTCTGTCATGGCAAAATATTGGAAAATAAAAACAAATTGAAAGAATCTGTTTTTAGCCTTATTTTCTCTATCTTACCACTTCCCCTTGGTTTTCTGCAACATCCACAGGCAATACTTTCTGAAGTTACTCTAGGCTACCTAGGCTCCCCTAGGTCTTCCTCTCCAAGGATATTTTAATGTCTTAATGTATGTATGCTGTGCGTGTTTAAAAAAATCCATCCAATATTGTGCCCAGCATTGCATAGACGCTTTCCCATTCTTATTTACCGTGTCCTTTTTTAACAACAGTAGTGAAAGTAGTGTCTTCCAACATCACTTTAGATCTTATTTCTATTCTTACATCTCCAATTGAAAAAGCTGTCTGTTCTTTGTTGTAGCTTGGCAATTTGGTTTTGGTATGCAGACCAACCCGCCTGGAGATTTTCATCCTGACTCTAGCTATCTGAGCATAAAAGAGACAAGGCTCATATATTCTAACAGTTCCCTCTCTGCTCGTATAAAATATAAATTACAGACAAGACAGATTAATGTTAACCTGTTACATCAACTGGAGATGTAAAAAGTTCCTGCCACTGGACACATGACTTGTATGTTTTTCTGTTTGTCCCTTTCTCCAACTCAGCAGTTCTGTTTTCCATTTGGATAGCCTCTTCCCTGCAGAGTGTATAGTTTGCTATGCCACTATGGTCTTTAGTTACTACCATAAAAATCTCAAAGTTTATTAATAACCTGCAGCATTCTCAGACTAGAGGGAGGAGGTTATCTTAGAAGATACTAGAAATTACTGCAGACCACGCAGCCCTTAACTCTACAGGAAAATTCCCCTGGTGGAGTAAGAGGAGGTAGGAAGCAGAAGAGATGTCCCAGCATCAAAATCTGTGATACATCCCAGGTCAAGTGCCCCTCCTGTGAGATCCTGCATGGAATTCCCTGTAACTTCATGCTTCACTATTTCATAGGTGATGAAGTGAGAACTGCAAATACTCTGGAGACAACAAAGGCTGTAGGAGGAGTAGCCTTCTGGGAGGAGAGGAATAAGAAAAACTTCTCAGTTGAACATGGAAGACAAAACCAGCCCTATCAGAGTAATACAAATACGGGATACAACACCACAGTGCAATGACTTTTTGCATGTGTAAATGAAAAAGCAAGACATAGAAATACGCACATATAAACTCAATAAAATAAATGTTATGTATGAATACACATTTGTATTTAAATACATGAAAATAAACTGTATTATTACTAGTATGTACTATGTCTCCAAAAACTCTCCTTTTTTCCCCTCATTTGAAAATACAAACACTCATAAAATGTGTTTTGCTGAATGCTTGGGAACAATAAAATTGTAGCTAAGGCAAATAAGAGGGTCATGGTCTTGGCTTTTTAACATCGTAACACTGCAACTTGTGAATTTTTTTCCAAGATGAGTCAAGCTTTCTCAAAGCAGAACAACCTCTCCTTGTGCTGCTTTTTTCTTCTCAAGTTATGCTTAAAATGACCCATAAGCAGAGTGAGATTCAATGAACATCTCTTTCTTCCACAGCCCTGTGAATTTTTAATGCCTGGCATTAAGGTGAAAATCATCATTTCTTTCTGTCTGCTGGGCGATGGGCCATCAATTAAATTCTCTTTTGTCCATATGTAAAATAGCTAATGGTTGCAGCTTCTTTCCATAATAGAGCCATTAGTGGTAATCTGCCCCTCTCTGCCAACCGATTTACTCAGATGGGTATAGATGAATTGGCAGTAATGTGCCATATAAACCTGGCTCGTAGATGTCCTGAAAACAGCAAAGGTCTCTCAGTATGATAGTTTGCTCCATTGTATCACTGTTTAATACGTAACTTAATTATATACTGGTGTGACTGTAGCTGAATTTGGAAATGGTTTTGTATTCCAGGATTTCAGTTTACACAAATCTGATTCATGATCTGACATAATGCACATATAAAATGTCTTAAATTTGGCAATGTGCATCTGATTCACATTGATTATACTCAGCACTGGTACTCAAAGCCCTAAATTATCTCCGCTGTTTGCTAGCTTACAAATATGGCAGTAACTGTTAGGGAATTTAAAACCCTTTGTAAATATGAGCATTTGACTTCTATACAATTAATATTTTACATTTTATTTAAAACTTGTCTTGTCTAAGGAACTCAAGCTTCTTCATGGGAGGCAGGGGATGCAGAGGGGAACATTGCATTCCATGGTAATGGTAAAGCAAGAAGGGAAAGCAGAATACAGACATCTTGTGAACAGTGATGAATGTTTCAGTCATTCGCTTGCCCACACCAGTGCAGTGGCTGGATAATCAGCAAGATAAACTATCATTTTATTTGCATTTGCTGTTTGACAAGTTTAATGAGCTAGGTAACTTATTCTGTAAAAAAGCAACAATAATCCAGGGGAACATGGGTTTATTTTTTATTTTCCCAGGGTTGAAGGGCATTAATGTATATCCAGCTGTTACCAGATTTGTCATTGTTTTGAACACACGGGAAGACTACAACAGTAAGGAAAAACTCTGTAATGGTTGAGAAAGCTGTAGACCTGATTCGTAAGTGAATGAAATAAGAATTATATTTCTTACATTATTTAAATGTTCAATGATTAAAAATGTGCACCGGGAGAACAATTCTGTCCTGAAAGTAATTCACCTAATGGCCAGTGTTTATTCCTGGTGATATATAAAATATTTGTGATTCTTTTTCAATACTGTGAGGAAAAAAGGAAGAAATACCTGGAGAAGGGATACTGGGAGAGGTGTCAAAAAAGCTCTTGCCAATAGTCCCACTGCTTTAGTGTCATTTAAGTCTGATGTGGAATCCCAAAGAGTTGACGTCAAGACAAAGTTAGACCAATAGGGAATGCTCTTGAAATTTCCACCATTTTTTATGTTTGTGTGCACACATTTAAGCTTATGTATGTATTACATGTATACATTGTAATTAATGTATCTGCATCCAATAAACGCACACACTTCTTCGCTCTGTGCTTTCTTTTCTTGACTGGCTCACTCTCTTCAGAGTGTTTCCAGTTTGGGTCATTTCTGTCCTCCTGCCAGTTTTCCAGTCCAGTGTGATCCAAATTAAATAACCTTCTATTGTGCCATTCCTGATGAATGTCAGATTAATCTTAGCAGAATGTGGGACTTTGCCTGACAAGATGATTACTGCAATATTTAAACAACCCTTAGGGCCTTAATTCACTAACAATTTATGATCCACCCTATACGTGAGTGCCGCTTCTGTCTCCTGAAGGCCCAGGTGCACTCTGCTGTGAAATGTACAGTAAACTGATATCTGATGACATGTGCTCATTCTCTTTGCTACATGACAGAGTGCTTTAAATAGTGCCTGAGGAGGGCTTAAGCAAATGAGCCATGATCTACATTGTGGTGACTGTCTCCATCAGACATGAGGAGCAATCAAGGCTCAGAGCCTCTGCTTGTGGCTAGAGCAGACGTGAGTTGGGCACTATCGGGTCTGGGGCTAGCCAAGGAAAATCCTCGCTGGGAAGCCCAGTTGACAGCACAGACGCTAGACAAAGAGGCCAGAATGGAATCTGAGAAGTTTAGAAGGAATTTAAGAGTGAAGCCAATATTTAATGGGGCTTGGGTAGAAACTTTCCCTAAAGGCCTGTTATTGAAGAGCTGCTAGTAGTAGGCCTTTTTTCATTCTCTTTTGGAGCAGCTGGTACTGGCTGTTGATGTAGACAGAAAATCTGATGGGGTCAGAGATGGTCATGACTGTCTTTGAGGCTTATTCTAATGTGAGCTAATAGAGTACAGATTCTTAGCAAAGGATACATCATGATGAGGACATATTTACAATGTACAAGTGAAAGAAAGATCCCACTTTCATGTTTATGTTGAGCCTGTCCTAGGATACAGGGTTATGCTTCACTTGTACTGTGTGCCTTTTTCTGTCTTATGTCTGTGGAGTCATAAAGCAACTGGTAGTGTTTAGTGGCTCTCTGCACCAGTAGCTGCATCTTGAGGGACTGAAATTGATGTAATTTATCATGGCGGGTGAATATGCAAGCTCTGCCTCTTGCCCCATCGCACAATGTAGCAGAAGAAGTAATAGACAACAAGTCAGAAATAGCTCTCTTTTCTTTTTTTCCACAGCTTTCTGAAACAGCAACATCATATGTCTGCACAGCTGGAATATCTAGGTACAGTAGCTCCTCTTAATGGAGCTGTGTACCACCTCACACTGTCAGAAGCTGTTAGTGCTTTATTACTGAACCATTCACTGTGCATCTATTCTGCCAGAAGTGGTAATGAAGAGTGCATTTCGTTTTGTGACATTTTTTCCAAAAGAAAGAATTCATTTCCTTGTACTTATACCTTGTCTTGGTGCTTTTGTACTGCCACTTAACACTGAAAGACCCTTATATCTTTTATTTAATAGACATACACCAAGTGGGACTGAGCAAAGAGATGGGACTGTCATTGCCTGGATCAGTGTATTTTCTCCTTCTACATGTA
The DNA here is from genome assembly GCA_013399075.1 of Chloroceryle aenea. Classification (NCBI taxonomy): domain Eukaryota; kingdom Metazoa; phylum Chordata; class Aves; order Coraciiformes; family Cerylidae; genus Chloroceryle; species Chloroceryle aenea. Next base: position 395,043 of record VWZY01007073.1, read on the forward strand.
CTGTTCCCTAATCATACAGTATCACCCCTGGCTTGATAGAGCCATTAAAATGTATCGCTCCAGGCCTTTTGATTACATGTGCTGGTTCTCCTAGAAATTTAGGATGATGATTACCAGGTCACACTGACTTGACTGCAGTGAGCTCCCTGAATTCTGGTTCCACCTCATCTGTGTTATGTTTCCACAGACTTATGTCCATTAACCTTCTTGCCTGCAGCTCCACTTTCAGCAGGATAATACTAATCCATGCCAGAAAGACAGGAAACACAGGCATAAGTCATACTCACAGGGGGTATCCCAGGGATACATAATCCTGACCCCCTATGTAGGATCCCTCGGCATGAATATTGCAACTTGAGTTCACAGACACTGCTGCTACTATTTGGAGGTGAAGGACTCTGCAGGATGTGGGGGGAAAAGGATGATAAGTGACATAGTTTATTCTAGGAAGGGAAGTGTTTCAACCACTTCTAAAATTTGTCCCAATTAGCCTGGCTCCTCACAGGTGCTGGCCCCGCACAGTCCCCAGGGCAGCTGGTGGGAACTGCAGCTGCTCTGCACCTCTGTAGGCCAGGCTGCTTATGTCTGGGACTAATCAGAAATGCTTCAACCATGAAAAGGTTTGTGACTTTGAGAATATTTTACATATCCCTGTTAAGAAACATCAAAATAACCCTAATCCCTTTGCAAACGTTAAGTCTTAACACAATCTTTTACTTGGCACTGTATCTGTGGGCAGGCATACACACATGTTAAAAGGGCTAATGAGTAGAACAGTCAATACAATAATCTAAAATATTTTAAAATAAAATAAAATAATAAAATAAAGTAACTCCCCTCCTGCTCCCAACAGTGCAGTATTATCACAGTTTGGCTATATTTTTCTTTTTCAGAATTCAAAGTTTTGTTTTAAATTCTGCACATCACAGCCATACTAAATATCCCCTTAGACAAGACACAAAGCTGCTGAGTAAGACCCCTGCAAATCAGGGATGCTTTTTCATAAGACCAACATGCATAATTTATATCTGCATACAATTAGCCTGTTTACATTTATACATCTTCTGTTTCCTTTTATGTGAAATATTCCACAAGATACTTGGTAATGCATTCAAAGTAACCTGGGTATTTTGGTCTTTTTTTAAAGGCTGCAGGACTAAACAATTTATAAAACCTCACACCTAATAAATTCTTTATATGAATACAAAAGTGTTTTCTTACTAGGTAGCAATGGCTTTACATTAAAAATAGTCCTGCTTTTTCCCAGTTTTGAAGCTCTCTCAAGCAGTAGTCTATAAATTCTTGACACATTTTAAAAACGTGTTTAAATTGTCGTTTTTGTGAATGCATTCAGTGTCGGAGTCATAATCATCTCTACAGAATGGATACAGCAGACCAAAGTCCTTCCAACAGCCCTGATTTGAAGAGTCTCTCTTTTAAGACTGCAAAACCCTTTAGTGGATTTGGACTTCACCAGCTTTATTGAGGTTTTATTTAACTCTCTTGTGCCTGGCCATCTTAGGCCAGGTGTCCCTGTAGCTCAGCCCAGATGAGGTGATGAGGCTGCATGTACATAACAGATGATAATGAAGAGGCTTGGTGTCATCATCAGAAAGACAGCTAGCCCACAGGAGAAGCTGGTGAGTGCAGTGCTAGAACATGCCTATGCTGCACAGCAGGTAAGGAGATGGGAGGGCTCACACTGGGACAGCTTTCACTAGGGAACTGACAGCAAATAGAGGTGGTTGAGGATGAAAAGTGCTACTTGGGGCAAGGGAATTGGGTCTGAACAGAAGGTTAGATGGGAAAGGAAAATTCAGGGAAGGACAAGTGTCTGGAAGGGAATCAGCAGGGCCAGAGGAAGGTGCTTGGGAAAGAAGACTGATTTTAAAGAAAGACCTTTCTTGCTGAAGGAGAAGGAATGTTATTGTTCCCCAGGTAGAAAAGACCATGTGCCTTTAATAGGGTAATAGTTAATAGTAGAGACATACAAATTAAATCAATTTGTAAACAACTAATTACTAGCTCTGTACTCACATACTTGAAGTGGAAGAAGTGGCTACTATTGTGAAAATACCTACAGAGATGCTGTTTCACAAGCACATCAAGCTCAGGACTATGGAGTTTTGTGTTCCCACTGCTACCCAGGCACACACTCCTCTGCAACTTCTGTCATGCAACAATGAGTTAGGTCAGTGGTGTTTTAACTACCAGCTACTGAACTTTGAATTTGAGTGCCTGGTGACAGACTGGCACTTCCTCCCTCAGCACACCCTGGCACTTACTCCTGGCTCATTTGTTCTCTGGAAATGGTTTACTTTTCATATTCCATCTCCAACCTCCTCCCTCTTTATTTTTACAGTATCCCCTGAGACCACAGTAGCTATTTTCTGCCCATGAGTCAGCAGTGAGAATAGTGAAGAATTTGGTACGGGATGATCCAAGAGGAGGGGAATTACTGATACTATTTTGCACTCACTCAGTACCAACTCTCCAAAGAACTGTAATTGCAACATAAAGCACAGCTGGAACATAAACCGTTGATCCTTATGAGTTTTTTCTTCAGTCAATATTTCTTTATAAGGAACTTCACTTAGGATTCAATAAAGAGGTACATGATAACAGCTAAGTGCCACAGGATACAAGTGTTCATTTTAGATGCTCTGTGTCCTGATGGTATTGAAAGGGGACTGTAGTGACACAGCAAGACAGGGGGTGATACATTTGGAAACTGGGATCTGCAGTCCATGATGTTGGCAAGAACTAGGATATCTCAGACAGCTCCCCAGCACACAAGTCTCGAGGCTGCTAGTGGTTGCAGCTCTTGACCTCTCCTGTGTGTTAGCCTCCAGGAAATTATTTCTCTGTTATATTCTTACTCATCAGCTTTGAGACTCATGTTTCTCTGGCTGAGGAATGCAATGACTAAATACTGACCAGGACAAGTCCAAATTCTCTAAATTCTTATAAAACCTGAAGGATTGAAAATAGGCAGAGAAGAAACAGCCAAAATTATAATTTACATAGAAACAAGTTGCCTGACATAACAAGACAATAAAAACACCCATCCTAGCAGTGCATTTTTATAAATTATTTCTTTCAGGAGCTGAGGAAGAGCTCAGAGACACTTTCACAAGGCAATAAGGGAAGAGTGTCTGATAAGATTTAGTGTTCATACAACCAGGCAGAGGGATTGTCCTGTGCACTTCAGATGAGGAAGGGGCTTTTGCATTTTCTTTGAGACCAGAAAGCACCAAACAGCTTTTGTTATAACAAAAAAACTTGTTTGCCAGATACTGAAACCGACCAAGATAAGTTCATGTGTTTGTAATTCTGTGTTCAATGCTAAATAGAGTTACTGTTAAAATAAATAGAGGAAAGATGCAAAGGAAAAACAAATCTTAGGACAAGTTAATCTTTGGTCTGTGTGCCATTATTTTGCAAATATGACTTTATTTATTTCATTTTTATTTTTAGGTAACTATTTCCATCCCTTCCCACTACACTCTGCTGTTCATTGTGAAATTAATATCAGTTAATGTTGCTGGAACTGAGCTGAACTTTTGTCTCCCAGTACTGCTCAAAGATCCTGGTCAGTACACAAGTTCCACTAGTATGCAAGCTTCACTACTCTACTATATATCATTTTCTGCAAGCCAGTGACCAGCTGACATCATCCCCTCTCAAGTAGCCCAGAGATTTAGTTAAGTCTCAAAAACATACAACAAACCACTGGGGGGAGAGAAATAGAGATTAGAGAGGTCAAAGCTGAAAGCAAAGTGTGATAGTTACAGAACACTTTGTTGGTTTAAGATTAAAAGATGCTGACAATTATCCTTTGACCCTTTACAGAGTTGCCCTGCAAAGCAGGAGGGGTTATTCACAGGACTAAATCTCTCTGTGTTGGCTCATTTCCAGTTACCATCTGAGGGTAAGGATGTGGTAACCTTAGTTTGCTTCCTCTGATTTTCTGAGTCTCCCCTCTGTTTGTTTCCTAGTTCATGGCAGAAAAAAAGATGCTGTCTATCCTCCCTCTGTCCAGCTCTACCCTCATCTCTACTTCAGCCCTGGAGACTTCTGCGCTGAGAAGGTGCAGCCCAAATGAATCCCACTGGGGATAGGGATCCTCACAGATTACACTTGAAAACAGACTGAGAAGAACTGCAATACTCACTTTGTTTTCATGAACAAGCAGAAATCAGGTGTCCTGTTACAATGGTTATGAAGCAACTCAAAAAACCTTGTGAGTTTTTTGGTAGACACTTGTGAGTTAAGGAACTGCTGGCCTTTAAGTAGCAGGGCTCATCCACCCCATTTTCATCTGTTTTCTATCTAGCTGTTTCTCCCTTAGTTCAGATGTGAGAGAGACAAGCAGTTGAGCTAAGCAGGATTGGTGCTTTACTTGCCATACCAGAAGGAGTTCAATACTAACATATTTCTGAGTCACTGAACAGTGCAATGAAAATGCTGGTGATTTCAAAGAGATGCACAAAACATATACAACGACACATACACACAAGAGTATACAAAACTTAAACCACATATATGGTATGTGCTCACACTCACATGAACAATTACCACAGTGATGTCCAGTGAAAAAAGGGGTATTTTCTCAGACAACTCCAGATAAAAGAATTGCTTGTTTGATCGATTATGTTGACTGAGAAGAGAAAACAAGATGGGAGAGTAGGCAGAGGTATAGAGTGGGCAGTGTTAGAGAGCTCAGTATTGTATCTCTTAGTGCAAAAATGTTTTGGCAGAGCACATAGGTGTAAAAATATGAAGAGAGAGGGAATTCAATTTCTTCCATTTTGAGCCTTTAATTTACTAAAGAGGTGAAAAGTTCTTAAAACATGGAAGGAAAAGGTTTATGGATTGTTTGAGCTGTGAAAACCTCAGTTTCGTTCACACAAGCATTGCTGATTTTCTCACTTTCTACTGGTATGTTATGCGTGAATTTATCACACCAGTGATATTTCACAATGTTTTTCAGACCCCTGAAAGGTCATGGGATCAGTTGCCAGCAAAGTTCTGCTAGAAATGCCGATCAGTTGTACAGAATTCAGTGTTAGATAAGGTATGCCGGAGCATTTTTCACTTTGAAGTTCACTGAAAAATTTAGGGAAACTACAAGTTATTTACTAGTAAGCACACTAAGACAGGACAAAGAAATCATGTTAGAAATGAAGATGCTCCTCACATCTATCCAGCATTTTATGGAGCACCTTGTGGAAGTATTAAGAAAACCATGTCTGCTGAGTAATTTGAGAATAAAGGATTTGCTACTGTCAAAGGATAAAGAACAAATCCATTCCTCATACCCTAAAACTTAACAATGAAAAGTAAGCTATTTGCACAAAGAAAACTGGAAATCCTTTAAGATATATAGTAAGTCTGGTATTTACTGAGCTATATGAGAGGTAACCATGTAAGTGTGCAAAATACTGGATTACTCACATAACAGCAAAAAGAGAGATCCTAGAAAAATGCATATATATTCTGCAACATCATCAACAACAAAAATGAGCATGAGAGAATGATGCAGGAGTGAAAAACAGTTAAATGAGTTTTTGTTTGCAGCCTTAATAAATGACTCTGAGTATTCCTGCCTTTTGTTGATTTGTGAAATAGTTTATCATCTCAGCATGAAACCTGTCAAGATTTAAATCTATCATAGAACTAAGATACAACCATTTCAGGTTTTTTGTTGTTCCTGGTCTGCTGCATGCTCTGTCAGAGAAGGTTTAGTATAGTAACAAGCAACCAAGAAAGGAAGCTTGTACAAGATTTCCTCTGTTTTATTGTTTGATATTAATGCTGGAGCTCCAGAAGAGACATTCAGGCTGGCTGACGTTCCTGCATGTGAATCTGACGTAGTCCTACAGTTCAACTGCTATGATACACAGCATCTTTTTGAGCACAAAAAGAAAGATGTATTTCCTTGGTGCTATTTCCTTTGTAAATGGTCTTCACCTGAGAATACTTTAGGGTTTCTGAAAGAGGAAGGGGACTCTGTGACAGTTTTTCCAGAGCCCTGAATGTGTTGAGGAGGCAGAAGTTAGCCTATTGTAAGTGACTTCACCTGTTTTGTTGATGAGGCAGAAGTCCACTTTACATACAGAGTGTAGAAGCAGTTTTGTAGTTTGCTTCATAGTGTACTAATTTTAAACATTTTCTGACATGCTTATACTGCAAGAGATAATAACGCTGCAAGAGATAATAAAAAGTGGTTTTACAAATATATAAACAACAAAAAAAAGAAGCAGGAAGAATCTCCACCCCTTATTGGATACGAGGGGGAACATTGTTACCAAGGATGAGGAAAAGGCTGAGGTACTTAATGCCGTCTTTGCCTCAGTCTTTAATGGTCCAGTTACTCTCATAGTTTTCACTCCCCTGAGCTGGATGGTAGGGATGAAAACAATACAGGAAATAGTGAAAGACCTGCTAAGCCAACTGAACACCCATAAGTCTATGGGGCTGCATGGGATCCACCTGAGGGTGCTGAGGGAGCTGGTGGAGGAACTTGCCAAGCCTCTCTTCATCATTTATCAGCNTGAGGGGATCGAATGCACCCTCAGTAAATCTGCAGATGACATGAAATTAAGTGGGAGTGTCAATCTGTTTGAGGGTAGGAAGGTCTGCAGAGGGATTTGGACAGGATGGAGCGATGGGCTGAGGTCAGTGGGCTGAGGTTTAACAAGGCCAAGTTCCAGGTCATGCACTTTGGTCAAAACAACCCCAGGCAATGCTACAGGCTTGGGGAGGAGTGGCTAGAGAGCTGCCTGGTTGTAAGGGACCTGGTGTGTTGGCTGACAGATGACTGAACATGAGCCAGCAGTGTGCCCAGGTGGTCAGGAAGGCCAATGGCATCCTGGCCTCTATCAGAAACAGTGTGACCAGCAGGAGTAGGGAGGAGATCATGCCCCTGTACTCGGCAGTCATAAGACCACACCTTGAGTACTGTGTCCAGTTTTGGGCACCACAGTACAAGAAGGACATTGCGGGTCCAGAGAAGGTCAATGAAGCTGGTGAGGGGTCGGGAAAGCATGCCTTATGAGGAGAGGCTGAGGAAACTGGGGTTGTTTAGAGAAGATGAGACTGAGAGGAGACCTTATTGCTCTCTACAGATACCTAAAAGGAGGCTGTAGCGAGGCTGGTATTGGTCTTTTCTCCCAAATTATTAATGATAAAACATGAGGAAATGGACTCAAGTTGCATCAGGGAAGATTAGATATTAGGAAGAAATTCTTCACTGAGAGAGTGGTTAGGCACTGGAACAGACTTCCCAGGGAGGTGGTGGAGTCATCATCCCTGGAGGAGTTTAAAAAATGAGTAGATGTAGCAGTTGAGGCTATGGTCTAATGGATAGATAAATGTTAGGATAAAGGTTGGATTGGATGATCCTAGAGGTCCTTTCCAACCCTGATGATTCCATGATTCTATGCACAGCAACACATCAGTTTAAGGAAAAGAATGAGTGCCTGAGAGATGGCCAGAGGGATAGAGATTGTGAACACATGACATTCTGGCCACAGGTAGGCTGAGAAGACCATTCTCCTGATTAATGGTCTAAGTCACTGTCTAGGTATGCATCTGCTGCCTCCTCTAAGCATACCTCACAGGGTGATGCAGAAGTAAAGAAACTTCGTAGCCACAAAAGATCAAAGAGTCTACTGACAATGTGACTGCTGAAATTTAAGACTTAGTCTTGTTAATGTCATGAGGTGTCTATTTTGCACATAGATGGGGTATGATGGTCTTGATTTTCAGCCAGCCTACACAATGCTGTCTTGGTTTTCAGGTTATATGAAAGATGGATGGGAATGTGATCTGAAAGGGGCTGAAACACTTGTGCGATAACAGCAGTGAAATATCGAATTTAGTGAGGGCAAGACTGATCATCTTCATAGTTATAAATGCTTATATGCTTCTGTACGGCATTGTTCAAGAGGATGGGGCCAGACTCTTTTCAGTGGTAACCAGCAACAGAACACAGGGCAATGAGCACAAAATCGAACACAGGAAGTTCCATCTGAATGTGAAGAAAACTTCTTTACTTTGAGGGTGATGGAGCACTGGAACAGGCTGACTGCCCAGAGAGGTTGTGGATTTTCCTTCTCCAGAAATATTAAAAACCCACCTGGGTATAGTCCTGGGAAACCTGTTCTGGTGAGCATGCTTTAGCAGGGAGGTTGGATGAGATGATCTCCAGATGTCCCTTCCAGCCCTTATAATTCTGTGATTCTGGGATAGCCTTCTAGGTGGTGAGACAGAGGTCTTACAGACTGTTTTTATAACATTACAAGTCTTAAGTCTAATCAAGAACAGACCTACTTTAGCTAGATATATTTTGTGTGTAATTTTGTCTTAATATATGTTTCAATATATATTTACTCTTCAGATACATTTCTATTTCCTGACAATGCTGGCATTTGTTGATGTTTATCTGTATAGATGAGGACTAGTTGAAGAAGGTTACAGTTTTCTGATACGCTTGAGAGATGCCCAGGTACTTTGAAATATGCATATGTTACAATATATATCAATATAGTCATGCAAAACAGAGTGGCTGGGCAATGTAAATGACAAGAATAGAAGTATTTAGACAAAACATCTGGTGAAAACCATGATTTTGTAGAGGAATGTCTTTCTGAAGAAAAATGGGATTTAGAATGCTAAACTGCTGCTGTTTTGGTAAATAAGGATCTGAGCTTTTTATTTTGCACTTTAATTCAAAATCACTTTTAATTGATTCTAAATAATAGCATAATTTCAAAAATATTCCTCAGTAAGGCAGAAAAAAAATATCTGTTTCTTAAGATCACCATTATCTACAGGCACATTTTGTGGACAAGACACAAAACAACTATAACCTAATTTAAAGGACAGCTGTAGGTGTGGGGGGGCAGACTGCCATATCCATTTGCTGATGTGTCCTTTGTGGCTTGTTTGTCCCTCCAGTAACTGCTGCCCCTATCCAGCACTCATCACCCACAGTCATCTCAGCCCCTTCTGCCTCCTTTCACTCTTTGAGGTGAGTGCCTTGTCCAGGAACTAAGGATAACAGATACAGAGTTCTCATGTGGTAAAAAACTTACTTTGCGGTGTTAGCTGATGCTTTTAACAAACTGGAAGAGTGACTGGAAGGATAAATTGCAAGATGAGGATTCAGCTGTGTTCTCTCATTTTGGCTTTATCACAGATACAGTCCTGCCTCATACCTGATTGTGTCTTTGCTTGAAGTTACTAATGTGTAAGTGGGGATAATGAATAACTTTATGGGTGATCTGAGATATAGTTTAATACTGTTTGCAAACCCAGTGGGCTTTTCTAAGGATCAGTGGTTGAGCAATGACACCTGTACTTTTCCTATCGAACTTTTCCATGAACTTGACTGATAGCATTGAGTTACTGGACCAATGATCACTTAGGTCACTGGAGGTTCTGACCCAAAAGAACTAATGAAGTTATCACAGGAAATATTTTTGGGGGCTGATATATCTGATGCCCAGTGCCTTAGTCTCAGAATTGTCCTACTTACCTTGAAGAGTGAAAAAGCCAAAAGTTATCAAGAGGCAGAACCTTACCTTTGCTACAATGTCACAGTTGCTCCTGGATTGCAGTGATGATGGAACTTTATGCTGAAAAATATTTCATCTAGAAGAGGCATGATTCAACCCCAATAGCTGATTCATCCTTTTTCATTAGAAAGTAAGTGTCAGTATGGAAATAGATCCTACACACAGTTTAATTCTGGTTAGGGTTTGTTTGTTTGTGTCTTACTTACCAATGACTCTGGGTTTGTTTCTTTTCTTCATTATCAATAACTATGCATTTTTCTCTTTTAGTCTGTCAGAAATAATTCCTTATGGGAGGTAAGCAGATTCACATGATCTTATGTAGCCTAGTGTATGGGTTTTTTTGAACGTTATTTAGTTACTCAGGAGATTGGATTTTCAGTCCATAAGTCTAAAATAAAGTGCTTGAGAAGGAAGTATGTGTCTTTTGAATTAGCAGAATACATATCAGTGTCCTCATTTAAACTATATATCAAAGCAAGGATATGGGGCTGGTGAGTGTGATCTTCATCTGAGACATCAGTTTACAAGCTGGATAATTATGTATCTTAAAATGTAATTAAATTATAGCAAGTGAAAAATCTGCCTGTATGTCAAATAACTGGGTACTCTATCACCACAACTAAAGGAAGTCTCCAATTGCTTGGGAAAGGTATTTTTTCCTACTTTTCATTTTAAAGATCAAATAGAACATACCCTCTATTTGCTTGTCAGGATCAGAACGCTAAGTTAAGAAGACTTTAGAGAGTAAGGCTATTTGCTACCTTGCTGTTAAAATCATAGTTTTGCTGTCTGTAACCATAATATTTTCAACATTGTAATGCTAGGCAGGAAGCACAAGATTACTAGTTATCATGTCTGATTTCACTGTTTCCTGTTTTATGTCTTATCTGGCTTAAAATTTCTGTAGATAAATGTAGTTTCCAAGTTAAACACAGATGTGGTGCAATGTACTTCTGGCAGGTGTTATTGTGTTTGTGCTATAAGAGGTGTTACCTGGTCCTGCTTCTCTCTAAAGCTGAGAAGAGAAGAGGGCTGATTCTGCTTTCTATTGAACATATATAGTGAGATTAAAAAAATATCCACCATCAGGTAATTTTTGGGGGTGAATCATGCCCACAGGTTTCTTTTTTAATCTTTCCTGGACTCTCACATATGCTTATCCTCTGTTCCCTGTGAATTTGCTTTCCTTTTCAATTTTTGAATGTGCATTACAGCAGTTTGTGGAGATGCTGATACAAAAAAGAAAAAGGTTAAGAATGTTCTAGCAGGTGTGACACAGAAAATAGGTAGGGAAAGAGAAAGAGGCACCATAATGTAGAGATTAAGAGAGAGAGTGTTGCAAGAAAGGATGTAAAGACGCATGCAAATAGGAGAATTAAATAGGAAAAAAATAAGATAGTAGACCATGATTGAAAATGGTTAGCATGAAAGTACAAAACAGGTAAAAAAAGGGGGTAAAATGATACTTATTGAAATTTCATTCATCAGAGCAACAAGAGAATTTGTTCCTAATTTTCATGAGTGCCCTAAAGTTCAGCAGGCATAAAATCATACAGTTAAATTACAGAATACCAATAGTCTAAATCATGCATACATACATACAAACAAGATGTTTAAAAAAATAAATGTAATTTTATTTTAAACAGCTTATGGTCCCCTCCAGAACCAATTTAGCCATTTTGTCTGTAATACCCTGGCATGGTTCCTGTAGAAATGGGAACAATTTGAGATTCAGCAAGTTGGTTAGCAATTTAACTGAAAAAATAAAATAAAAATCAACCTGGTGTATTCAAATGATGTTAAAAGGTTTTACTTAAACTCAGAAATCACAGAACTCAGGCATAAATAAAGTGGTGCTACTTAACCCCCTCCTCTCTGTTGAAAGATTACAGCAGCTTTCCATTGTTTGCAATCTCTTTTAATGCTTGAATCCAGCAGATTAAATATAGGATTTTGAGAATTGAGTAATAGGTAAGAAGTTTGTGAGAAGAATAATGATAAAAAGAGCCATTGTAATCAAATTATTCTAATTTGATAGTTATTTTTATAGTTGAGTGTTGGATAATGCCCAAGAACTGGAAATATTTTTAAATCCCATTTAACTTCTTACTGAATTTTTTTTTTTTTTGCGTGATATGTCTGCTGTGCCTGTATGAAAGTTGTTCAGACACTAGAGATAATACTGAAGTTTAAAAACATCTCTTTTTTTGTTTGTTTTAACTTCTTCAGTATTGCCAACATGACTCTTCTGGTTATCAGAACACATTGATTTGTGAGAAATCAGATGCTTGGCTAATGAATATCATAAAATCTGGAAAACATTAATAAAAAAGATTATGAAATGTCTTCTTATTCTCTGTCATAGATAAATATGTTTACAGAGTTTTGACAATTGTTTTGTTTTGGTTTAATCATAATATTCCTTACAGAAATATTAATATCCACCATAAGATACCTTATCACATCTAAATGTGATAAGGCATATCTATCTTTTTTAGGTAAGTTGAGCAGAAGACGTAATGACTTTGTGGTAACAACTACTACAGAACTTTGGCACAAATTTAAGCTTTATTGCTCAAAACAGGTAGCTGTGAACTTGAGTACTAATATATTCAATGGAATTTGACAGAGATTAACGATGCATTTGAAGTTCAGACATTACGTGCTTTGATGAACTGTGGGATAGGGTATTGCTCTATTACTTTTTCAGGTGAATGCTATTTTTGAAACTGTTGTCTCAAGTAGGCACTGGATCAGCCTCTAGAACAGCTGATCCTGCTCCTTTCAAAGCCCTCTTATAACAACTGATTTCTTAAGTATCTAATTTTGCTATATATCAGATGTGGTCCTCAGATAATCAGGAAGGTAAGTGAAGCTACAACAATCTTACAGCCTATTGACAGTAGAGTTACATTACTTAGTTATTTTTTATTAATGGTTTTGTTGGTAAGAATGAATACTGATTTTCATAAATTCAATAGCTAGTGTACAGAAATGGAAAAAAAAAAACAAACCANAGTCCTTATTGACATTACAAAAATATTATCACAGATTTCATGCTCCCCAACTCTCCATTATTAAGAAAGCATACATGAAACCTCACCTTAAATGGCTTCTTAAACCCAAGCTCAAGAGATATAAGCAAAATAAATTAGCCTCACATACTTTGTAATGGCATAAATGTCATACTTGGCACCACACTGGTCCATCCATTCATTCAGAAGTACTGCTGAATTACAAATATTTCCAAAATTTTTGATTTAAGCCATCAGAAAATTTTGGCTTACGATCACGAGATGGTAGGTCAGTCATACAAATGCTGACAAGACATTCCCACCTTGCCATACAGGGAAAGACAGGTTAGCTACAAGATTTCAAATGCTTGTAAGACCAGAGCTAGTGTACTGTGTCTAAAGGATGAAAAATAACAACATAGCAGAAAAGGAATACCATGTGAGAAATGGACATTAAATTGTTCTGTATGTTTGTGCTGAAGGGAATGACTGTAATACAAACCCATTACTCATGTTTGTGATACTGTGCCACTTTCTTATCTGTTTATGGTACTAATTATTAAGGTAATTTAAGACTAAACATATGAACTTTTATGGCCTTAAATTTTATGCCTTCAGACTAAAACATTTAAAATATTGTGATTAAAATATTCTGGTAATGTATTTTTCACTTGGATGTTTTTTTATAATATTAAGATGAATCCCACTGTGGATTATGTCAGTTTTGTCAAATTCTATCATGTCAGCTATCAGAAAGATAAATGGAACTAAGGATGGAAACAAAGAGGTATGTTACTGAGCAGGAGACAAATCAGGAGGTATATATAGTGAGAGATAGAGAGGATGACATAAAAGGATGAATGGAGAACTGACAGTACAGTATAGAGCAGGGAAAGACAGCTCTATAAAACAGTGGAAGTCTACATTAAGCCACCTCCAGTAGACAGTTTAAAAGTACTTTAACAACATTAACATGCTTAAAGATAGTTTTAGGGTATCTCAGTACAATTTTGCCAGACCTTTAGTTGTATTAGAAATCCCAGAAACAGGATTCCCTAGATTATACACTATTCAAAGGTAATGTCAAGAAAGCAGTAATGCATTGTTGGTGTTTATACTATCCTTGTTTTCAAAAATCAAAGTGGCTCAACTCATTGTTCATGAAAATATTTCTTTGTGTGTGTGTTTTTTCCCACCTCAAAAAAAAAATCTCACCCATAATTGCATATTGCCCCATGTATTTTGTCTTTTCAGATCTTTTATTTAGGAACTACACTGTTAGTAAGTACAAAGAAAACAGTAATATAAAGCACAGTTATGTTAAAATATCACATGGCAGTGCAGATGAGTTTCTTGTGATTAGGGAGAACTGAGGTTTCTAGCTCTACAGCAGATTGCTTGTTCCACTGAATGGGCATGAGATGCCTGTCACTCTAGTACCTAAACACCTCTGAAAACCTTGCTGTGTGTAGTGAGCTGTTATTACTGCTATTCAAACAGGTGTTTTCAAATATTTCAATTGCTGGGATGGCATGTTAAAAGAAAGAAGATTTCATAGATTGTCTTTTCTTTTCCTTGCTGACTGAGTAGCATCCCAGTGGTATTTACAGTAGCTGACTGTGTGGAAACATAATGTTAAGGAAGAGCTTTTTTTTTTCCTTTTTTTTTTTTTTTCTTTTTTTTTTCTTTTTTTTTTTTTCTATTGTA
>VWZY01007073.1:409585-431360 GCA_013399075.1 Chloroceryle aenea
TTTTTTTTTCCGTTTTCTGTCATCTAATGTAATTGCACAGCTACAAAGAGGAAAAGGACACTCATGTGATTTGCCACCATCCTGATGACAACCAGAAAGTATCATCATGGTCCACAGAAAGCAATCTGGGAACCACTCTTTAGGAATGAGCACTATAAAAAGAAATGTGTTGTCTGTGGCTGTTCTTGGACGTGAAGCTCCATGAGGAATTTACATCTGTGTTTCAGAAGTGAAGCCTGTGGTAGAGGTCTAGTGAATATCAATTTCTGCTCTCCCAGAGGTGAATGTCCTCCACATAAATCTATAATCACAAGCATTTTGTACCCCTGCCTGTCATGTGGGTATCTTGATACTACAGTATGCAAACCTTTTCCATGGACGTTTGGTACACATGATCCATAGATTTCAATGTTTGCATTAGAAAGGTAAGTCTACATTTATATGCATATGGGCAACAGTAAAGCAAGCTTTTTGCACAGTGGAAGACTGATGTATTATTTTACTTCATGAGCAACTGAAGACACACACCTCAGAAAGGCTGTTGGTGAAGGCTGTCAAATTGAAAGTCTTCTTCACAGGGCACTGCAAGGAATACTAGAAATCAGCACAGAATTCTCAGGATATGGAAAGAGAGTTAAAGGAAAACTGAAGTAGGAAGATAAGAGAAAAACAGAAATATAGTCACAGTTCTTTATCTAAGATTAATTTCTGTCTCCCACATGGGAATAAATATTTTCATACTTAATGGAATTTCAAAATTCCTTCAAGATTCCTTTTTTAGTTTAGGGCTAATTTCAATTAACCTAATGTTTTTAACTCTCACATTAATTTCCTCCTGATAGTTGGTATCTAGATATTGAAAGGAATGATGCCATTTCCAAATCCTTTGGGGAGAGGCTTCAGTAATTTATACTGTTTTGATGTTAACTGTGTACATAGCAGCACTTGTAAGTTAAAAGGGTTAATAATGGACTCTAGATTAATGATTTTTTTTTTTTTCCTAGGAAATCATAAAGCACCCCATGGTAGCTACTAAACATATAAGGCATAAGATCATCCTGTCTTAACATCTCTCAAAGCACTGAATGGTATTATCTTTTAACCAGAAATGATGTTTTTCAAAAACTGGTTTTGTAAACTGTCATTAAAGCAAAAATCAAGGTAATCCACCGATAAAAACATAGCTTAAAATATTATAACATAAATCGACAAAGCCAAAGAGGCTGGAAAATGCAACATAGGTCACAGCCTGTGTTTTTCTTCACAGTAGCACAAGAATAAGGCAAAGTTCCACTCCTACCATTGAATTTCCTGGCTTTTGTCATTTTTGTCATGATGTTAACATTGATAAGCATTCAGCAATGCCAAAGGGGTGTGTGAAAATGATCACATAAATACAGTATTGCTATGCATTTAATTAATATAATAACAGAAGACATGCGCAAGCTAATGGTGTACTTAACTTGTTTGACTTTCATCAGTTGAGCTAGAATCTGTGCTTAGTTTCAAGTATTAATACAAAGTGGAGATGAGGGAAATGTGCTAATTCTTGGAACCATTGCCCTTCTAAAGAGTGACAAGGTGGAGTTTTCTAGGACAGTTGAAATTTCAGTCCACTGGTATGATTATAGCATGTTGCAATGCAAAGTGGAATTTCCTAGTTAAGAATGTATCTCAGGTTCCTAAGCCCCAGGCCAGTGAAAGCGGAGTGCACTGTGAAGGTGAAAATGTTCAGTCTCCAACGCAAGAGAGCCATCCACATCAATTTGCAGCAGTCTAAATGGCATCAGCTATGGGAGGCAAGCTTACAAAGTCTAGCTTAGAGAACTGTACTGCAAAAGTTACACAGTGTGGAATAAAGGAATCTGCATAAACAAATTAGGGACTTTGAACTACAATGCTCCAACACTGCTAAGTCTGTAGAAGCATAATGCTGCAGGGAGGAAGATGGTGTAGGAGAAGCAGTGTCTCCTCTATAGCATTAAATAATGTTAACTGCATTAAGGAACACAATTGGTTTATATTCTGCAGCAGCTGGGATTTACATCAGACTACACATTAGGGAAATCTGTGAAGTAAGCTTTCCTTGCGGTATCGCAAAACTTTGAGATTTTACATTTGGAAGCACATGTAAAAATATATATATATAGTCTGTGTAAATCTGCATCCCACTTTCCCCTGAGATTCACTGAGGATTGAGCACCAAATATAAAAGCAAGCCCACAGTCAAAGCAGCCAAAATTCTTCTGGTACCACCAATACAATACCAGTTATTAGGCACATGAATGTGCCTAAGTGCCAACTTAGAAAGAGGCCCAGGCTGCCTCTTAAGTTTTATTGCCTCTGATGATTCTCTAAAAGAACATAGACTATGAATTTCATTATTATAGTCACATCTGAAAGCAGCCAGGTTTTCTGATTTCAGGTTTCACTTTACTCTTCTGAGACAAGCAATGCAAAAAAATGACTTAAAATAGTCTGGTAGGAGATGATTAGGTAATATTTATGGAAGACTGCTTTGAAATTGAGATAATATTGCATTTTCAAGAGAACTTTAGAGTCTTCAAATAACACCTGTTTGTATTAACGTGATCTTTTCTTTCAAAATAAGATTAATTGTGGAGGCAAGTTCTGAAAGCAGAAATTGCAACCTGATACTACACTGAATTGAATCTAAGGTGTCAGTTTAAATTCCTTTAAAAACGTATACAGATGTGAAATCTGTATGGAATCAGAAAGGCAAATGGATGGCAAATGTTGTTAATGTTGTCAGCTATACAGAGACCCAGATCCAGTAAAGCCCATGTGTGGGAGAACCTTGTATCCACACAGCGGACTAGAACCAAGGTTTACTACCAACTTTGTAGACAATTCTGAACTTCCAGGAAGATTTTCCTCCAGCTTTAAGGAGTTTTAAACTGCAGCTCCAAACTTAAGTGCTTCTTCCATTCCTAATATTTTCTTATATTTGTTCTATACTTAGAACAGTTTCAGCAACTACATACCAATAGAAAGTGCTGTAGAAAATATGTTTCTTTTTTTTTTAATGAGATTAAATAATGGACTTCCTTAAAAATGCAGTATAACTTTTGACATACCATGGAATGATACCTGCTGTTCTCAACACAGATTTCTGCTACTGTTACAAAAAAACCCCAAACCAACCCAAACCAACCAACCAACCAACCAAAAAACTATATTGACATAATTTAATATATTGTGTTTAACAAAAAACACACCCCAGGACTGCTTTCAATCACAGATAGCTTTCAGTGAATATAGTCTTCTTTTTAATTTTTTTTTTTTTTTTAGCTATAGATCTGAAATGGAATATATGTATTTGTAAAGTAAAATTATTGTTACAAGAAGAAAATACAGTGGCAGAAACTGCCACGAAGAGAGCTTGATTAGTGTCCACTGTCCTCACTAATATCCTCAGTTGCTTCTTTAATGAAGAGGGTCTTTGAGATGCTTAATAACTGAAGGTCCACTAGGTTTGTAACTTCAGTTTCCCATATTTGAATTTTTTGTTCAAGTTTCCATTTCCGGGGTAGAGATTTCAAGTACTTTTATTTAATTGGAAGCTAGACATCATACATAATTATTTTCTTATGAACGGTTTCCATAAAACATTATATGTAGCCACTTGGAAATATATGCTGAGATTGCGCGCCTACGGTATTTTTCCCATCCTTGGTGAACATCAAACCCAGCAAATACCATTGATGCCAAATGTGGCGTTCCCTTTTTAGTGAGTTTCTCTCGTTGCTTCCTTCTGACACAGCAACTCTGAGAGGAAGAGGAAATTGAAGGTTGATAAATAGGTATTTTCAGGGACTGGTTTTCCGTGTGACAAGTTTGGCATTTCAGATTATTATTTTTAAGTTGTGCTATTACGTCCAGAAAGCACGATTTGAAAGAGATCGTAAAAAAAGAAAGGAATGAATGCTAGTCAAATGATTTGTCTTGACTTTGTTCAATTCTTGAGCAGTCTTCAGGCACAACATGTAGAAGGACTTCTTGCTGCAATGCACCTGCTTCCCCTGTACTGTACACTGTAATCTGAATGTGTTTCTGGTACCAGCAAGGCTGAACAGTTAAACAGAACTCAACAAGACTTAGAGGTGTCTGTTTAACTATTTTACTCCTCTTATGAACTTTATTTATTTATATATGTGCATGGCATCATTTAGAAAGAAAGAAATAACAGAAAAAATAATATAGTGGTGGTCCCATAAACCTTACACCCTAAAACAAGAACAATTAAGTGGGTGACCTATATGGTGTCTGAAAGAGATTCTGGAAATGAGCTGGGGAGGGAAAAACAGTAATGGTAATGGGAAAAATGGTAATAATACTATAAAATTATTATTGGCACACACTTTGGAAGCAGTAATAAATCTGAGACAAGAACTGAATCTAGACAAGGCAGTGTTATGGCAAACCAGTACTCATTCTTTATGATGCGTGACAGAGTTGGAGCATAACATTCGTTTCATCCAACACTTTGATGGTGAAAATTGTTGTGCTGCAGTGCAAAGAAAACCAGGAGGCTATTAGTAGGTGTGGCTGTGACTGCTGTCATTCTAATTTTTTATTAATTACAGTGTTAGATTTAGAAAGCTTTTCTTGCAAAACTGTGCTTCAGTTTTGACAAAAAAAAATTTCACTTGTGTCATCATCCAATTAAGTTTTGTTAATGGAGTTAAAAAAAAAAAAAAAAAAAAAAAGGCATAAAAGTCATGGAACAATTCAACCCCCCAGGCAGTACTGACATGATGGTTTGACATGATTTTACATCTGTTGTGTATACTTCAAATAGACATCAGACTTCCTTACTTTTCATTTTACCTTTTCTTTTTCTGAAGTTTGACATGAATATGTCTAACCATTATGTTATGAAATACTTCTAGGTCCAGCAACACATGAAAAGCTTTGATCAAATACCTCTCTGTTCACACAAAGACATCTCCTTTTTATTCCATGTTTTGAGGAATTGAAAGGCTGGTAGGAGAGTAGGACAGTCTGTTCCAATATGGAAGAGTAGATGTTTTATATAACAGTTTTGGGTTGTGGAGCACAGTATTGTGATTTCCCTCTGGGATAGTTTCCCTGTGGTGATACTGAACTAAAGTCATAAGCTTTGTGATTCACAAACTATACCCAGAATTTTCTATAAAGATAGCTTAATTAGGAGGGCTGTCTGACAGATGCACTAGACAATAGCATTGTTACTAGAACTAGCTGGGAATTTTTTGACAAAATGGCTCTTAATCATAGAAAAATGGTTCATCAAACCTAAAACTTTCAGTAGAAACTTTCTCTTTCATTCTACCTTTTGGAGAAAGATTTTGCCGGCTCAAGTAGAAATAATGACAGAAGTCAGAAAGCTAGTTAACACCACTAAGACAAGGCAGCTCACCAAAGACATTAGGCCTGGTTTGGGACAGAGACTCAGATCCTGACCTTCCAAAAATCCTTTCCATGTCCTGTCTTTTCTTTGGAAGGGTGTCTTTCTCCTTCACAGTAGCTGTCCTGTTTTGTGTCAAAATATTGTGAAGCAGGAACCTGAGCCTTAGTCTTCGGTGCACGTGGTAACTTCTGCACTGCAATATACAGTGATTTCACTCTGTGATGGCTGGAAATGTCTGTTGAACTGCTTGAAAGGGAGAAACTCCATCAGGGAGGCTGAGTAATGAATGACTTGAGCATTTGTCTGCACTGAGGAGGAACAGCAGAGGAAGGAGCACCTATACCCAGGTGAATCACAGAATCACAGAATCACAGAATCACAGAATCCTAGGGGTTGGAAGGGACCTCGAAAGATCATCTAGTCCAACCCCCCCTGCCAGAGCAGGGCCACCTAGAGCACATCACATAGGAACATGTCCAGNCTGAATGGCAGCACAGCCCTCTGGTGTGTCAGCCACTCCTCCCAGCTTAGTGTCATCAGCAAACTTGCTGAGGGTACATTCTATACCCTCATCCAAGTCGTCGATGAAGATGTTGAACAACACCGGTCCCAGCACCGACCCTTGAGGGACTCCACTAGTGACACACCTCCAACCAGATTCTGCCCCATTGACTACAACTCTCTGACTCCTTCCTTTCAACCAGTTCAGAATCAAATGGCTTCCTTCCCATCTTCTTTTCCTCTCTGACTGAAGAGATTGTGGTGGGAATTTCCTGGTCCCAGCTAGTCATATGCTTCTATTTTTCAGTATCTGGTCAACATACAGCTCTTTGCTCCTGAGATCTACCACAAGACATATTCTTTGAGAAACCTTGATGTGTTTTGCTACAATGCCTGAGAGGAAATGCTTCGGGTGACAACTAACCTGTTGCTGCCTCTGCCAGAAAGGAAATACTTCTTTCTGTGAGTAACTTTATTCCCTTGTGTGAGTGATGCCCTGAGAGGAAGAAATAGGCATCTGAGTGCTCCTGGGAGAGATGAGGTCTGTTGTGAGCATCAACACTGAGAAGCTTGGGCAAAGCAATTCTAGATAAGATGCATTTCGATTGAAACATTGCCTGAACTGCTTCTTGCAGCTTTCTTTTAATCACAAAACCTTTCTAATTTTTGTTTCTTTTGTTAGCTCCAGAAGAATATATTTTCTCTCTTAATGTACTGATATCACTTCTGTCTTTGGAATTTTTTTTCTCCTTTGTCCAGATTGCTGCTGCTGCCTTCTGTTCTATAAAGGTCTCATGAATATGACCAAAAAAATATATATTTTCTAAAGTCTTTTCAAACACAGTTCAGTTTTGTGGGTTGAATTAAGCTTAATATGAATTCAAATGAACACTGCTGTCCTTGCAGTCTCAGCTATACTTCAGTCTGATTGTAGAACTGAACTGTAACACAAAATGTCTCAGTCACAATAACGTGGGGGTAAGGAGGAGGAAAGTGTGTCTGATACCAAACTTTGTCTTTCTTGAAGATCAAATATATTTGACTACATCCATGTCTAACTAGATCTGCCTTTTTGCCACTTTTTGCTTTATATTCTTTTCCCATGATTTGACCACGTAACACAACAGGCAAAATATAAAACTAGACCATATTTATACATAGGCAACAACATGCACAGTTTTTCCAGTGAATATGTCCAGTGAAATGAGTGCAAGTAACAATGCCTGTATTTAATAAGAAATAATGTGTTACAGAAACTAGTACAAATTCCCATCCCCATTAAGTGCTACTTATAATTTTAGTCCAGTTATTGATCATAAGAAGTTCTCTAAGTAAGAATTTTTATAACATGCTGAGGGAAGGAAAGCATGATGCCAAAAATAGGCAGTCAAGATTATTATTAGTCTGTTCCCACAAAATCATAATATCATCTTAAAAAGAATATATTTGGACTTTGCCTTTTTTTTTTTTTTTGTATGTAGGATTTGTGCTTAAAGCATTTTGTATCACAATAAGGGCAAGGAATTTTTTAAAAAGGAAAAAGAAAACAGATTTTCAAATAATACCGTCACTTCAGGAGATGAGATCTAGCAAAATCACCATGTAGTACAAAGCTCTCAATAAAAATTGCAAGAGCTGACAATGTAGTTTACAAATTATCTTTTTTTTTCACTGCAGGGTTCTATCCTGATAGATGAACATCCAGAGTTCAGATATAGCATACGGAATAGTCCTTTCTGAATGCATGAATTCTTTCTTAACTAGGAGAGTAAAACTATTCATTGTCACTTCCATTTGCACTGCAGGAAAATATGACACTTTAATTCATTTTAAGGATCACACAAAACAGTCTCATAATGTCTACATTTGGTCTACAGAAGTAACTTTTGCTTACTTGGAATAAGTTCAACTTTTCACAGTCTAGCTGTCACAGGAAGATTCATGGAGAGGCCATTAAAATTTAATATTTCAAATGGGAACTCTATTGTATGGTATTAGCAGGTATTTTTAGCTTCCAAAACTATTCTTATTGTTTCTCAAAGACTAAATAACATATACTCATTGGGAGAAATTCTTCTTTTGCTTCCACTGAGTGGATCCAGAATAATTCCATTCTCTTGAACTGTATCACTTCAGTATAAGGGAAAACAGGATCATGTTTTGTATATCTTCCAGTTCATTGTGTTTCTGTATGTGTGCTACTGTATTTCACAATTTTCCTAGTGTTTGTTAATAAAGTATATATTTTTTTCCATTTCAGTCAATTTTGTTTCTCGTTCTCCTGTAGGTATTTCATAGTGTACTCTCTAAGCACATATTTACTAGCCTCTGTAATATTTCTAGATACGGTATAGAGGTATTTTATTGTCTTTCTAATGTTAGTTGATAAAGTAAGTATTTCTCAGTTATTGCAATACTGTATTTCTTTATATATATAAAGGAGGTATTTCACACTTCCATGGCTGGAACTATTCTTCCATTTGTCTGCAATATTTCATTACAGTGTATTTGAAAGTTCCAAAATTGATTTTTTCCAGCTTATAATGTGTTTTGTACAGAACTTTCTTCATATTGGCTTCACTGTATCTTTGCGTTTAAATTTTTTTTGCTTCACAATTTTCTTTAATATTAGCTTTGGGTATAAAAGGAAGTGTTAAGGCTTGTTCTCTGATGCTACTTGGACTTTCTGAATCTCCTCTCCTACTAATGTTTGGCTGTCAAAAAAACCCACAAACAGCATTAAAAAATTCTGCCCATCAACTTCTCTGTGTTAAGTCTGGGAACTGGCATTTCCTCCTTGCCCTCCCCATCCTCCTACATTCCAGTTTTCATTTCTCTCCTTCCTTGTTTCCCAGTGTTCCTTTGTTCTTTTTCTTATATATTCACTACATCTTTCATTATCCTTCAGTCCCTTTTCCACATGCCGTCCTCTCTCTCCTTTTCTTTTTTTTTTTCCCATGGCACCTTACCCAATTACACTGTTCCCTGCTTCTTCTCATCTAGCCTGCTTTTCTGCTCTATTTCCTCATTTTTCTACCACAGGCATGTTTAAAGAATACAGAAACTAAAGTTAATCTTTTTTATTAGGGCAATTTAATATTTGCCTGCAAAGACTTCAGAGAGGTAGTGACCATATTTGTAGAAAGTATTCTATCTACAGCTGTATGCAGATTAGTGGGGAAAAAATATCAAAAAAGGGAAAACCTTGCAGATGGCTTCAGGTGGTAATCTTTAAGGAAACAATGACACTGGTTACACTGTTGTTACTTGGGAACACAGCTCATAATCTCCTGCTCTGCAAAATATCCTTTCTTTCCTACTCTCAGATACTGCAGACAGTAAGGTAGACTGGGAAAAAGAAATGGTCTGTGAGGAAAGGAAAGCATGTATGAATCACAGAGCTTTAGTTTGTTGGGTTTTTTTTTATGCAGCTAATCTGACATTATGCTACAGAAAATGTAACAAGTACTGAGTTATTTTCCACGTAAAGAGAATGCTCCAAAATACTAGAAACAGGGTCTAGTTTTAGAATGTTGCTTTCCATAACTGTATTTACCTTTTTCCTCTGTTATGACATGCTGTAGTGAATGTAGAGAAGGACATGACAAAGCAAGACAGAAAATTAGACATTTGGAATTGAAAATGGGGGGTATGCGCCTAGAATAATCAAAATTACTTTATCTAATTCTATACTGGGCCTTAACATATTTGACAATGTTCAGTTTACTTCTCACAGAAATCTATGAGCACCTTACCATGTATTTCTTATGGTAGTTCACTGTTATTTATGTACATATTTCTGTATTTCCTTTTGCAGTTCACTATGAGTCTGAAACAAGGACTAGATGAGTGATGGATGGATGGACTGAACAACTACATGACTCTTTCCATTCTGTTATTTAAATCCATTTCACTAAACTTACTACAAGGTTTCATTCCCTCAATCTAATGGTATGTAAGCTCCAAATTTATAAGATGTAAGTCATAGAATATGGCACTGAATTTTAAATGATCCGTGTAAGTTTTAAATAGATGTATTAGAAATAATAATTAATTTAGAATATATATTTGAACCCCAGTTTTGGAAAGACCAAAGCATCTACTTAATTTGTTCTAGGTCACTGCAGTGAGTTCAGAGAATTTACATGCAGTCTATACACATAATCTTGCTAGATCAAGGTTTTCATTAATATTTTGCAGCAATTGCTTTAAAGTTTCTTTTTCTAGTTTTCAGAAGTATTTGAGAAACTACTTAGTATACAGGACAGGTAGAAAAGAAAACAAAATTATTTGACTATGGTTGTCAACACATTTTAACAAGTATGTAGTTGGAGGTGATGAAGAAAGATTATTTGCTTTAATGAGTGTGTGGTGTGAATATGGGGTACCATTATTATGAGCTTAATTGAGTGAAAAAAGCTTAAAGCACTGAAGGATTTTTTTTTTTGACAAAATTCCAGCCAGGCTTTGGAAAGGAACTATTCAAAACTTCATAGAAAACCCTCTGAATATAGACATCAGACATAAATGTAGGATTTCCTCAGACAATTTGGTTCTGAAGGATTTCATGGACTAAACACAAAAGTCTATGGAAGGTTGTTCTGATTTTGACCTGTATGTATACATATATATGTGTATATACTCAACAACCCAACTGTAATCCAGGAAACAGAGATAAGAGTATTCTCTAGAAAAGGGTATGGCTTTCTTCTGTTCAATAGTATTTGTGGAAAAAAAAAAAACAACAAACTTTTACAGAAAAGCTAGGGTTAAAGCAAAAAAAAATTAGATCATTTACTGATTCTGTTTTCATAATGAAGCACATTGATCATAACAGTATTGTAATCAACTGAAGACATTCATTGTTATTATTGCCTAATCATTTGACTGAAAGAGGGAATCTCTGAGGGATCTGAGGATATTTTGCTGCAACACAAGCACTTTCCTTAGGTCAAATGTTTGCATGTTTCATTGTTCCTCCATTGAACAGAGAGAGAATTCTTAAAGCTGAGCTGTCATTCAGTATTGTAGCATTTTAAATGGCATCTTTGTTGTAACTGAAGGCATACACCTACCTTAGGGCGAACTGCACAATGCTGAAATGGATAGAGCCCATAACCTGGGATGATGAATGATGTAGGTGTCTCCTGAGAAGTGCCATGGGATTGTCAGTGGCTGTAAGTGGGGGGACTTGTTCTGCATGTCATCCAGCACTGCTGTTCTTGTCAAAGGCATCTGGAGAAATTGTTTCTTTACTTATCATGGCAACAACACGACTCACACATATGTTCTGAAGTAGAGCTCATGTTTGGGTGCTGACCAGGCATGATCTCATGACAAGCCCAGAGCACAAACTGATGCTGTCTGGCTCTACAAACTGCAGAGAGGTACAAGGGCCTTTCAAACATGTTCATCCTTACCCTTCATGGAGATGTTGTTATATATGTTGGAGCGGTTAGGTTCTTTTTGCTCTACTTCAAGAGTTTAAAATACCACACAAAACTACAAATGAAAGGAAATAAGGCTTTACAGGCAGGTGCCTTAGGAACGTGACAAATTCTGAACAAAATCCAGTGGTTTTTTCAGAGCTGTTAAATTACTAATATAGATAAATTTAGGAATAAGCTGGGTGTGTATACGAGCATAGAATGCTGTATTCAAATGTACGATCAGAGAAACTTTGTCTTGGAATGCAAAGTATTTTTAATTATTTTTCCAGTTTAATACTAGAACCAACAAAGATGAATTGTAATAAAAAGTTTGAATGAGATATGCTTTATGCAAACAAAAAAACAAAGGGAAGGTGACACAGAAGCGCTGTTCTTTAGCACACTGAAACTGATTCAGAGTTTGACTCACTTAATGCTTTTACATCTAAGCATTCTCTTCATTATGATTTTTTTTTCCTATTTTTCACCCTACTGTAAATCTAGATGAAACTTTACAAGTACGGGAGAAGCTCACACTCATGTACAGCTCACATTCTTCATTGGAATATGAATAAGTGCAACTCTGATATGAGACAGCGATGTGGTTTGAAAGTGAAAACAAAGACAAGTGCTATAGAAACTGTGCATTTCTAGTGCGTGATAAAAAAAGGAAAGGCAATGCATTTAAAGAATGCAAGTGGAGTTGTTTCCAGCAATGGGAGACAATGGGTTTTAAATTGAAAAGGGAAATTCTATCTAAAGCAAAATAAATTATTAAGCTATTACTCTCGTACAAAAGGCATGACATGATCTCATAAATGAGAGATGAAAACACCTGGAACCCAGTAAAGACCATATAGAGCATAGGACAGAAAAACATGCAAAATCTGAGGCAAAGGCTTTAACATACGGATGCCTATTAGACTGACAAGACAGAAGCTGTCAAACAGTTCTTGTACAGGCAGTGTTTGTGAGGAGGAATAATATGTTTTATCCCCTTATGATATGGGGAAAAAAGAAAAAGCCTCTCGCAAGCATGTAAGTACTTCATCAAGACTGAAATAGAAGCTTAAAACAATAGCTTGCACTAATACATTGGTAGCTTGTGTTTAAAAATGTCGAGCCCCCTGAAGGCACATTGGTTCAGGACTGCTTTAAAAGTAGCTGAAATCTAACTAAATCCTGGCATGACTGTCAGAGAACAGGTACTTCTGTTTTATAAATACAGTGGAAGTGACAAAATACATTTCATTATAAGCTATCAAACTTTCTTTTATTTATGCTTTCTGGTTTGGCTTTAGCTTATTTTATTTTGAGTCATTTTCCTTATTTTAGTAAAGGGGGAAAGTTTTAGATTTTAGGGCCAAAAAAAAAGATTTTATTTCCTCATAAAATAATAAAGTTGGGAGACCTTTTTGAAATGGCTTATGTTACTTTTGTGGTTGTTCCAGTAAATGTTCCAAATTGCTAAATAATCTTAATGCATCTCCTTTGACTACGGTTGTCTGGTAGATGCTTTTATGGTGCTCTTGCTCTGCTGAGGTTACTGGGCTTTCAGATTTCTACTCAGATTCTGTAGAGAATTAGAAAAATGTTACATATATTGTTTGATAGCTGTACTCACAATGTGCAACACAGAACATCACTTATAACTTAAGGGTCCATAAAGCAGAAAGCTTATTTAGCTCCTTTGCTTCAGTGGGTACTGAACTTGCAGCACTCTATGATAGTGCATTTTATGATTCTTTGGACTAAAATATGACCAACCTCAATATGCCCTGAGACATTAGAACTTCTTTTTTCACGAGAATATTGGACTTCAGGCAGCAATGTTCAGTTGGTATCTCAGCACTCAATTACAACACCATATAAGAAACTGCAAGTAAAAGTAGAGGAAAATATATCTCTAGAACTGTACATTTTATTTTATTTTTTTAAACAAACAAACAATCAAAACCACCTTAGTGTAGTTGAATTAAAAACCTGCATTTTGCCAGAATCACTGTGCATCAATGCTGCCAAAAATACTGGGAAGTCAGCCTAATTTTCAGATATGAACATCTTAATAAGATATCCAAATTGCACATTTGGGTACTTACATGGACACTTAGATGTGTAAATGCCCACTCTGTGGACCTAAGTGCTGATTTGAGCATTCATGTGTGAGATTTAGATATCCCATTAAAGCATCCTTATTTGATATTGGACCCATAGTGTGTATGTGTATTATTAATGATTAAATAGATCAAGACCATATGAGCCAACTACACATCTTATATAATACTGGGTAGACAAATGTATTTCTACTGCATACACATTGGATATGATAAACAACCACCACTGAGGTTCCCAGTAAATGTACAGACAAAGCCCTGAATGTACCTTCGACAGAGAGATTAAATCCACACTGTAAAATAAAAAGAATTTTCAGGGCATACTTTTACTTCTAAATATGTACCTATTCTTAACTATAATAATGTTAGCAATATAAATATAGAAATAAATATTGAATCTTATTTTTACTGTGCATAGTCCTACTAGAAGCTGAAGAAAGGTCATTTATTGCTTGTTCACAGTTTAAGATGTTCACAGTTTAAGATGTTTCCCTAAGCAGCAGTTGCCCAGTGTGTTGGATATTAAAACATTCTAGACATACCAGACACATAGCCTCATTTGGTCAGGAATTCATGTCTCTACCAAGGTTTTTCATGTCTTCCCCTCTTTCTCATTGAACAATCATCTTTCATGTTTTTGTGGGGCTCTCCAAGCACTCTTCTATGTACTCTTGCTTAAACATAACATTCTGTGTTAGAAGCACTTCAGGCATAAACCCCCCGCCATGATTAGGCAGGAAAAAAAATGTAATGAACCCAACCTGCCATGGAATTAGTGACAAATTGTGAAAATCTTTGGTTTTGGCTTTAACTTTCAGTGTACAGAAGTGCTTGGTGCTAAGCTTGGAGGGGTACCAAAAGACTGTAATAAACTACAATGGACTAGAAAAAACTAAAGTTGAATGAAAATACCCCCCTGCTTACAGAAGGACTGGTCTCATTGAAGTAGTAACCTGAAAGGTCTAATACAGACATCCAGGATCTGAAATTCTAATGCATTCCTGCAAGCATGCAGACACTCAAGCCAGGTGGCTCAGGAGTGAGTCCTCTGCATGGCAGCCCTGCCTGGGGATGGAGAAAAGTTGTGGCTTCTCCTTAGCTGCTGGGTCCCAAGAGTGGAGCTGAGAAGAATCACAGCAATTTTGCTTAGAGAAGGTGCAAGAACTCTTCAAATGGCTTTCCTTTTATCTGGAATGGAAATGGGAAGGTAGAGCTGTACCAGGCTTCTTCTGAGAATGTTGACTGCAGGTATAACCTCTGTGATTTATCGCTTCTTGGAGTTTGTTTTTTGCAGAGTTGGAGTGAGGGCTAAAATATGAATCAGGTATGAAAAAGCAGGTAACAGGTTATGAAATGAACAGGCAGAATGAGAGGATAAGGGACTGTGTATGAAAACACATGGGTCTTGGCATTAGTTGGGTAAAAAGAAAAATGACAATCTGGAAGCAAACATAAAAGATAAGTAAAACAAATATTTTTTCACTAAAAAATAATCTTATTTTAGCCAATCTTGACTCAAATGACAACAGAGTGAAATAATTTTAAAATAAGTTACAATTATCTTAAACAATGATGCAAGTGTAAATTGAGTTAACACTCCAGAATTTGAGTCAATGAACTCTAACTAAGGGTGATTTTCAGATCTTTCAGTTTATGGTAACTGGGAATAAATAATGATTTTTAATACTTTCAAATGCGCAAGAGGTTGCCTAAAATACACTACAACTCATTTCAGACTATTATTTTTTTTAAGAAAAGTTGGTATTAGTTTTTCTGTTCTGCATAGCTTGTAGAATATTTTAATGCTATTAGTTACCATGGTAAAATGTATAAAAGCCATATTCATTTCTGGTGCAAATGAATACAATTTCTGAGGATTTTTGCATATGTAAGGCCTGTTAGGTTAGGCCCATTTTCTTCCCTGTACTTGAAGATAACAAACATTTATTTTGTCACAGGAGAAATTGTCATTGCTCACTGTGCATAAAGGTATAAGAGAAATTAATGGTTAACAGTATTCTTGATTAATAAAACTTTAAAATTCCCTTGAGAAACACTGATTTAACAAGCAACAGCTGTTGCTGAAGAAACATGTTACATCAATAAAATCAGAAAACCTCTCCATGACAATATTATGAATTTAAAGTTAAGCATCTATGTTTCAGGTAGGACAAGTCCCCAGAAACTTTTAAAATATAATTTAAGGATCACACAGTTCATATGATTTAAAAATAAAAGCCTGCCTTTAAGAAAGGATTGAAAACACTACATGAATATGGGAGCAGTCCTTCAATAATAAAAATGTGACATAGTAAAAAAGAGTATTTCATAAATGGAAAATTTTGCTTATAATCATACCATATCAAAGTTTTCTGGACTTGAGTTTACTCATTTTCCAGGCTTTTTCAGTTTACTGATGCTACTATAATTTTAATAAGGCTGCCAAAGGTTACCCTTTAGACGTAACTTTACTAAGCCAAAATTTAACACTTGAATGCAAGTGTTATTTTTTTATATAATCACAAACACTGCATATCCACAGATATTGGATTTTTGGTGGCTGGAAGTTGATATATCAGCCTGACATTGCATTATTTCACCATCACACAATGGGGAAAGTCAGTATCATGTTACCACTCAAACCTAAAATTTGAAGTTCCACACTTGCAGGCTCTCTGTACTTTTAGTGGAAAAATAAACATTACATTAAGTACTGAGGAAGATATAGAGCTTCAGTGCAGGCCGCTTGCACCTAAAGTTGTAAAAATTCTCTGGCAATCTCTGGAAAAACAAAACTGTAATTTTGAACCATTTAAGTGAACCAAAAAACCCAAACAACTCAATCTCAGAATAGAATAGAATAATTTCAATTGGAAGGGCCTTAAAGTGATCATCCAGTTCCACTGCAGAGCTGACCAAAAGTTAGAGCATGTTGTTTAGGGCATTGTCCAAATGACTCTTAAACATCAACAGGTTTGGGACATCAAATACCCCTCTAGGAAGCCTGTTCCATTGTTCCACTGCCTGCTTGATAAATAAATGTTTCTTAATACCTAGTCTGAAAATAAAATATTTAATTAGGTTTGGTGTGCATTTTGCTACTTTTGGGGAGGATGAAAGGATTTGTGTCACAAAAAGTTTACTTAAAGTACTATCTGAAAGGCAGAAACTTTGAGTCCAAGTATTTTATAAACCATGTCATCATCACCGATGACATGGAGGAGTCCATGTAATGGTTTGAAAATGCAANTACTGAGGTACCTCAGTACCATACTGTACTTCTCTGCAGGTACTGTCTGGAAGTTTTCTGCTTTGAATATCTTGTGAAATAGTCAATGTCGTAGAAAGACAGTAACAGTCTGGCTTTAAAACTTCTGGGCAAAACCAGCCTGAAAGACGTGAGGCAGCCATGTTCCTGTTCCTGAAACTTTGTATTGTATTTATTTGTGTTTGTATTTATTGGGGTAAAGAGTAAACATTCTTTCAGTTTCTTGCTTGGCACCAAAATAATCAGCCAATTCTTAGCCCCAGAATCCAAAGGTTTTAAAAATTTAAGAAATGTCAAGATGAACTTTTCTTATATACAATGTGCTTTTTTGTTTGCTTCTGGTAGAAACTATTAATTGAATATGACTCCTTTGTGTGTGGCTCAGACACAGAAAAAAATATTAATTCCTTTTATCCAAAATATAAATAAATTACCCTGTTCTATTAGTATCTTAGAGTTTGAGAATTGCCCTGGAGAGATGGGCAAAGGAAAGACACTGAAGTGCTGGAACATGTCCAGAGGAAACTTCAAGCTCATGAGGGACTTAGAGAACAAGTTGTATTAGTAGAGACTGAGGGAGCTGGGTATGTTTAGTCTGGAGAAGAGGAGACTGAGGGGGGACCTCATTGCACTCTACAGCTACCTGTAGAGAGGTTGTAGAGAGGTGGGTGTTGGCCCCTCTTTAGTAACTACTGGCAGAACCAGAGGAAATGGTCTGAAGTTGCAGCAGGGGAGGTTTAGATTAGATATTAGGAAGAAATTCTTTACAGAAAGAGTGGTGAGGCACTGGAACAGCCTTCCCAGGGAGGTAGTTGAGTCACCACCCCTGGTGGGTGTTGCATGTAGGGATGTAGGGCCTCATTTTGTGTGTTTTGTGTTTTTGAAGTCATGTTTGATCAGGGTATTTAGGTATTTAAGTGTTAGGGTTTTTTTTTTAGGTGGGTTTTTTTTGTTATGGGTATGATTGGACTTGGTGATCTAGGAGGTCCTTTCCAACCATGAATATTCTGTGATTCTGTAATGAAATTCAACAAGGATAAATTCCTGGGGAGGAATAACCCATGCACCAGTACAGGTTGGGGTAGACCCACTGGAAAGAAGCTCCACGGAGAGGGACCTTGGTGTCCTGGTGGATAATAAAATGGGGCCTTGTGGCCAGGAAGGCCAGTGGTATCCTGCGGTGCACAAAGAAGAGTGTGTCCAGCAGGTTAAGGGTAATGAGATCACATCTGGAGTACTGTGTTCAGTTCTGATGTCCCCGGTTCAAGAGGGACAGGGAAATACTAGAGAAAATCCTACAGAGAGCTACAAAGTTGATTAAGGGACTGGAACATCTCTCTTATGAGGAAAGGCTGAGAGCCCTGGGACTGGTTAGCCTGGAGAAGACTGAGCGGGGATCTTATCCTGAAGGGTGGGTGTCAAGTAGAAGGGGCCAGTCTCTTTTCAGTTGCACCATAGGATGATAGGTAATGGTAGCAAGGTGAAACACAGGAAGTTCCACCTTAACATGAGGAAAAACTTCTTCACTGTGAGAGTGACAGAGCACTGGAACAGGCTGCCCAGAGAGGTTGTGGAGTCTCCTTCTCTAGCAGCTTTCAAGACCTGCCTGGATCTGTTCCTGTGTGGCCTGCCCTAGGTGTTCCTGTACTGGCAGAGAGGTTGGACTCAATCATCTCCAAAGGTCCCTTCCAACCCCTATCATTCTATGATTCTATGATTCTATAATATCTTTTCTAAATGTGATAAAATGGAGAATAACAGTATTCAATTAAGTACAGTTCATTCTTCCTGTGCCTGTCTTTCTTGAAATAGAGACAGTCTGCTTCACATTTCCCAGCTGCTGGAGATGGGCTGCTGTTGCTAGAAGCCTTGCATTCTTCTAAGCAGGATTACTATAGTGCTGAAATACAAGTGCTATAGACCAAAATATATTGCAATTAGGTTTCAATCTGAAAATGATCAATACATTAGGCATTTTTCAAAACAATCCGAGTTTTATGAGGATTTCTTTGTTGTTGTTGTTGATCTTTGGCATTTGAAAATGGGGAAGATTGCTTGTCCCAACTATTACATTAGAAGTCTGGGTTCTGTGTTCATCTCTGAAAGAAATAGATTGTGAACAGTTTTCTTTGAACAGAAAAAATGTCTGTGGACCTTGATCACCCATATATCACCTTTCCACATAGTGCATTTGCAATTGAAGCTGTACTGCAATTAGGAAGGCAATCTGATTCTACAAGGAATCTTATATGGATATCAAACACAGTTAAAGAGAGGAAAACAGTTTCTTTAAACTTCTAGTCAGTTTGTAAAAACTTGGCATATCCTTTGAAATGTCAGTAGGCCAGCTTAATGCTGAGTGAACAACCAACGTTGCAAAAGTGATGAAACTTGACAAATATTAATCCAAGTCAAACACTATGCATGGAAGCCTCTTTTTTTCCCACCTGAGACATATTTTCAGTGAAATACTTCATTGCAATGAAAAAATAATGCTTTCAAA
Organism: Chloroceryle aenea; assembly: GCA_013399075.1. Classification (NCBI taxonomy): domain Eukaryota; kingdom Metazoa; phylum Chordata; class Aves; order Coraciiformes; family Cerylidae; genus Chloroceryle; species Chloroceryle aenea. The sequence continues at coordinate 428,814 of VWZY01007073.1, forward strand.
GATATGTCTGAGGCATCAGAGAAGTAAATATATATTTTTATTGCCAGCTGGTCTGTTTATAAAGATGTTGTTAATGAGACAGTAGCTTGAGTGTATGGCATATTCAGACACCATCACTCAGATAATTAATTATTAGACACATTTCATCTTACCTTTCAGATTTTATTTTTTTTTTCTTTCTTTTGGTCATAAAATTGGCAGAGCATTTTGTTTATTCACATTTTAGCAACAGATTTGGATTTCAGAAGGCAACTTCTAATCTCTGTTTTTACCTTTTACAGGGCATTGGCTCCTTCTGGGGGATGGGATTCAAAGCTTCTTCCAATTGAAATCTTTCCTTCATGGCTGTACCCTTATTCTTCTGTGGTTTATCTTGAGCACCATATGAAAAAAATAATAGTTATTAACCCTGTGGTAATTGCTTTTTTTTATTACCTTTGATTGAAATTGAAATTACGATCACATTTTGGCAAGATAAGATTACTTGATTATAGTCTATTTACTAAACTACCAGGAACAATTTGATTCCGTCAACTAATTTCAATATTGCATTAATTATTTAATAGAAGCTATATCTTCTATTGGTTTACAACAATTCCACTATATAGAGATTTTTTGATTCTTAAATGCTCTGTCTTGTTACTCAATGTTCTTTGAAGATAGAGTATTTGTATGGAACATACAATGTAAACCTATGTGCAGATACAGGTGATTGTTACCTTCAGATCATTTCAGTCTGAGATTGAGGTTATGACAGAACCATTTCTATGTTCAAGGAACTTTGATCATTCTTTCGCCTAGCTCAAAGAGTACTCTTTTCATGCTTTTATCTGTTCGTGAAACTTTTGAAGCCCTCATATTGGTGAAGTATATGATCTTTTCACAGTCTGAGGGGAACGGCTGCATGCTATACTGTCACTGGAATATTATGTATTCTTTTGCAAGCATAAGGTGTGGTTCCATGCTGTGAGGTTTTCTTGCAACAGCTAAATAGGGAGACAGGTCCAAAAATTCAGTTAGCTGCAGAAGGATATTAAGACCTCTTTCCAAAACTAACTTAGTCTGCTATGTCAAGTCTTCACAATGCTTTCTTTCCTATTGCATTTGTTGCATCTAATTTATCTCCTTTTACCTCTACAGTAATTATAAGATAATAAGGAGACGGAATGTGCATTTGCCTCTGTGGGTTTGAAACAACGTTGTCTGTCTTGCTTAATACAGGAAAAAAGCTAAAGTAAGAAAGAGATAGTAGTACATGCTGAGTGAAAGTGCATGAAATAGAAATTGACAATTGAGTATCTCTGGATGATTGAAAGGTCCCAGACCTTTCTATCATCCAGATCTATCATATTGTATTAGATTGGACCTGGAGACAGAGTCAGGGCCCAGTTACTCTGATTTCCAAGCTGTCTTTACTGGCAATAGACCAGCCTTACTGATTTCATCACACTTTCTTGATGACTTACTGTTGTGTCATAACTGCCTCATTCAAAGTAATAAGCAGCAGACTGTTAGGAAGCAGACTGGAATATCCAAGAGTAAAATCAGGGAAAAAAGGGGAAATGGGTAAAAGATGATTCAAGGAATAAGGAGGAAAGCAGAAGCAAGAACTGCAAGTAAAAGCCAGAATAATTTCACTGAGAGATGGAACATCAATATAATGGGACTGTGGTTAGACAGACTGAATGGTGACTGAACAGTCTGTGACTCTTTTAAACATAGCATTTATCAATGAGAGAACCATTGCCACCAAGGGGCTTGGAGAAAAGAGAAAACATGTCTGGGGACCTTCAGGTTGCTTTGAGACACTTTACCAATGAATAAGAACTCTTATTTTTATATCTTGTTTCAACAAGCTACAGCATTTCAGATGTGATTTGAATGAGTGTGTAGCATGACGAAGTTATATCAGGGCATGGGAGTGAAAATTATACCTCCTTGTGTGAGACAGGAAGTATAACTTGATTGTTGAATGGAAATTTCTCAAACTGAATTGTGGGAGATAGTAGCTTTAAAATCTGCTAGAATTGTTTGGAGAAGCCACCGGTACGTTTTATTACTCTAGATGTACAAGACATGTTTTATGGCTTCCTTGGAAACATTTTGTTTTCACTCTACATTTATATTTTATACTCTTTGCTAGACAGAACTTGAAAAGAATTGTAATTCTTGTTAGCAGAGTTGCCCTTTGAGGGAAAAAAAAAAAGGAAGGAAAAGTGCAAGTTTACGAGGTTAGAGCTCAAAGCTGTGGAAAAAATAGTTTCTAGAAGAGGTGTTCCCAATTCTTATCTGAATTGTACCACAGATATATGGCAATTTTATTTATATGTCAATTTAAGACCTTTAAAACAGAAGTAATTTTTTCCAAAATGCAGAAAACTAAATAGGTTTGTTCCAAGAAAGGAGGTAATATAATGTAATATAATGGTGTAAGAAATAAAATGGCTTATGGGAGAATGGGAAGCTTGTTACATAGAATAACACAATGATGAGTGGTTGGAAGAATTAATGGCAGAAAGAGTAATAGGACAGCTTTTTTTTTTTTTT
>VWZY01007073.1:440378-472367 GCA_013399075.1 Chloroceryle aenea
GAGGCTGGTGAAGGGACTGGAGGGAAAGTCTTATGAGGAGAGGCTGGGGTTGTTCAGCCTGGAGAAGAGGAGACTCAGGGGGGACCTCATAACTCTCTACAACTAGCTGAAGGGAAGTTGGAGTCAGCAGTGGGTCAGGCTTTTCCAGATAGAAATGACCTTTATTTTCCAGATATGTCCTGATAGAAGAAGTAGCTTCTATTTAAACATTTGTATATCACCAAGAGCTTGGGTGGAAACCCCTTAATTCATTTATTTTCATATACAAGTCTCTTAAAAAAAAGCTAATCTCAGCCTCATATCATATGAGCTCAGTTATGGTGTTAGTGAAACAAGGCACATAAAACTGAAACCACTTTGTGCTTTCCAAAATCTGAGCATTGAAGATGAATTCTTCTCTGTACGACTGGTGCGACCTGCCATAGACAAAAATATTTGTTGTATAACAAGGAATCCTTTGTTTACTACCAGAAAAGAATTAACCATTATAAATAAAGGAAAAGTCTGGAAACATCCTCACGGCATCAGCATTCAGAGGCATAAAAAAAGAGAGAAATTGATCTCTGGGAGTTGTGCACATCTGTTGGAAACTAGTAGCCTATTCTCACCTTGTACCCCTCTGAGGGGGGCAGAGAAACAGGGGGAGCTCCTGCAGATCAGTGCTTAAAATTGTATGTACAAATATTAAGCAGCATGTCGTCCTCCTACCTAGGCAGGGTCATTTGTACAGGGAAGGGACTGGACCCACAGCTGAGGTTTGATGGGGTAAAGATGTAGAGGACGTAATCAGCAAGAGTGGCTCTTCCCTGGGCAGCCACATATAGCACCACTTGTTACAAAGTGGCAGAGCTCTGCATTTTTCCACTTTCTCTGTTCTGCAGTGGGCCATTCCCTGGAGACTTCAACCTGCCAGAGTACCTGCTGATGACATCTGGCCTTTCAAGCCATACATGCCCTCAAAAGTGTGTGTGTGCATGTTATTGCCAGACTTGAAGTATAAAGTCTGTACTTTTTTTACTGTTGTTTAGCCTTTCATACAGGAATACAGCTCCATACTTCAATCACCAGAGAATAAAACCAAAGTACTTACTCAGCAGTATTAAAATATAGCAACTCTGAATATTTTATGACAGCGCTTTAGGTGCAAAACTTTACCAGAGGCCACTACTAAATAATTGTGTTAAGGAAATGAAAAGAACAAGTGGAATACAGCAGGAGAATACTATGAATTCAATCATCCTCTCCTTTGTACCATAGTACTCTGTTATCATTTAGAGCCAATTAATATCACTGTCCCATTAAAGGTTATTTTTTATAACTTATAAATATATTTTTAAAGTAAGCTTTCTCTTATGCATACATGAAATAATTTGCCACAGCAGGCTGTCTGGACCAGAAGAGGTATAACATGACACAGTATCTGGCTGAGTAGATATATAAAAAATGGATATTCCCCTGAAGCTGAAAAACGAGTCAGTTCCCAGTTGGCATGTTCTTTGTAGCTGTAATGGGATGACACAGCATTATTACTATTTATGGTAAATTATTTCATGTCTCTCTATGTATTTATGTTGACCTTTTGTGTGCTGACCACTTGGACCATTTAAAATTTTACAGTATGTTGTTTCTTAATGGAATTTTCCCACATGATCTTCAAACTTAGATGGAAATCCTGCAGTCAAAATATGCGCAATAATTTTAAAGTAAATTATTTCAAAACCAAACCAGAAAAATGTGCAGTGAACTATAAATATAAATAGTTGTATTTAAAAATTCTGTCTTTCTTACCTTCTATAAGAATTACTTTTTGTTAAATGTTTCCTTTACCTTTGTGCACTTCCAAAATGCTTTTTGATTGTCTTCTCTTTTTGTAATTCAGCTTTTCTGTTCTGCTCCTCAGAGATCTTTTCAATTCTTGGATCTTCTCTGTTTTTCTGATTTCATGAAGATAAGGAAAAAGAAAGCCTCAAACCTTAATTAGTCTGGCAAGATATTCACACTGAATGCTCTCTATCAGCACGATTGGATTAATAAAAAAGTTCATTAGCAAAGTAGTTGCACTGCAGGTTTTGTTTTTCTTTTTATGGAGGTGTCATCATCAAGCTTCAGAGCTAAAAGTCAGAGGAAAGCAATGAGACAGATAGAGCAGGTCTGTCAGTTCTGTGTGTAAAAACAAATGTCGCATTGATATGATCCGCTGTATGCAAGCAGACATTTGCTGGTCGAGTTTTGAGGTGAAAATATGCAAAGTGTGTGGTAGATCTTAGGGTTATGCCAGAGTTCAGAAGGTGTGAGGTGAGCAGCTCTATGGCTGTTAAATAGCTGAGGTGCTCCTCCCTTTCCTTACTGCTCTTTCGTGGAGGTAAAATGTTTGCTTTCTCCAGCCACAATACTTTCTTCAAGTGCAGAAATAGCTTGTTTTAAACTACCTTATGGACTTGTACTTTATACAGTACCTCTCAAAATCTTTCAAAACCCAAACAGTTCAACAACCTTAAGATTTATTCTTTACTTGTAAGAGTAGCTTATGTAGTCTGTATCAGTCTGGTGCACTGTTTTACCAACTGTACAACAATCATGTATTCTATTTTATATAAAATAAGATCTGAAACAACTGCTGAGACCCGCCTAAAGTGGTGCGAGACTTTCACCTTTGCATATCTCCTACAAGTTGCCTGGATTGTTCAAAAGTGACCTCTGAAGATTCTTTCACACACGGATAAAATATTTAACACGATGTGCTAGTACATGAATGCTAATCAATGTGTGTTCATGTACCAACACAGAAAAATGTCTCTAGTTAGAATATAACTTTATTGCCTAAATAATAATGTTTAGCTCAATCTGCTAAAACCTACTGACTACACCTGCCTTGTCAGCACTGTCATATTACCCACATTTGCAACTACGCACTTTAAAAAAGCCTCAGTTAAATATCTTCTTCCTGCTGCTGATGGCAGCACATGTTGGAGCTGTGCTTGACTTACGCTGTTTTCTCCATCTCCCCTGCTCTGCTTAGACCTGTTATGCACTCTCATTAAGGGTCAGCTACACTAATGCAGCTCCTCACTTTCCCACTTCTGCTGGCCCCAAGCATGTCACTTAACTGCACCATAAGGGTCTCATCCACACGTCACCAGGAAGTGATTTTGTGAAGGATAATGTTATAACTTTGAAGGAGTCTTTGATGGTGCCTTTGATTTCCTTAGCCACCCTTGGGGATCCTTAAGGACAAGACTCTCTGAGTGTATGGCTGTACTCTTGGATAACTCCACAGTTATTTTGCCATGTGATAAAAGTTGATTTAATTTCTACTTCTTCAGGCTTCACAGCCTGCTGGCTAATCTGCTAATTGGATTGGAGAAAAGGAGGGGGAGGAAGTGAAAAGAAAGGAGACCAGTGATGAGAGAGGGTGTAAATACTTTGCTGTGAGGAGTAGTAACAGGTCAACAGAGGAACAGGTCTTTCTGTGAACAGGTCAGACAGACCTGTTTTAATCAGGTAAGAAATGGCAGCCTTTCCTACTAATTCTCTGCACTTTAACGGGGCCAAAGGAAAGCTCCCCATGCACTAACAAAATGCTGCCCTTTTGTCAGAAGTTATGTAGTCATCTAGGTAGGCTCTCTAGTTGCTAATATTTCCAAATCACCATTTTATTATAATTAATGTACTTTTAAAAGTCATTTATAAATATGCATAAACTGTAATAATCTGTGGCAGAAAGGAACTGGAACTAAAAACGTTATGAAAACCTATGCCTCTCCGATATAAAATATTATAATGTAAACATATTGCACATAATTACATATAATGACAAATGTGTCTCTGTGTGGTATGATTAGTACTGCTGTAACAAAAGAAGAAAGAAGGAGAAGATATCACTCTAGCTGTCAGCTATGTCAGAAAATAAGCACAGATGAATCATCCTTCTCTCACCGTTATTCTATTTACTCATTAAATAGTTGCCACAAAGTAACCAGCAACTTGTATTGAACTATAGAGTTACATAAATCCAAGAAGGGAATATAAAAAATTATCACCCTTACCCTTTTACTGGGGACAATGAGCTGGATTCAGATTAATATATCTCATTTAAACAAAGAACATGTGCAAAATGAATCATCAACCTCACAAAGTGCAGAGGAGCTTTGGTGGAGTTATTTAGAAACCAGATGATAAATAATGCTTTGAGCATGCCTTGGAAAGCTTATTCTGTTGGGAGACCTAGAAAGCAGTTGGCAAAGAACCAAATCTGAACTGTTTAAGCAAAAACAAGGTCTTGAGTAGCTCGAGGAAACTTTAATTGGACGTTTCATAAGACTCTTTCTGAGAACATGCACATATGAAACACCATTGTGAGGACACCTGTGGAAGACTCCCCATAAATCAGAGCAATGAGCTTGGAGCCGTTGATGTAGCATTGGACAGGACACTTTAACAAACCTCTGCAAAGCTTCTCAAACTCTGCTTCAGATGAAAGCATTCACTAGTCTGAGAGCAGAAGCAACAAGCAAGATTTGATGGTGTGGGAGAGGGTAAAAATAAGGCCAGTGCTTGAAGTAAAGTAGGTGAGTGGGCTAAACATTGAACTGTAGGCAACTGAATGATGGTCCAGTCTTGCCATCTCAATTTTATAACAGATTTCTGAGTATCTTATTTTATCCAAATATGTAACGAAACCAACTTCAAAAGCTTGGCGCTTTTTTTTTCCATAAACCAAAATTTTTGATTTCTGGACAGCTTGGACACAAAACAACTAACATGAATGCTAAGATGAATCTAAATTTCCTGGAAATAGACTGATAAAAAGTGTCATCTTGGAGTAGGCATCAAGTTACCTTGGAGCAGATATGTAGCACATTTTAAGAAATATAAGCAGTCACACACATGTCCAGTCCTAGTGCTGTATTACATTTCTGTCCTTCCTGAGTGCTTTTTAAGTATATGCATTAATGCTCTGGCCAACTATGCACACACAGTGGAACAGGAAAAAATACTCCATGTTTCCTTCTACATAAAACAGCTACTGTGACAGTATAAACCAGTAAATGGTAAACAGAAATATAAAGGTAAGCCATAGCTGTCTTGGCACACATAAAAGTAATTCAAGTAAATGTAGAACCTACTTATAAGTCTAAGTCTATTGCTGGCTAAATGTCCACTATCACTTTCTTTAGACATGAAAAATGTACACTATCTTTTTGAAACTGTAGACTGAAGGACAGTGTTTCTGTAATTGCTAACAGAGTAATAGATATTTTCTTGCTGTCCACACCACTAAATTGTGGAAAAAAATACCCATCTATGAAATATTTTGTGGGAATTATACCATATATCTCCCCTTCCCCTCCATATTCCTTTTAGTTTTTTAAAGAAAATTAAGTAACTCATGAAAGACCAAGTGAATATCAATGAAAAACACACACACTTCTATGGGGTTTTTTTCTGCATTAAAAAAAAAAAAAGATCAGAAAGCACTATTTACTACAGTGGTTTCTTTTCATAAGAGCCCTTGATTTTGACATAAATAAAAAATACTTATCGTCTGCCTACAAAATCACATTTTTAAAGTGAAACCAAAATATAATGGGAGTGACAGATCCTGCAAACAGAGAACTCAACCATGTGATAGTGAGGCCAAAGAGGGGAGGGCAGATTTTCAGATATGTAGAAGGACCTTTCCAATGAGAGAGCATTACCCCAGATGGTGGGGCTCTCCCCTGCCTCCTATTAGCTTTTTCCCTGCTCCCCATTTCCCAAAACAACCATGTCTTTTTCTCTCCCTGAGGGAGGAGGAACACAAAGGCCTGGGAGGAAGGACATTGAGTCTTGTTTGCTTTGGTGGTACAATTCCAAAGTCTGGAGTGTCAGCCCACTTCTCACCGGGTGGGATGCTGGCTAGATCTGGTTTTCATCTCTAAAGCCTTACATTGTATATATGGTACCAGATACAGTTTAAAACAATCGCAGGTATGATTTATTTGCCCTTTTCATGGAGCCCTTCCTACTCTGTTTCTGTTGACTACTCTACTACACAAACCTGCAGTAAATTGATTCATTGAGCTGCAGAAGGAGCTAATGGTGAAACCATTTTCCAGTCATCCTTAATTCTGACAAGGGAACATGGCAGCTTCCTGGTAATTCAGTTGTTGTTGGAGAAGGAGATGTGGCTACTGGAAAACTGAAACCTGTTCTGCAATGACATTTCTTTTTCATAACAAGGAAGAGTGAGCAGAAAGATCTCATGAGTCTTTTTTCCAATAAGGTAACATGGTTGTAACTTCAACTAATTCTAGCAAGACAAACAAACAAACAGACAAATAAGGTAAGTGTTGGAAATCCAATAGATTTCTGGCCAGTCTGCCACTACTAGTCTGCAGGACTGTCTGGAGCTCCACACCTTATTTTATAACCCCAGCTTCAAAATTATCCTTCAAGCAGCAAAGAACTCTTTCACAGCAAGAGTCAGAAACCTTTACTGTCCAAAGAGTGCCATGGGTTCATCCCCCAAATAGGAAGCTGGATGAACTGTTGCAATGACAGCCAGTTTTTCCTTTGCTTTGCCATAAATCGCTGGCTTCTGATAACAGCTGCAGCATCTCAGCAGACATTCCTCTTGTCATTCCAAATACTCTAAGGAGAAGCAGGGTTGTATTCTACAAAGATCTTGTTTCTTGTAAGTTAGACTCAGCTTTAAAGCCTAGAGCAATCTCAGACCTTTGGGATACTTTGTTTATTCTTAATCGACTTTTAAGATCTGAGAGAACAATTTCAGAATGTCACTTTTAGTCAACACAAGGCTCACATTTCTCAGTCCCTTTTGTAAGTGTCAAGATCTCCTGCATATTTTAGTAAATTCCATTTTGGATTACAGTCTTAAAGTGGTCATTTTTGAAAATTCCGTTTTAACATTTTATTTAAAATGTACTGTGAAAAAACCCACATATTTTTAAGGCACTTTTTGTAACCAGCTTTTCCTGAAGTAAAGTTCCTGGAAGGAGATTTCAAACATGTAGTGTTAACACTGGTTTAAAATGTTATCTTATGTTAGATCAGTCCTGTACTCTTTTGAAAATTAAATGTGAGACCCAACAAAGTCACCTATGAGAAGTCCTAGACCAGAAAACTGTTGCAATGCTGGAGCATGCAAGTCTATGTTCAACCTCTATTTCCATCACAGCTGCAATTGAGATTCACCTCTGTGTGGAAGAGATGGAAACTCTGCAACATGCAGGTGTACAAGGTAAGCCTCTCCTAATCCACTAGCTAGAGCTTGCCAAATCCTACCAGCTACAGGAATTTTATCACATTCAAAACTATTAGCTTTAACTCTTTTACTAGCATAACACTGGGTATTTTTGTCACTTGGTAATGTCATTTGTTTGTGGCTTGTTATGTTTGGTGTTTGCAGAGCTTTCATAATTTATTGCCTGATTATGCCACTGAATAGCATACACAACTCTTATTGACTTCAACGGGAGTTTCACACAGAGAACATGGCAATATAAAGCAACACTTCTAAAGTACTTCCTATAACTATTCATGACTATGTCTACATTGGTGTTAAGATGTAAACTGAAGAATGGAAAATTATTCACAGTAATTCTTTTGTCATACTCTTGTCTGTTATGAAGACAATAAAAATTTGCAACTTTATGGTTCCTACCAGAACAGAAGAGAGCAAATAATTTCCCACGTATGTCCACTACAGAGGCAGACCAAATAGAATCTATATGCAGAGTTTGGGGCACACATAAAATTCATCAATAACTGACCTAAATGAGAAATGGCAAGTGCTGGGAAATCTCCAGGATGAATACATGATTGTAAAGCAATTTTCTGATGGTATGTTGCAAGCAGACAGGTAAATTTGCAGTGAAATATCCCCTGGTCCCTGCTGAATATAGGATGATGACTACAATTAGAGCATTGGACAGCAGTTTTAATGGCACTCTCTGTTCACAAAGGTAATTATTGCTCCTTTGCTGCATTTGGGAATAGATATGTTAGATCATTGAACTAGCTTCAAGGAACCCTATCCACCAGCATATGAACATATAAATCCTGAAGAGAATCAACTTCAGGATTCAAGGGATGTCCCAGTTGAACTCATCAGCCTGGCAAACTAGAATCTGTACTGACAAAGAGGTGACCAGGAGGTAGATAGAAGATTATTTCCAAAATAATGTGAGATGAATGACACCTCCAGATCAGAGGCTTCAGAATTCTCTTCCAATATATCTTGATAGCTTATTTCCCTGAAGGATAAAAGGTGATTTAGAAAGGTGTCTGTTGAAGGATGAAGAGGTACTGGCTTGACCCCAAAAATAGGTCATAAAGAGACTGTGAAAATAATGTTTTGCCAATAGAGTGAAAGATATAGAGCTGAATATATATGAACTGTGATAAAAACTGATAGTCTCTTACTATGATAAGAAACTAACTTCATTATGTTGGGAGACTAAGCTGACATCTAAATTATTCCAAATTAATTATTTTTGTTTTCTGTAATCTTTGGTTTCAAGGTTCTCAGTGATTTAATTGGAATCAAGGAGGAAAAAATTAGGATAAAAAATAAATCTGAAGGGCAAAAACTCCTCCTTAGCACAGATGATCATTGAGGATGATGAAGTAAAAACACTTCCCTCAAGATCAGGCAGTTTTAACTTGGGAGTATCTTCAAAAGAAAGGCTTTGCAAATCTGCTTGCTGAAGACAAGTGCATTCAGAACAGACAATATATCCATCTTTGTAGGGTTTAAAAATAAATACCAGGATTATAAATTCCTTTTGGTGATACAAAAAGTAGATTTTTGGTTCAACAGATTCTATGTGCAGACATTGAGTGAGTTGTCAACCTAGGAAAATCATGTTCTTAATTTAGTATTTTTTAGGTTATCTCAGCAGGGTTTTCTTAGGAAGGACAGCAAAGCAAGATTCATGAAATTGTTCAATCTGTAAAAAACAAGAGTCATTCAGAAAGAAATAACATCACCCTGGAAAAGTAAGGTTAGTTATGAGAGAGGGAAAGGAAAAAAATAATTCATTCTTCTGTCATTGACTTTTGACCTGTGTTAGATGAAGACTTTGGTGAAGCAAGAACTTCATGTAATATTTACATCATATTCATGGAGTTTTCAAGGTTCCCTGTCTTAACAGATCCTGGCAATGAGAGATTTTTCTGCTTCCCTGCTGATACTGCTTCTGAGACATTTGTGTGCTTCTACTGTAACAGAGAAAGATCCACAGCATCTGAGGGCTTCCTATGGTTGTGGAAGGAAAGTAGAAAGATAGTCACTGTCAATGAGACCTAATCTTAATGGCTAAAGACGTGTCACTTGCATAGATCAGAAACAGGGGAGGGAGAAGAAACCCAGACAGCACGTCAGCTGTTTGAAAAACTCAAACACTCAGAGAGTTAAAATCATAAGCTGCAGCCACAAAGCACCTGACTTGGAGGAAGCACTTCCAATGACATTTTGACCTTTAGAGGTATGAAGTGAGAAAGCCGTCTAGCTGACTGTTGAAAGAAGCAGGGCTGAATGGAGATACTAAGATGCCACTCTGAAGCAAGAACAAAAAGACGTTTATTTGATTTAACAGTGGCAGTTGCAGGCAAACTTCACATCAAGGTAGCCCCTTTCTTTAACACAGAATAACAGAGTTGGAAGGGACCTCTAGAGATCATCTATTTCAACCACCACCACCAAACAAGTTTGCCTAGAGCACATTACACAGGATTGCATCCTGTCGGGTACCTTCCACTGTACCATAACTTGTAATGTACTAAAGAGAACAACCAAGGCTGAATTATGATCTTGCATGGTCCTTTCTCTCCCAGTCACCTTCTGGACTCTTCATTCATGATTACCTACCACAGTCCTCTCTTTCTCATCAAGGAATGAAGGAAGAACTCCATGAACCTGTGGATCAATGCAGCAAAAGGTGAACTGATGCAGGTACAGAAGAAACAGATATTTTCTTTTCAGGCATACGAAGGAAGAGTATTGCCTTAAGACAGGACACGTTACCAAAACACAGTATACACCCGCTGTTAGCTGTCTGAGCATGCAGCACATTGGTTGTAAAGCACATCACTGCAATGCCAGTGAAGTCAATGGGTGCCATTCTTCTGTAACACCTCTGAGTCTCAGCAAGTCCTCAGTGCTGCTGCATGTAGCTGGGGGTAAAAAATGATCCAAAGTGTAAAGTGGATTCTGGAAGAAGGTTTGAGTACATTACGATCTAAATTTCTTAATTTTAGCTCAGTTGTGAAATAGACATATCACATGTATGTTGCCTTTGTGTTACTAAACAATGCATTGAAACTTGATCAATAGAGTGATAAGAATGCATAATTACAATTAAAACTCTAAATAGTTGCTTTTGGCAACTGAAATAATTATTGGATTATGCTATCATTCAGCAAGTGCTATAGCACCAAAAATTTTTGTAAATGCCAGACATTGGTTAGGGTCTTTCAAATTACCAGTGTCAAAAAAATAATTTCCAAAAGAAAATGTACATTCACAAAAGCTCAAACATACAGAGATATAACCTGATCAACCTTTTCAGGCAAGGCAAACAATCAGGAAACAATTCTTTTCCTTTACTTTGCAAATTATTTTAGTTATACTAACTACAATATATAAAATCATATATTACAAAATAATAATAAAAAAATGTTGTCTACTGTTACCTCCAGAGCCTCCTTTATCCTATTGTCTTTTGTTACAGCAAATTGGAAAGCAAAATTAAACACCTAAAAATGACAGCAATCTCTTTACTAAACAGGAGCTTTTTTAAAAACTCATTTTAAAGTTATCTGCTGTCTGATTTGTATTATCTGGTTCCTTTGTTTGTATTCCAGAAAGGCTGTACAAATGAGGTCTCCAAAATTTGTCAGAGTTAACTATTTCACTAAACTTAAGTCTGCCACCTCTGGTGATTAATCAAATTTTGTTCTAAATAGGATTAATTCGGGTGTATCTGTGAAGAAGATTGTCAGAGTGCACATCCCTCTTCTCATCTGTCCTCAGGTCTTTTTTTCTTCCTGAATTTAAAATGAAGCTTGAGCTGTAATCTTGCATGGCAGATACTGGATCGTTCCTTTGATAAACATCTAAAATGCTAATGAATGTGGGCTGCAGTCCTGAAACAGCAAAGCAAATGATTTGACAAGAATCTGGAGGGTAAAAAAAAAAAAAAAAGAAACTTTCTGACTTAAAAGAAAAAGTCTTTTTGTTCACATAGAGTATTGTTTCCCCAAGAAAAATTTTTCTGCTCTGCAGAAAACAGAAAAAAATCCTGCTACATCAAAATGCGGAAGCATGAAAAACTGATGAGCTTTCAGATTGTCCTCTTTTGCATGCAAATCATATCAGAAGTTCTCATTAGCATAAATGCATGAGCAACTCTAAATGCTTTTAATTTCCAATCTCAGCCAGCAGAGGAGTAATTTGTCACTGTCAGGGTGAAAATCTAAAAAGAAAAAAAAAGAGAGAAGGACTCCATGCTAAATTGGAATCATATAAATTTTTGATTTGCTAATTGACTGATGCTGCAGTTCAATCAGCTGCCTTGAAGGTGTAAATAATTCAGTGTACAGTCAGAAATAAAAGCATAATGTGCTTCTGCTGAAAGCATATTAACATTCACTGCACCAGGACACACCTGACCATGTCTTTTTCATAGAAACCCTTTAGTCATGTTCTAACTGTGCTGGCAAGCGCATTACACTAACAAATCAAACTACATCTGAAAATATTTAGGCTTTCTTATTTTAAGAAACATTCTTCAAGAGATAGTTTAAAATATTTTCACTCCAAATAATATAGTAAGTCAGTTCTAGTACTTGCAGAAATGGTGGAATTTATTGGCATAACACTAATGTAATTACAAAATGTAGAAAGTGCATAAATGGAAATCCAACTTCTAACAACTTTTCATTGTCTCTTTCCCTTAATCAACTCTTTTAAATGTCATATGCAAAGCGTATTTATTGCAAAAATGTTTCTCATCAATGTGCATACACTAAGAGTGTGTTAGAATAGGTGTAGGTAGTTGCAATAGCTTATGATTTACAATAGAGAAACGATATTCACAGCCTTTGTACCAGTTGCATTAATCAAAAATTATTTCTTTCAAGAGCTGTTGCTCAAGTAAAAACTATTTCAGCTGACTAGTCATTGCCTCTCTACTTAAATCAGGTAAGATTTATAGCCATGTTATATTTTTGTAAAGTATTTATACTTCCAAGAACATAAATGAATAATTAACAAAAAGACTTTGAATATATGAAATCCCTCCTAAGGAACATGTATGAGTAAAAGATCCAGTTTATTGTTTACTAGTTGTGTTAAGTTAATCACTAATGTTGCTTGGACTTGTGGATGTGAAAATCAAATATAGCTACAGTGAGCCACAAAATGAGTTGCTTTAGTTGTGAATTATATTTTGTGCAAATTCTGGTTGTACTATTTTGTTGACATAGCACAAAAATGTATCAGATGCACCCTGTTTGTTCTTTAGATGTATCACCAAAACTGTTTTCCTTGTCCTCATCCCTCCAAATATTTAAAACATTTAAAAAAAAAAAAAATAGTATGACTTTATCCCACACAAAGAGCCGATTTGCCAGTAGCAATCTTTCAATTTTTTTTTTTCAATAAAAATCTGGGTTTCTGCTAATGAAAGGTTTATGCCAAATTCCCCAGTGTTCACAATGGGGATGTAATCTGAATAAAATCTGAAGGATTAGGTTCTAAGGTGTTCAGTTTGACTGAACATTTGATTCTGCTTTTAGTGCAATCAATGATGGCATTGATTCAATCATTCACACCTCTTACTTGTCATAAAGTGCACATTTCCTTTTAAAATAGGCTTAAAATATGAATAACAGTAGCCAAGTAGTGGGAATACATGAAATAAAATAGGTTGAATACAAGCTGTAAGGGTTCAGTTTCCAAACAACCAGTTCCTGCTTACTCCGATAGTTGGCTAAGGAAGAAAGAGAGTCCATTCAATCTATACCAATCTAGAAAAATAATAATAATAAAAAACAGATGCAAACACAGACACACAAACAAACCCCCGAAACCCAAAAAACCTCCATAATCTGAGCATCAGTTTTATGAGTACATTTTTTTACAACCAGGGTTGTGGAAAACCCAACTGGAAGGCAAATCTCTAAACTTCTTACCAAAGCAAGAAGAAAGCAAGGGATAAATATTTCACCATAGCGTTAAGTGTCCTCACCAAGCTAAGTGTAGCCCAAACATCTGCTGATCATGCACAAAGACCAAGCAGAAGAGACAGACAAGAGCAGGAAGAACAGATACCAACAGAAGTCATTTTAGATAACAAAAGGCAGATGGTGGAACTGGCAGTAAACTTGAAGACAGTCTATTCAATCTCCACATCTCCTGATGTGGGGCCACTGTGCCTGCTCTAGTCTGGGGCACTTGCAAGGAGGCATAGGGGCCCTCCAGTACTGAAGGTTCTGGGGGGGACCTTACAGGGCTGCTCTGTCCTCTGCATGGGTGAGCCCAGGAAGGGTACTTGAAAGGGTTCTGCTAAAACAGAAATTGTTTCTGCAGGCCCTGCTCCTCCTTTCTACAGGCTCTTTCACTTCAAAGGAAGTGTTGTGAAAAAAACCTTAGTAAATGTGGATGTCTCACAACTGCTTAGTCCACCATTCAAAAGACAAGCTGCTTTGTTCTACTGGTCAGGGTGAGTTACATCCCCTGTCCCCAGTGGAAAGAAAAAAGGATCAACAAGAGGAAAATGAGCTGGATCAAGGAATAAACAGTCAGGAAATGATCTGCAGTCTCATTCAGACTGTAAGTAGGCTATTAACATTTTGCTCTAAATGACAAAAGCAAAAAGTCTAGAAGTTGCAAGGATATGTGGGTTATTTTGTTTGTTTGGGGTTTTGTTTGGGTTTTTTTGTTTGTTTCTTGTTTGTTGGTTTGTTTTTGTTTTAATGGCTTTTCAAATTCCCTTTAAATATTGGTATTTTTCTCCTCTTTATCTCTTATGTGTCTGCCTCTAGTTTTCTTGCTACTTGTGCATCGTTCTGGCATCAACTGTGTCAGCCTTTTAGATGCAGTAGAAGGGAGATAGGTGAAATAAGTGAAATTCAGTCTTGCTCTACCCAGTTGTTCATATATACACTATGGATGTTCATATGGAGTACAACTATCATCTCTGACAAAAGTATTGCAAACAATAATGATTACAGAGTTACAATAGTTTAAGATCCACATTGATACCTCCACTTAACTTTTTTACATAATCATTGTGAGGAACAAAAGAGAGAAGGGAAAATTTGGAAACACATTTTGTGAGCAGGATTCTGTGTCAGGATTATAGAGGGCTTCTGAGTGGGTGTGCTGTAGTCCTGTGACCACTCCCAAATCACACCACTGGGAGCATGTGTACTGGACCAGACTGTGTTGGCTGGTGGATTCACCAATGTGCTTCACAAATCTCTTCCTGGACATTGACCAATACCAACAGAAAGACATACTATATTTGCTTCTTTTTAAAAGAAAAACAAACTAACAAACAAAGGAATTACCATTTCTTTACCCCATTTCTCAAATGAACATCAAAAGTAGGTATTTTCATTTGCTTTTTAAAATGCTCTGCCACTGATAGATGTGAAATACTTTAACCTTCCTGGGACTGCCAAACCCATTGTTCTCACTCCTCCCCACCCCACCCAGTGATTTTTACTCCAACTCATTTGGATTACTTTTTGGATTATAAATAAATAAATAAATAATGATCCCTTTGAGCCCAGTTTGCATCCTTCTGAATATCCAGAAACAAAGATATGGCTCTGACCCTGGTAGGGAATACAAGGCATGGTCCTCAGGACCACAATGGTTGCAATCCCGTCAGTACACCAACAGGACAGATTGTTGCTAATGTTGCCTCTCCATGGTTTCTGTGGTGATGACAATGAGTAAGGTGTTGAACTCCAGGGCCAGCAGGGTAGCTGCTCCCAACCCAAACCATCAATTGAATATTTTTGGAAGAGAGGAAACTAAGCACTCTTTGCAGTATTTGCTGCTGCATTGTTTCTTTGGCCTCGTTAAATCCCAGGGTCAGATTGTATTGGACATTGTGTTTGAGGACCATGCTGCGGATATCACAAGCCATGAAAAGCATGTGTTCAGAGTTCATTAGGGATCCTAGCTCATCTATGTCAATTTAGCCCCAGGTTACATTATGAGGATGGGACACACAAAACAGGACCCTCATTTCCCAGCAGAGGAAGGAAATACCTTTTTCCATCATGAAGTCTTGGGCCTGAAATGTGTTATATGATTTTATTTCACCTTTTCTTTCCTTTTCTTTTTTTTTTTTTTACTTATGGTAAATACTCTCTGTTTCAGATGATTCTTACAGCTTTTTTCCCACAATAACATGGTTCACTCTTGCAGAAATGTATGCAAATTAACTTTTTATGAAAAATGGGGGCAGAAATAAAACATTATGCTGCTCTTGCAAAATAAAAAATCATTAGTGATTGCCAAAAGCAACAAAGTTGATCTCTTGGCAGCATATTGTATATAATTACAAATTTTCTATTCTATTTTAGTCCTGTGAACAGTAGAAGAATAGCCCTATCATATGACACAAAATAATTCTGACACCATGGTAACTCACTCGTCTACCTCATTCTGACCAACTTCACGCAAGCATTGTTTCAGACAAGCCACATTTTCAGCTGAGCTTTGAGAAGAAGGGAGAGAAAACACTTTTCCATTACTTGAAAAGTGTCAAGGATGCTATAAGCATACCTCAGGCAGATTTAATTGTAATATTAATTAACTGGTTCACTTACTAATTAATCTACTGCCCCCTCTTTTTCACACTAATGTATTTCAGAAGTAGATTCAGAAGAAATGTTAGAAAAGTTTCTTCTGACAATCTCTGAACTAAAATTTACAGAAAAACATGTACAAAAATTGCATTAAGATAAGAGTGGCAATGCTTAATCTACTACCTTTATTTGATCTAGTTATTTAAAAGTAGGAAGAGGCAGCTACTTAGTGACTGAATAGCAGTCACTAAGAAACAATCCTTCAGTTGCTATAAACTAATAAATATATGTACTAGTAATATACATGTAACAGGTAATGTTGCCATGTCTTCAACTACAAACATTTCTCAACCAGAGAAATCCACAACAAATATTAATATTCAATTAATATTTTAAAATACACAGAAAATTCCACACAGTCTGTATCCTGCTCACTCTGCCTTGTTATTCATCTATTCAATTTTCTTCAGCTGCTCAATGCAGATAAATGTTCCCATGTCTAAGAAAACCAAGCTGTAAGAAAAGCATTCCTCCATTAGGGGCATTCCCATTATGCATAGACCAGGTTTAGAAGCATTTTCAATATACTGGTTACAATTTTGCTTCCCTTTTGACAGAAAAGCTTTCCCAAGAGAGCTTCAATTTATAAGCAAATGGACAAGAAAAAAAAAAAAAATCATATTTTTCTCACTGCTTTGCTAGTGCAAAGATGGAGAGCTTCTGAAGAGAGCAGGTAGCGAAAAACATAGATCTCCTGCTTCAGGCTATGGTGAGTATATAACTCTAGTGCTAGCTAAAGGGCCAAGATAAGGTTTACACATTTCACAGCATGACAAAGGTGCTACCAGTTGCAATTCTAAGCACTAAGTGCAAACATCTTTTATCACCTCTTGGGACTCAGGACCTGTTAAAAAGGAAGATCAGACAACAGAACCTAAATGACTTTCCTAAAATCAGACAGCAATCCTTGGGCAAAATAGGAAGCGAGTCAATGTCTTCAAGTACAAGGAGACACAGCACTAAGACACATTTTCTTCCTTTAAAATGTTTTTAGAGGTAGTTAGAATATGTATCATGCATAGAAGCAATGATAACATAGCATAACTTAACAGTATATTGACAATGTCTTGGGACAGGCTGCATAGTTTTCTCATGGCTTCAGCACACTAAGGGTAAATTATTTCCTAAACTATGATGTATTCCTTCCTCATTAGCATTACTTAGAGAAAAATACAAAATGCTAATTAGTACTGGTAAAACTGCTTCACATGGATAGTCCAGTGTTTTGGCTCAGCTCTTACTCCAAGGGTTCATTCAGGCTTACAACTCCAACAGTGGTGATGAAATCAGTGTTCATCCTTCAAGTGAACTTCATCCTTCAAGTAAACTGCCTCTGAAAGTGCAATAATGTTAAAGCACTTAACATTATCTTTTTGTTGGAATTTTTTCCCCTATTAAAATTGGAAAAAAAAAAATTACATTTTATTTTATTAAACTTAAGGTACGAGGTATCTTTCTATGGCCAATATGAAACAGCCTGCAGTCCAGTTTATACTTGTAAATAGGAGAAATTACCAAGGAATATACTTCAAACAGAATGGGTTCAAAATGGTCTAAAATATGTTGATGACACCAAGCTGAATGGTGTGGTCGATGTGTTAGAGGGACAGGATGTCATACAGAGTGACGTGGACAAGCTGGAGAAGTGGGCCCAGGTGAACTTCATGAAGTTCCACAAGATCAAGTGCTAAGTCCTGCACCTGGGTCAGAAAAAACATTGTTAGACATACAGGCTGAGGGATGAGGTGATAGAGAGCAGCCCCATGGAAAGGGACTTGGCAATATTGGTGGACAAAAAGCTGGTCATGAACCAACAATGCACACTTGCAGCCCAGAAGGCCAGTCACATCCCTGGCTGCATCATGTCCAGCAGACCAAGAGAGGTGATTCTGCCGCTGTGCTTTGCTATACCGCTCTGCTTTGGTGAGACCTCACTTGGAGCATTGTGTGCACCTCTGGAACCCTCAGCACAAGAAGGACATGGATCTGATAGAGTGGGTCCAGAGGAGTGCCATGAAAATGATCATAGGTCTGGAATATCTCTGCTATGAAGACAGGCTGAGGGAGTTGTGGTTTTTCAGCCTGGAGAAGAGAAGGCTCCAGGGAGACCTTATAGCAGCCTTCCAGTACCTAAAGAGGGCCTACAAGAAATCTGGGGAGGGGCTGTTTACAAGGGTATGTAGTGATAGGACAAGGAGCAATGGTTTTAAACTAGAGTAGGTTCAATTTAGACTGAACATCAGGAAGAAGTTCTTTACTATGAGGATGGTGAGACACCGAAATACGTTTTACAGGGAGGAGATGGAGTCACCATCCCTGGAGACGTTCAAGTCAGACCTGATGGGGCTCTGAGCAAACTGAGCTAGGAAAAGATATGCTTGCAGTGGGGTTGGACTATGTGACCTTTAAAGGTCCCTTCCAACAGAATGCATTCTATGATTCTATGATTCTATGTCAATGAATTAATGTTTAAGAATTTTTTGGCTGGATGATAACTTAATTCTACTGTATTCATACATTTTCATATAATTGTGCCTAAGACATGTAGTCACTATCACTAACCCTTAAAATCACATGTTGATAAAAAGGAAAGTAATTCTTAAATTTGACAAACTATTGAAACAAAGAGATGTGAAAAATGTCTTATTTTATCTTTTCTCCAATTCTTTGTTTGCATACTCATTCAGAATTCTTTGGTGTCATAGAATCAGCCTGCCAAAGCTGATACACTTCCTCCAAAGCTTGGCCAAGTAGAACATTTCACTTTCTATTAAAAATCTGCATGGGAATGTTACATATTTACTATCTGAATTTTTAATATGCAGTGCAAGTAAATTGTTCCATTGTCGGAGCAGTAAAACTATGTACACTTTAAGGTAAAACAATGCTTTTGAAAAAGGTACAAATTGATAGCTGAAAAACTGCATTTCAAATTAAATGCATTTACACCAATTATTTCTGGAATTCCATTGTCCAAATTAGGACTTAGTTTCAGCAGATAAAACCTTTCAAATAAATAACACTTTTAATTCTCTAAGAATTTTTTTTTTTTCCTAAGCAAAGCTGTGGGTTTCTATTTGTATCATTTTTGACCTCAGATTCTATTTACAGAAGAAGAATTTACTGTCGGTTTCTAAACCTACCAGGTTGAGATTTACAATCATTTCTGTAGACTAGGGCAATATTCAGCATCCTGCAGAGTCTTGTGTTCACTGGGAAATACAAGAAGGAAGTTAACCCACAGAGCTGAGAGTTAATATAGTATGCACCACTATATCACTTTCTCTTTAAGATGTAGTCCTCAGAGTAAAAGGAAATTTTTCAGACCACACAAGTCTGAGAAGATACGATTAGCTGAAAATTGCTGGGAATCTTCCTTGCTCTCTGGATTAAAAATTCACCTTGCATTTCTCCACTTAATAATTGCCTCATTTTAAAGATGGTCTACTTTTATTCTTGCGACTTTAGAAAAGGTAGCAGCAGTTTTCATGTGAAGCAGTAACCACTCCCTTTCAAATTGCTAGTGAAAGCCTGCTTTAACTAAGTGAAATAAGAGATACAGTGTGTGTGAGAGGCAGTTGTCATAAGCATCATATTTGGCCAGGTACACATTTGTATTGCTTTCTGGGTGAGAGATTCCTGAAATGTTAAAAAAATAGCCCTCTGATGCAGCCAGGGCATTTTCATCTCTTTTCAATCATACTATGAACACCTTTTGCTCACTGGAAAATGCATCCGGAGGCTAATGAACCAGATTAGCCATTGAAGTCTGAGTGAAGTGGGGTATTGCCACCATCTGTTTGTGAGCCTGATAAAGAAGCCATTGATGGGTTTGCTTGCTGTTTAAGTGGTAGCCATATCCACACTGGTGTTCCAATTATAAAAAAAAAGAAAATTAAAAAAAGCGCTGTTTAATTGGAAAGTCAAGTTCACACATTTCCAAATTTTATGGCAGGCCCAGATGAGATTTAAAAAAAAAAAAAAATCAACAAAGAAAAAAAGCCCTGGTTATGTCGAAATTGGATTTTTTTCAAACTGGCACAGAAGTGACCATATTTTACTCAATAAAATTCTGAACTATCCTGGATGGGATGGGGGAGGGAAGAAAAATATTTAATTTTTCTGATATAAAGAGGGAAGAAAAAGCATGTGGACTTCAAAATGGCACTTTTCCAGGAACCTGATGAAAAATATGTTATTTTTTGAGAAAGAAATTAAGTTTCGTAGGTTTCAAAAATGCACAATGAAAGGCTGAAAGGCTCATATACTGCCAGTGTTTTCCTTTATTTTTTTTTTTTTCTCCACATTTTGGAGCTGCTTCTGTTGTCCTACTTTAAAAGGTATCCTATATCTACTAGACCTGTATGTATCACCTGCAGCAAAGTCATAACTCCTTTCTAATCTGATTGAGAGTTCGCTGACAAACTCCTTTAAATTCTACTGCATATAGCTACATTACTCTGAAGTGAGTAATACACAACTACTCACAACCCTTTACCCCTGTACAGACAAGATATAATTACATTTTTAATAACTATATTTTCAACCATTCTCCTACATAAATGTGTGTTACTGTAATTCTCATGAGCATTAGGTACGTGGTTACTTTGTCGAAAGAGTATAGCAAAGTGTTAGGCCAGTATTATGGCTAAGGGAATCAGTACTCAATACATTTGAATAATTTTATTTTCAAAGTATTCCATTTGTTTTAAGCTGAAACAAAAAAAAAAAAAAAATCCTTATTCCCCAGTAATATTATAACTAGCAAAGGGATTAAAATGTCATCAGAGTTTCAGCTTGAGTTTCATTCCACTAGTGCAAAATAGTGTCCTTTGAACTCTAAATATAATCATGAAATTTCAATTAATATCTTTCATGTAAGTTGCATTGCCATTAGCTAGAATGACCCATTCAGTTTGCCCTCAAAACTGAAGCCGCAGGTTTTTTTCCCTATACATCTGTAGTGAATCAGTAGCTTATACATGTTAAAAGGTGGAATGGCATTGCCATATTTTTAATATAGACAGATGAGAATAAATGGAAAACAACCAATGATGTTTCTGTTCTTCTCACCTGAATATTAATGAGGAAAATAATGGACAATAATGCTCTACAGCAGTGATCTAACAGATACTGAAAAAATGGGACCAAAACCTTATTGCTTTGAATATACTAAGTATCTAATTTTACTAAGGAAAGCATCTTTTTTTTTTTTCTGTCACTGTATTTGCTTATATCTAAACCAATGAGTACAGAACATGACACTTAAAAAAAAGAAAAAGAAAAAATTAAAGAGAAGTGTAAGGAATATATGTTATATTCTGAAATACTAAGTTACTGCATAGATATGCACATTTTACAGAAACATTCACATAATTCTGTCTTTAAATGATCTTTTCCTAGGAAAATGGGCAAAACTTCAAGTGAAAAAAAGCACAATTCCCAAAGAGGCTTTTTTTTCCCTAACGGCTGAAGACATGTAGCAAATGCGCATTAAATAGGCATGTGGTGCAAACCCACAATCAGATTCCTAGGGTTAAATCTATGACAACATGTGGTGGAGTCAATATATCTCTAAACAAACACAAGATAGCAATGGCTGATGTTTGGAAATTTACCAATACTGATGTCATGCCCTATAAATATATTGGCATTTGTCTCCTGTGGTCAGCTGACTTGTTAAGCTGTCATGCTACAATCTCCATCTTCCCAAGCCCTGCTTAACCAGAGACACCAGTAGTCAGAAAGCCACTGAAGTGACTGAGGGTTGCTATAAATGCACTATAATATTACAATAGGAGCCTCTGCAATGTGTAAGAGCTGTGGAATAGCTCTTTCCTCTCTGCACACCAGGCAACAGAGCTGAAAGGAACAAGAGTGTAAGTGTGGCTCTGAATTGCAGTCTCTTTTCTGATCCACTTTTGGGATGTTATAGCCATGTGCTACTTTCAAAAATTTGACCAAAAATTGTAGGCTCTAGTCTAGATCACAGATTTTCCATCTAACAGCCTAGTCCATAACCTGCAATTTTTCATCCATTTTTAGATTCTTACATGTAGTTGTACCTGTTAGCAATGTGTATTGGAATGTCTAGCAAAACCCATTATAGTTTCATATCTGTACTACAGTGTGAATTTCAGTAAATTGTCTCCTGTGCACAGGAGCAAACTGCATATGCAGTATTTGTATTCTTACTGAGACTGATGAAAATATTAGAAATATCACAATGGGGATCAGTAAAATTCAACAAGATGCATTTTTTTTGGACCGCAGGTTGTTTCATATTGCCCATGGAAAAATACTTAGTACCCTAAGTTTAATAATATAAACATCTTTAGCTGTATTTTTTTTTTTTAAATATTTGCTTAGGTAGAAGTGGTTTGTGAAGGAACAAATTGATGAAGGAAGAAAAAACTAAAGATCCTCCAAACATACCAATCAGTGCCTGCTTAGTGCTAGAAGGCTTCAATCCCAAGAAGTAAATTTCTGGTGTTGGTCCTTCTCACTACACTCAAAGGCCAGAATCTTTGAACTCAGGAGAGGTCATCAACAAGGGCTGCCTATTTTACCTACTAGAAGGTATTTTACAGATCAGCCTTTAATTGCAGCAAAGCAGAAGTATGGAAGTTTGGGATGAGAATGACCCACATTTATTTATATCCTTCCCTATGTCAATTTACAACATCTGCCTCCTAGGAGCACATTCTTACCACTACCTTCTGATGCATTATGAAGTAACTACTTGCAAAATTTCTCATAAAAGCTTTTTTACTGTATGTAGGAGACACAAATATTTACTATGGCAGCATCTATAACTTGGGTTTCCCCAAAAAGCACACTAGGTAGCCATAAAGCCATTTTTCCTTCTCCCTAGCCAAAGGAAGAAGACTCATTGCGATGAGCCTGACACGGAGGGGGAAAGCTCTGTTTTCCAGGAGGGCAGTGTCCTCCTTGACATTTCCTAGTAGCTGATTTAGGTGGCCCACTTATGGAAAATCTGACATCTTTGTACGTTGTGTTTAGCTGTCACACTAGGAGCAGCAGGTCTTGTAATACTAGGTACAGTTTTATATCTGGACCTGGATGGTGATAATGATTTGATTCAATCCAGACTATATACTGTTTGCCTGCCATGGTGGCAGCTGCCTCAATAGGCCATTGTGAAAAAAAAGGTAGCATATACCCTACAAGTACCCTAACCCTTACTTGCACAGAAAAGTATGTCACTTATGCTTGTAACAAGCATCCCTGTGGCATTCATATGTAATCTCACCAGTGCAAATACATTCTAGAAGAGAACTGTCTAAGAATATTGTAGCTTTTAGATGCTCTTTTCTCAGGCTCAAATTCACAGATGTTATTACTATGTTGTACAACTGCAGCATTTGTCTTGGAAGAGTCAGTTAAATTCATGGCTCTACATTAATCATATGAGTGTGATCTATAGGATTTGGGCTTCAATAAGTTTGAGGAAATCATACACAAACACATGAGGGATAGATATATAGAGTTCAGAATGTGCATAAATTTAAATTAACTCTGAAAGGGGTTTAATGTTTTCCCAAACTAAAGGATTGTAGAAATGGAATTACTAAACAGATCAAAATGTCTCATATTTGAACTTTCTAGTTTTGGGTCATTGGTCATCAGTCTTTTGTGTCATATTTAAATTGTTCATGTGTTGTTTGTTACAATATTTCTGTAAGGCTGAGAAGTTTTCCTAAACAACAATAGAAAAAAAAAAAAAAGTTAAGAAAACAGTTAATTAAACACTCAAAACAAGCCAAATTTGAATGGAAAAAAAACCAGAGAATGTCTTATTGGCAGAAACTTTTTCTGTCTAGGCTGGGCTTTCTAGTCAAAGCAGACAGAGATAAAAATCCCATAAGAGTGAACAATGTAGAAATGCACATTAAATGTTATATGGAATATGAAGGTATGAGAATAGCAATTGTGGACCTTCATTTGGCTGTTAGCTTCTCAATCTAGTGTCATAAACACAAGTCTACTGACCATCCTGTGGCCAATGTCTCTCCCTAAGTCTGAAAAAAATTTTCTGTGGGTCTCAGGTCTGACAAGCACAGAGTGGAAGTCTTGAAAAGTCATAGTTCAATGTAACAAAGACATTCTTTCCTGCCCCATTCAATTCATTAGCTGCTTATCACTGAATATAGGAAAAGAAACCTGATGCTCTGACAAAGTTTTCTAAAATGTACTTTGCTAAACAATTTACAAAATTTAATTTATTTGTAAAACAATCATTCCACTTTAATCTTCCAATGAAATTGATGTATAAAATGCATAGGCCACTCATCTGATATAGGACAGTATTCCCTATTTAATATTGTAGTTCTAACAGTACTTAGAGGAGCAGTTGAAGAGGCAGCAATGAAATTAGAAAACAAAGAATCAAGAAATAATTCCTGCAGACATGTGTATATCTGTATCACTCTGTATCTAATATTATACAATACAGAACTTATTTTTAAAAGCAGCACATTTCTCCCCATTTGAATCTAAACAGTATTTGTTTTAGACATCACAAGCTCATACTTTATACATGAATAATTTTTTATCAGAAAAAAAATGAAAGAGTCATCCAAAAGTTTTATTCTTTCAGAATTCCTTTTATTTCAGTGGAACAAAATATGGCTAGTATTGTTTCATTCAGTAATGATCTGCGTGCTCTCATCTCCCGATGCCTGGCCACATGATTACTCCTTCTAAACAAATCGGATTCACCACTCCTGTAATTGATTCTGATGTGCAGGTCTGGACATTGTTTCTGTGTTGTGCCACTTTGATTCTCCTATTTAATTGAAAATGTGTTATGTTTACAGAAGATCAGAGGGAGTATATAATCCATTTGTAAAAGTCTGTTGAAGCAACTTTAAGCCACAAGATGGCAATGGTGTTTACTTTTTTTATTAGCACTTAGATCATGTTCTATTATATAACCTACACTTTGGTTTATGTTAAAAAATAATTGAGCTTTCACTCTAGAGTGGCATCTTTAAGTCTCTAACCATGTATCTAAAATTTTATCCATGGCCTTCATGCTAGGGGACATGCAGTGAGTCACACCATGGAAGCCATCCTAATACCTCTGACAGTCACCTTTCCCAAGCTAAAGGAAAACACAATGACACAGTGATGCAGAGACAACTTGAGTCCAAGGGCTACAGTTCATTCCCTTTGGACTACATCCAAGCTACCACAGATCTACTGGTCTGCTTGGCACTGTGCTTTCCCATGCAGATGGACTTTGTGTACTGGGTGTAGACATCAAGCAAATCTATACTTCACTGCTTTATGTTAGATAGATATACATTGGATGCCTTGCAGAAAGCAAAGCAAAGAAACCCCTGGCAGAAATTCTGTGATGGCATATAACAAGCTACCATGTGCCCAGAGCTGCTTCCTGGTCCCCTCAATGGGTCCATAACCCCTTCCACTCCATCTCCCAAGCTTGGGCAAGGTAACACCAACTGCCTCACACACATCCGTAGCTTGTAGTGTGGGCTCCTTCAGATCCTTTTTTTTTTTTCCCAGATATGCTTATTTGCTCATTTACTAACCTGGATTTATTTTATTCAGTAGAATCCTAATACCATAATTAACCAGCTCTGAAAATTTAATCCTTCATGTCCTTTACATTTGCTGGAAAACTGTCTGGCTTCATTGGCTAGTAGATTCTCTATCCCAGCAAAGGTGCTAGTCTCACTCTCGAGACATGATCTAAAGCCTACTGAAGGGAGCAGCGTCACCACCTGATTTCAGCAGGATTTGAAACTCCTGACATTTAGTTTCCTCCCTGTGCCAATACTGTCCACCTGTACTTAGTCTACCATGATTTATACTTTTATGCAGATATGCATATTAAAACCCACATGAGGAGAAAAAACTGAAAAGAAGCAGCAGAGAAAATACAGGATCATCAGAGCAGACTCCTAACCCTGCATTTGTAACTGCATTACATCCCTCAGCATGGAGCTTAGGAGTTTGTTTATTTAATGACGTGCATCACTTTGGTGTGGAAGACCTTAGGCCAGGGAATATTTGTTCTTATTTTTTTTCTCTAAAACACGCGTACAGTACAGCACTAGACAGACATGAGTATACAGTACACAAACAAGAGAACATGACAAACAGCTTCATGAAGAAGATCTTGTCTCTTTTATTATAATCTCAAGTATAACAAGTAATGATTTCAGACAGAGAATGCACCCACAGGGTGACTTAAGAACATGAAAACACTCTTCACAGAGGAAAAAATGAGATGTTTAGGAAGAAGGTCTAGTTCAATTTGACAATTAGATTAAATCAACAATGGAAACTCACAAAGATGTACGAGTGAGTCTAGCTCTGACACTTGCATTGGGCAGAGGGAAGCAGGATGGGAACGGAGAGGGAGATTTCTTAACAACGAAATACTGAGAGGTATTGTGCAGAGCAATGGATTATTGATCCCAAAGGCAAGGATTGCAAAGACGATCATCCAAAGAGCTTCTCAGGATTCTGGGTCAGAAAGACATCTTAATTCAATATATTATTCAACTATATGAGCCCTGAACAGAAATGCATTTAATCAGTTTTGTGAATGAACACCTAAATAAATTTTGAGAGGTAGTTGAGACAGTAGAGGACTGAGCTGTGGAAAAAAAGGAAAGGTAATATTTCAAGGTGGTTACCATAATGTTGAAATGCAAGGAGGAGTCAAGGAGGATGAAAGTGATATTTGCCATTAGTTACTTATATAGAACCAGTTTTAGCTTAGTGAAAAATGTCTCAGGAAAAACTTGGAAGAAGCAAGAGAAGAACAAAGGGCAGAAATGGATTAGAGAGAAGCAGAGGTTGAATAGGGAGTTTGGAACAGTGTCCAGGAACATAGCATGTGTGTTGTGAAGTGGTGGGCTGTGATGGTAAGAAGATAAAAAAGAGGGTGCGAGGAGACAGAGCATTAGAAATGAAGATGCTGGGGAAGGGGGAGAGGGAGCTGCAGATACTGTGCAGCTCAGGTGGAAGCCAGTAACATACTCTGTCTGTCCAATAAAATGTTTTAGTCTGGTTCATCAGTTTTCCCCAGAGGAAGAGAAAGAAGGTGCCACCCTGTGCTGGTGCTCCCACAAAAAGCAATGCTTTCTCCTGTGCCTGCTGCTGTCAAAACTAGTGATGCTGAGGAACAGTGATAACAGGTACAGACAGGGTTTCCAGACAGTTACTGCCTTCTCTTGCTTCCTGTGGAGCAGCCTCACTCCATATTTCGGGTATGACCTTGCTCTCCTGCTGCACTCCGCTGTGCTCTCTAGCATGCTCCTGCGAGGCAAAAGATTCACTAAGATTCAGAATAAATTGATTTATAGCTTAAGCATGATTGTGCATTAGGACTATTCATCAGAAGCCTTCTTGTGTCTTCCAAAGATGGGAAGCAATGGATGTGCTCTACAGTGCCTGTCTGTGTATACTCAGTCAAAGGCAGCTGGCATTTTGCCTCAGTACAGATTGCAGAATCCATCTACTTGAAAAAGATTTCAGTATCTCGCTCTAAGCCTGAAGAATCAAGACTGGATTTTCAATCCTATTTCTCACTGCAGCTACTTCAGTGACCTATGGTAGCACATTATATACCACAGCTTTCAAAATGACTGGTAATTTTGGTGCCACACAGACTGATCTTCAGCTGTGCTTAGTTCCAATTTCCAGATTAAAAATTAAAAGACTGTATTTGAAAATGCTACTATTGCCTCTGGCCCAATATCCTTGTTTGTAATAAGGAGTTAGCTTATTGCCCAAGAATGCTGAGAATTTAATTACATAATGTCTGTAAAGCAATAGGAAGAAAATCACTATGTAAGTGTTAAGCATTATAATTGTATTAAATGTTTATGCCCAGTATTGCAGGAAAGGGACATGATTATCTAATAAGCAATGACCTCTCATCACCAGCAATAAAAGACTTTGTGAAGACCACAATGTTGTACTGGTATAGGCTGAATTAAATGTCAAGAACATCAAGCAGTGCTTTTTAAGTTTTCATTGCACAAAGGTTAAAAGAATATCTGTTAAAACATGTACTACCCAATCAGAATGTTCTCAGCACTAACGGTTTTACAAATACTGGTACAGATATTAACTGAAAGAGCTAATTTGAGGCTATCTACTGTCACCAGTGCAGCTTTAGATGAATGAATTTTAATCTGACCCTCAAGAGTCAGTCTAGCCGAATAATAACAATGAAAAATGCATGAGAATAGCAATTTCAGCATGGCTATTTCACAGACAAGCTTATTTTATGCATCAATAGCAAATAAATCAAGAAATTGGATGGACTTTCTGATTGTCTTTCACTGTTCTAAGTAAATCCATCTAGCCAGTGTTACCATCAGTTCTAAAGATTTGAAAGTAAACAGAAGAGGAATATTCATTGATTGGTTTATTTGGAATGAAATCCCTGACATCACCCTTGCCAGAAATGTAGCTTATGGGGGTGAAACATACTGTCTTGATGCTGTAAGCTGAACTGTAAAATAACCTAACTGCTAACATTTAGATTTCATGTATTATCTAAACAGACACTACATCTTAAAAAAAAATACTTGTGCAAACTACATAAATATCATGGAGTAACAACTAATCATTGGCAACAGGTTGTTATACAGCTCTGGTAGAAGGTGCTAATGAAGTGTTTTTAAAAGACTTCCACAAGACGTACTGTAGGGTATGTGTCCTAATTAGTAAAAATGGAATTACACATCACAGAAAAAGAGACTAGTTAGTTCAAATTTAGGTGTCTAAAAAAAGAATTCTGCCTATTCTGGCACAATGTTGTGGTCTATCACTTTTCTCTAAAACAGTTTCACAGTGGGTACATACAGTGTGCCACTATTAGGCAAACAAACAAAAATACTTGGTTTGGTGTGTCATTTATCTACCCCTAATATTAGGTTCTCAAGTTTAAAATTTTGGCCCAGTTCCCAGGACATATTACACTTGATTTGGAAGATGGTTTAGACCTTTGTATTAATACAAAGCAAAAAAAAAAGGTTTTATATTAGTGCTTACCTGTGGATTCAAGTGGAATTCAGGCAGCCAAACTTTAATTAAAACCATCAAGCCCTAAACAGTAGCTTATAAAAACAACTCATACTTTCTTTTCAGAATAAGTTTGACATATTTTACTTGTTGAGTGTTCAGTTTTGATATATGAGATTTGATGTAGCTACAGAATAGTATTCTTTAACATAAATTGCAATAAATATTTCAGTATCTTAACATCTATAAAATCAGATCTTTTTAATATGTTTTTCACTGAAATCCTCAAGCATGAACATATTCATTCTGCTTCATGAAACACACCCCCCCCTCTTTTGAACAAGACTTTACAACTGTTCTATTAAGAACAGGCAAGTTAGATAATGGATGTATTATTATACCTTAACAGATGAACAGGAAGTGACTCTTGGCTGTTACCACTTTGCACGAACGTGTGCCTGCACATGTGTGGCACTGAACAGCTGTGACTGAATATTATGTTTGAGAAGTCTTAAACAAAAAGCTTGTTTCATTTACCGTGTCCTGTATGAATCTCCGTTCATGTGGGCAGTTTAAACATGGCATCAGAAAGGAAATAACTTAATACCCATGGACTTCAAATTACATTGCTGAGAACAAAACTAAGCAAATGTTATTGAAACTGTTCTTTTCCAAATCCTCAGCAGAAAGGTGATATGAAGCCCTGGGCTTTCATTTGC
Organism: Chloroceryle aenea; assembly: GCA_013399075.1. Lineage (NCBI taxonomy): Eukaryota > Metazoa > Chordata > Aves > Coraciiformes > Cerylidae > Chloroceryle > Chloroceryle aenea. Next base: position 470,024 of record VWZY01007073.1, read on the forward strand.
AATATCTCTCTCTTGGCCTAATATTTTCAGATTGATACAGATGAGAAAGAAATCCTGATGGACTGTTGGATATAACTGAGCCCATTGTTTTCTGAGCAACTTCCTGTGTGTGGTGAACCAAGAACCCACACGAAGAATGGATCTACCAAGAGAATGGTTGGTGGAAGTACCCAATGAGACCTGACAATTAAAAAGTGTGATATCAAAGACCAAAAATAACATACATAAAGAGAGGTTTGTCTTTAATTGGACAAAACTAAACCAAAATACACAACATTTTTATTGCAATAAAATCGTTCAAGAAAATCTGACTTCACAGTTCAGAAGCAAACCAGAATAAAACCAGAATAAAATTCCATAAAATTCCGTAAAATTCATCATGTCCATACTGAGAAGATGCATCTCAGTGAAGAGATAAAGTTCTATGCCACATGTTCCTTTCATCATCGCTTTCATCAAGGAGACTAGAAAGCAATAAAGACTGAGTGGAGAAAAAGAAATATTAAGTATGAGTGCAAAAAACCTCTGTGAAAATCCCTGTCCCAGTGTATTAAGCAAAATCAACATCAATTAAAATAATGAAACTTGCAGAAAATTCACTGTCAGCTGTGTACAGCTGACAGAATTCAGAAACATACATGGGTTTTGTTTAACATCTATTTTCAAATATAATACCATGGTGTGTGAGCCAGGATGACTGCCATCAACAGGAAAATACAAAAGCTTCGGAAAAGATCTCTTGGAAGGTCATGGAGAAGTTGAATATAGAGGCATAACAAAGGGTCCTGGTCCATTGTAGACATACATTAAGCCTCCCCACTTTCAGTGGTATCATTAAGAAGTTTTTCACATCAAGTATATTCTGCATAGTAATCTTCAGTCCTACATCAGCAGATCAGTTGGAATGATTGAAGTGGGTTAACCTTTCAATACTTTCAATGTTTGGAAAAGGTGTGCTGAAAGTGTGATAATTATATAAAAAGCATCTCAATAAGAAATGTCAAGCATATCAAAACAGAAAGAAAGTGTTGTCTAACAAATATTTTCATTCAAGTTTCGTGGGAGGAAAAGATTTTTTGAAAAGCTAAAGAAGATTCTGGGAGGAAGAAGGTCTCACGATACTACAAGGTGTTTGTGTATCTGTACACATGCCAGAAGCAAAAAAATATAGCATCAGAAAGAAATAAAAAGTCAGGAAGAAATAAAAAATTAAATCTCTTTGAAAAAAAAAAAAAAAGACTTGCACAGCCACACTTGTCTGACCTCAGTAGGTTCTTTTGACATTTAAACCATGTTCAAATGAAAAACATATTTCCTGTGTAGGAGAGTATTATTCATGCAAGATTAAACACTGATCCTAAAGAAAATTCCTTACAATACCTGTCCATACTGCTATTTAAAAGATGGACAAGACAAACATCTTACTGGCAACATGAATGGACAGTCAGAAGAACTACGCACAGGCTATTTCATTAGTACAAAATATAAGGACAAAACTACCGGGGACCTTAGATAGTTTGTAAAAAATATATCAGAGGCAACAACTGAGCATAGACTGACCTGTCTGCACAAAGAGAAGCTACTATTACTGATAGTTAGTTATTGAAAATTCATTTTTGAAGTAATTAATTTATATTAGTCAGCACTGGGATTAATCATACCATGGCAATGTGCATCAGACTTACTCTTCCCAATGAGCTTGTTTCAGCTAATGGCTCACCATACATAATCAAGGAATCCAGATGCATTGCAAAGAATTGGGATTTCATGCTTATAACTTACAGTCTGAACTAGTACAAGCCAAAGCAAAAGAGAATAGTTAAGAGGCTTAGCTGATCTTGCTAGCCTACAGAAGGACATCTACAGAACCACAGGCTTTACCTACACTAAAGATATATATATAAAAATATATATATAAACATATATAAACAGAAAACCTAAATCAGCAGATGTCATCAAATGCTGTTACATAATGCTCTAAGCTGTGCAAACCATGACAGCACAGGTGAGAGCAGAGAAGAAATTTGAAAAACTCACTGACAGATGGTTTGTTTAGTTTATTGGTCCTGAGTGGATATTCCTTTTATTGACTGACTTAAACCAAACAACTACCAAATCATGAAGTCCTGACTTCTTCCAAACTGTTTTAAGTCAGTGACAATTTTACTAAGAACTCAAATATCTAAAATGGAATCAGTGCAATTCCTGTCAAGATAATGAGAAGATCTTATTTTAATCCCTCATCTTCCAAAGAATGACAATTTTTCTTTTTCTTTTTCTTTTTTTTTTTTCTTTTCTGTTCTTCTGACAAAGATGAACTCTTGAATAACGAGCCATTTGCTTT
>VWZY01007073.1:472885-488030 GCA_013399075.1 Chloroceryle aenea
AAGACTTGCACAGCCACACTTGTCTGACCTCAGTAGGTTCTTTTGACATTTAAACCATGTTCAAATGAAAAACATATTTCCTGTGTAGGAGAGTATTATTCATGCAAGATTAAACACTGATCCTAAAGAAAATTCCTTACAATACCTGTCCATACTGCTATTTAAAAGATGGACAAGACAAACATCTTACTGGCAACATGAATGGACAGTCAGAAGAACTACGCACAGGCTATTTCATTAGTACAAAATATAAGGACAAAACTACCGGGGACCTTAGATAGTTTGTAAAAAATATATCAGAGGCAACAACTGAGCATAGACTGACCTGTCTGCACAAAGAGAAGCTACTATTACTGATAGTTAGTTATTGAAAATTCATTTTTGAAGTAATTAATTTATATTAGTCAGCACTGGGATTAATCATACCATGGCAATGTGCATCAGACTTACTCTTCCCAATGAGCTTGTTTCAGCTAATGGCTCACCATACATAATCAAGGAATCCAGATGCATTGCAAAGAATTGGGATTTCATGCTTATAACTTACAGTCTGAACTAGTACAAGCCAAAGCAAAAGAGAATAGTTAAGAGGCTTAGCTGATCTTGCTAGCCTACAGAAGGACATCTACAGAACCACAGGCTTTACCTACACTAAAGATATATATATAAAAATATATNCTCTGACAAAGATGAACTCTTGAATAACGAGCCATTTGCTTTGGCTTAGCTTGCATATACTTGGTTTATAAATATCAGTGAAGAATTTTTTCTCTAATGTATGCCCATCTGGGCGGGGAGCAATAAGAAGTTAAAATGAGTGGGTGGGAGCAGAGAGGAGGGAGAAAGGAAATATAAACCTTGATGGAAATAGTACCAACACTTTTCAGAACATTAGGCCTGTGGAAAAATAGAATATTTTTTCAAACAGCTTTTTGGCTTCCTGACTTGGGGAGACGACAGTCCTTCTAGCTGGTGAAAGCCATAGGGCAGAATTGCTGTTGGCTTTCCCTTGGTGCATTTAAAAAGGATGTCTGAATTTCTGGTGGAATGAGTATACTATGAGGTTCATAGAAACACTAGCATGATACTCCAATAACATATAAGTGGTGCCTATACACAGTCTCCAGTACATTCATTTCTCCCCTTCCTTTAGGGCACAAACAAACGAACTTGCCTTATTCAGTGCAGATGGTTTATTACACAGCAACATCCTTTGATAAACTGCAAAAATGCTAGGGAAATAATAAAGATGAAGCAATTATTTTCTCACTTACTGCTGAATCTTTAAATTAAAGGCAAATTTACCTCACAAAATTTGCAATTCTATAGCATCATGAACTAGTCACTATTTGCTCTCTTTACAGTTAATAGAGAGAAAGAAGTGTTGTAAAGAACAATTTGTTTGATCTAATTTAGAGGTCCACTTTAGAAGGGTCATATTTTTGAAGTGCCTTTTTATCTGTTGACTATGAAAGAATCTAGATCTGCTTAAAGGTAGACCTACATTGTTACATGTGTAAGAATTCACTGAAGTTTTTTACTTTTTTTGTGATTATTGATACATGACCTATATCTTGTTTCTGTCAAGCCAGGATTGTGAGGAGAAACTGAGTATATTTTTCTTGATATTTTGATTTTAGTGATAAAGATTTTTAAACTAATGTTTTCTTTTTGCTGTGCAATTTTGGCACTTTACATGATGTTTAAATACATCTAACTAATGTAGGATGGAGGTCAGGTATTAAGGTGCCAACTCTGCAAATATTTCTAAATAATCATAGTGTCATAGAATCACAGAATGTTAAGGGTTGGAAGGGACCTCTAGAGATCATCCAGTCCAATCCCCCTGCCCAAGCAGGATCACCTAGGGCATGTTGCACAGGAACACATCCAGAAGGGTTTTGAAAGTCTCTAGAGAAGGTGACTCCACAACTTTTCTGGGCAGTCTGTTCCAATTCTCCATCACCATCACAGTAAAGAAGTTCCTCCTCATGTTGAGGTGGAACTTTGTATGCTCAAGTTTATACTGGTGGTTCCTTGTCCTGTTGCTGGGCCCTATAGAAAAGAGATTGACCCCTTCCATTTGACACCCACCCTTCAGATATGTATAGATATTAATAAGGTCCCCTCTCAAGACTAAACAGCCCCAGATCTCTCAACCTTTTCTCATAAGGCATGTGTTCTAGTCCCTTATTCATCCTCCCAGCCCTCCGTTGGACTCTTCAAAGTAAATCTCTGTCCCTCTTGAACTGGGGAGCCCAAAATTGGATGCAATACTTCAGGTGAGGTCTCACTAGGGCAGAGCAGAGTGGGAGGAGAACCTCCTTTGATCTGCTGGACACAATGCACCCCAGGATACCATTGGCCTTCTTGGACACAGGGGCACATTATAGTCCCATGGATAACTTGGTGTCTACCAGGACTCCAAGGTCCTTCCCCACATAGCTACTCTCTAGCACATTGCCTCCTAACCTGTACTGGTTCATGTTATTATTCCTTCCCAGGTGCAGGACTATTATTTTTATCTCCAAATCAGCTAAAACTATTCATTAGTTAAGTGTATAACTTATGCATGACTCCATAATAAACTGAGTTACAGTATTGTATTGGTAAAGCACTGCTTCATTTTGCACTTTCATCACAGAAACATTAAAATCATTGTGTTGTCTTTACTGAGCACTTTATGTATATATCAGACAGGGCAGATCCAAAATACCTTAAATCATATTTTGTCCCTGTCAACACAATATTTCTCTTAACTTAGTCCAAACAAATTCCAGCCCTAACAAATCAGCACATCATAACCTTTACTACTCTAATTAACAAGAGAAAGTGCCTTTTATGCCAATGGTAAATCATCTGTATTCATTTTATCTCACATTCCTTGAAGATTTTAGTTCAGTAAAAACAGAACTTCATCACTGAAGTCCAGTCTTTTCTTACTAACTTCCATAAAACATCTTCACCCAAAACTTACACCCATAATTGAATCCCAACCAAGAAGAAAGACAATCTAGTAGTCTAGATTAGTAGGGCCTAACTACTCTTATTTCATTCTGTGACTGGGTGACCCATCTGGTAGATGAGGGGAAAGGATGTCAATGTGGTCTATCAAGACTTCGGCAAAGCCTTTGATACAGTCTCCCACTGCATCCTCCTGGCAAAGCTGGCAGTCCATGGATTGGACAGGTGCACCCTTTGCTGGGTTAAAAACTGGCTGTATGACCAGGTGCAGAGCATGGTTGTGAATGGTGATGCATCCAATTGGTGTCCAGTGACCAGTGGTGTCCTCCGGGGATCAGTACTGGGTCCAGTTCTATTCAACATCTTTACTGATGACCTAGATGAGGGGATCATGTCTACCATTAGTAAATTTGCATATGACACCAAGTTGAGGAGCACTGTTGATACCCTGGAGGGTAAGAAGGGACCTGAATAGGCTGGGACAATGGGCTGCAGCCAATGGTATGAGATTCAACAAGGCCAAGTGCAGGGTCCTACGCTTTGGCCACAATAACCCCTTGTATCGCTATAGACTGGGTGAAGGGTGGCTGGGGAGCAGCCCAGCAGAGAAGGACNAGAAACAATAGCATGTGTTCATGCATATAAATAAGACAGTAGAGTTAAGCCTGTGTGGAGCATCTTGACTTATATTTTCACACTCTTGAATGTTTTGATCTACTACCTTCTAATGTGGGTGTTTGCTAATATAATTAGGGAAAAGCCATAAACAATTTCACCAAACACAGAAGCTCAAAGATATTTTTTTTTTTGTCTCCTACAGTGAGCCTATCACTATGATAACTTATGCAATGAAATATGTTTATCTCAGACATGGAAGTTATTTGCTGATTTATCTTCGCAGTCCTGGTTCATTCTTATTTAACCTTCTGCCAGCCCTCCCACTGCATATGGTGTAGTAGAAACAAGAAAAGTCCTCTTAATGAAATAAGGCAGGGTGAAGGTGTTCAACTTCAACTATACAAGCTGTAGCTTGACTTTTTTGTTGTCCTGACTTGAGCTATGAAAGAATGCAGTTTTAGGTAGTGGAAAAACCTCCTTGGGAATGGAGTCTGATTATCACATCATGTGGCTATTTATATAGGGCAAAGAAAGAATAAATCAAATCTCCACTCAATCTGCAAACAATATTGTAAAACATAAAAATAAAATAGAAGACAAAACCCAGAAGAGATATAGACATATAATTTAGTAATGGAGAATTAGGGAAGGCATTCTAAGAGTGGACATGCAGACTGCATGTATTATAGTAAACTGAAGTGTAGGACCAAAGCTTGCACAGTTGGTCATTAGGGCAGGGAGGGGACATGATGGAAAGCTTACCATCTTTTATGGAAAGGTTCTTATCCAGGATCATTATTATTACAATCTCACCAAATAAACTACACTTTTAAGTTCATCGACCAGGAAGAGATAAGAATGAGGAAACCATCCTCCTTGCTATCAGAGTTGTTCTGTGGCCAACACTGATCAATTTTAGTGTTTCCATATAAGAATAAAGATTCTCTGTGGTCTAAGCCATGCTGATCTGATTAGTAAACCTCATGAAGATGTTCACAGTTTAATATAAGTGACACTTATTTGCCTACAGCCATCTTTCTAGTAAGTGAAATAACTTAATGAATAATTGAAACATTGCTATTTGATACCTGCTCAATTATTCAACGGTAAAAGAGAGAATATAAATTTGTAGGTAAACATTGCTATCCTGAATTTGTTTAGCACTGGTGCTAAGATCACAGTGGCAGATTTACCCACAGTGACAGTGAAGAAATCAAGACTATTTTCTGATAGTTATTCTACGTTCTGATAAACTAGAAGTATTACTTTCAGGGGCGATAACATGGGAGGGGGTTGTCACAAAGTTTGTGGATGTGGGGTGTGTTCAAGGACTCAGAAAGGAGGTCAGAGATTTATGCATTGTGCAGCAAAATTTCTTTTCCTTTTGGCTTTCCCTATCATATCTTATGGAAAATTCCTAACTCATCAGAGAGCACTGGCTCTGAACATTCTGCTCAGTGACTGGCAACTGGATTAAATTTTCAGGAAAAAAATGTTAAGAAAGGCAAGATAGGAAGATATAATATTTAGACTGAGGATTTGAAGCAATGATTAATTTACAGCTTTAAAAAAAAAAAAAAAAAGAAACAAACCACAAAGCTTTGTAGTCTTTAGGTTACACAAATAAACTGATAACCTACAAGAATGATGAACAAATAGAGTATCTATTAGTACATATAGCACATGTATTTACATAAAGGGACAAAGAGCTGCCAGCTAAAATTGAGCAGTAAATATTTCACATCAGATTCTTTTTAATCAGACTAGCAAAATATGCCTACTTAAGAAATCTAGATTTTGGCAGCCAAAAGTTCAGATATGCACAGAAAGACACATTATTTGTAGAGGGGATTGTAAGAATGTTTTAATATCTGCCTTGGAAATAGGCGACTTGAAAGAGCTTTGGAATTGTGGATACCACCTGCAACAATCTGACTTCCTCAAAGACACGCAGACCAAAACCGGAAAATAATTTTAAAATGTCTCATCTGTTATCTTCTTTAAAGATGAGATGAAAACCAAATTTACCATTGCAACAGTTACATTATCACCAGGAATGTTACAACTCATCGTGTGACTTTTTTAATAAAGGTACCAAATTCTTCCAAAGACTTATATTTTAATTACTCTGTCTAGACTTTCTGGAATGATGTTTTCTAACTCCACCAGAAATCAGACAGGACTTCAGACTTGTGTAGCAGGTTGGTTAAATGTTCTGAACTTTACTCAGTATGTAGAAATCAGACTTTAAGTTTGAAGTCCTAATTTCATAGTTTCTAAAAGTCTTTTCAAAAAGTTTCCAGTTATGACTTGACCGAGTACTCCCCTCTGATCAGTGTTTTCTGGTAATACTTGCTCTGGAATAAGTGGATGTGTAGATTATAAGACACGTGTATCTTACATGGGCTTTATAAGAACATAATTTTTATGTCCTTAACCTCTATTCCTGTAGGCATAACTTTGGGGTTAGCTCCAAGAACCTGAGGTCCTAGGAAACATGTGCTCACAGTTCAATAGAAGATACAGTTTCTAGATTTCTACATTTCTACATTTCTACATTTCTGGATTTCTTGCAAAGGGTACTGACTAGTCCTTTCATTGCCTATTCTAAAAAGGACAAAATATTGCAAGGAGAAGCATAATGGCATGATTTCCTGAAGTAATTTAATTGTCCCTGATGCTTTCCCAAGTTTGACAGCAGTATCACAAGAAACAAGGTACTGCTTCCACAACTTAATGATAATGCCTTCATCCAGGACAGCAATAATTGAGTTTTAATGTCCTGCACTATTGCTTGTCATAAATCCTCTCTATGTGAAACTCTAACCTCTGCTAGGCAAGATTAATGGTTAACAGTGTATATAATATTTATTAAACCTCTTTTTATATTGCTTGGCAATTCGTGCTGCCATCAAACAACTTGAAATAATTGACATTTAGCGCATCAACCTTCTTTTGACTAAGAAGCATGACATTCATGTAGATAGTAAACATTTGCCAATTGCTGTAAATGTCTCCAAATTTAACGCCATGACCTTTTCTCAGGTAAATGTTTTGGGATAAAATGTAAATAGTGATTTGCTGTATGTCAAATATCATGCAATGTCAAGTTTACTGTCTTACAATTCTTGAGAGGTTTGCAACTTGATTTTGACCTGTTGCTTCATCTTTTAAACTTCAGTACAAATTACATTAATATGTTTTTTCAGTTTATATTTATGACCCGAAGAGTGGGAGATATTAAGTGGATTTTTTTTTTCCCATCTTTACAGTTCTACTGACAAAACCCCAGTAAAATGACCCGTAAAATAAATAAGACACATACATTTTAGCAAGGTGGCTTTAGTAATGTTGTATCTGTCAGAGTGTTTTAAAAAAAGATTTTTTTTTTGCTTGCTGAAGACAGCACTCCAGAAACAAACCAAATAAAACTCACACTAGGAAAAAGCTGAAGAAAACGTGACTGCAAAAGCAATAGATGTTGGATTCATTTAAGTCAAAAAGGGACTGAATTTGGCCTAGACTGAAAACAGCAAGTGTATGATTACATGTGAGCTCAGCAGGTAATTATTTATATTTAACTACTCTGAAGTACAGTTAATCTTGAAAGAAAAACTGGAATATTTCCCTGTATACACTTGTGATTCAGAAATGGAGTAATTTGGTTCCTAATATGGTTGCTACCAATAAAAACACATGCAAGTGAGAAAACATGTTCCTGGAGAGAAAGAAACACAGGAGATCTGCTTTAGTTAATGGGTGGCTGAGGCAGTATGTTACGAGAGTTAAAACAAGAAACATGCATGTGTGAGTCCCATGACTTGTCTTCCTGCTACCATACTCAATTGCCATTTGGCTCAGCTTCACACACTCCTACCAACCCTTGATGACTTTGTGAGGCACACAGAGTGGAGTAGCACCTCCTGTGCCAGGTGTTGTCTGAAGGCAAACAAATAATTCTGATACTGATTGTTAACTGTCATTTTAGTCAAGAATTTGGAAACAGTTTCTGTTAACGGAGGTCTCTTAAGGATAGCCACTGAGCAGAGCACATATTTGCTGTGATCTGGCTCTCATTGCTATCACTATCACCATTGGTCTGTTGTCATCACCTTTCTCTTCTGCAGGATGGTCCTTCTCCTCTGACTCATCCAGTCTGCTGCTTTCATAATATCAGTTTACACAGGAAATTCCAAACAAGGTGCATTAAGCCTCAGCAGGACCTGATCATTTAAAATTGTTTTCAGCATTGCTGTTATGATTCTTTTCAGTTCCTTCCCCTCATACATCCACAAAAAGTTGTAGGTTGTGTGAGGATCTTGGGTTGTCATTGAAAAGCAAATATTTTTTCAGAAAATTCCAAGCAAGAGCATATACATTTATTTTCTGCTTGCCCCAGGTTTGGGCTGTTAAACTTGTGTCTCTTACATTTGCTGTCAGGAAAACAACCATCAGTCTCTGTTTGTAATATTTCACCCTACTGAACATCATATATGCCAGGAACAGACTCTTCTCCAAACAATGTATTTCCCCACCAGCAGTCAGTAAAGCTTACTGCTCTGTTTCTATAGTCCAGCAAAACCCTCTGCATGGATAGCTAGATGTGTTTGTTGTGATAATTAAGCTTTCAGGAATCTATTCACCTCCTATGCCAGTGTGGTATTAATGGAACTTCTTATGAATATATTGTATATATTGTATAAAATAAAAAAAACCCAACCATCTGAAATGGATAGCTGAAATAAAATGCAGAGAATGGGTTGCTAAGTCTTGCTTAGCTGGGAATATATTTGTATTTGTGTTGATGAAAAGGGTATGAAATAAATGCCATCGGAGTTAGAGAAAGAAGATAGCTTTGTATTCACAGTGACATAATCAGTAACTGAAGGTGTCTATCTGCTATCTACATATCTGCAGAACAGGCAGTATAGAACTTATTATCTCTTAACTCAGACAAAAATCAAAGACACTGATGAGCAAAACAGCTAATTTCATCAAGTCATCAGTAGCTAGTCAATAACCAGAGCCATAGGTTTGACCATCATACCGTAAGCGGCAAGATAAAAGAAGCCATTTGTTTCAGTAATAAAAATGTCTCAAACATATAAAAGTTTAGTTGGATTTCACCAGCCTCTAACTTCCTTAGATACTTTGTTTCTGGATCATATTTAGAATTTTTGACCTTCCCTATTGATTAAATGGCAATTTCATATAGGCAATGATTAGATAATCCAATCTTATCTGCCAAAAGTGATCAAACATATATGAAATAAAGGGCAGAAGTTGTGTAATTTACAATACAAATGAGCTGGTTCCTGTGGCTCTGATTAAATAAAACAAAAAATCAAATTAAACAGTGATCAAATTATAGGGGTGGCACTGTAACAATTTAAATTTTTCATGATTCATTTAATTTAAGACAGCACTTAGCTAAAAAATAAATAAAAAAGAAAACCCTTTTTACTCCTGCCTTCTTTGAAGTTAATTAGCCTTACTTAAAACTATTTCTTGAAGTGCCATGGTGCAAAACATTGAGAGCTATTTTCAAAGTCATCCAAGTATTATTTCTACAGCAACATAAAAATGCTGACAACATCAGTGATAAATTTAACTTGGGAATAACACTTCTACTTTTTAAAAAGATTTTTCCCAAGCTGTTTCAGTCCATTCCAGAGAAATTGCTCCCTTTACAATACTGAAAAGACATCTTCAAAGCATCAGCTCAGTTTATTGTGTCCTAAAATTCACCAGACAATTTAGCCTGGAGAACTTAGGCACCTTTTTCTGCGTAACCACCCAATCTCCTTGCCTACATTTGGAAGATGAGGGAGGCAGGTGGCTCCTCTTTGACACCCTCCTGGAGAAAGGAGAAGGAAAGATCTGTATTGGGCAATAGAAGCCACACTACAGGTGCAGGTGAATATGTAAAACATCAGCAAAGTTATTCTTGCTCAGCCAGCATTTCTGGAGATGGACAGACTTCTACCTACCTCTGAGGAGCATGAATCATTAGATATAGCTGGTTTCCACTAATATGGGAATTAAGTTCTTTGACTGGAGAATTCTTGTTAAGCGCTTGCCCAAAATGACACTGTCCATTTTTAACTGAGAACTCAATGTCAAAAAATAATACAATTGTCACTGTGCTTCTAATACCCAGATCAATAGGTTAAACATACACAAGAATTCTCGAATGGTCATTTTTTGACACTACAGATTCAGAAGTAGAACAATTTCTTTTAAGTATGGCATCAAAACTTGAAGATAGGTTTTTTCTGGAAATAACGTAAATGAAATTTTGAAAGTGGAAAATGGGATAAACTAAAATGAGAGTGATGGAGGTATATTTGGTGCACGGTTTATCAATATTATTTTAGAGATGAAATCAATGTAGAATCAACAGTGGTTTAAAAGCAGCTCATTACAAAAATAAGAGCTAAATGGAGGTGAAGAAAGTCTGACAAGGTGGTTTAATAGCTAGTTTCTAGTTATAAGAAACATACTGATTAGAGGTACAAGGAATGCAAGTTTTTGACAGGTTGCTTTGTAGCTTTATTATTATATTAACATTGTTCTTCTGTGTACCTCCATGTTCAGTACTCTCTCAAACTGTTTAGGGATTGATTAATTCACTATTCTAAGTTCTAACTTGTTTCTAGAAGACTTTCTGATCCCTGGACTCAAGATTTTCTCCCTTCTCAATACTGAAAATGTTTTTTTTGGTTGTCCAGGAAACCTGCTTCTTGAAGACTTATGACTGAAGAGGAAAAAAACCTCATTGACCATTTCTTGTTCTGTATATATTTGACAATGAAAGAGATAAATAACAATTTACATGAGAACAATGTAGAACCAGTTCTAACTATTAAACAAATTCTCCTTTCCTTCTCTTCATTTCCCTCCACCCATTTTTTGTGTGTGTGAAGTAATTTTGTTAAAATAATAACTATAAGGTAAATAATTTTAAAAAGCAGTCCTCATGCATGATGGTCAAGGTTCAACACAAGATTAGTATACCTAACTTTAGGCTGTTTTTTTCTGAAGGTGGAAGTAGAATATACCTGCCCCCCAGCCCTTTCAGCATCAAGCTAGTTCCTTGACTGTCTACGCACTAACTTCAAGGCAATCTTTGGAAAAGGACCTCCCCATAGGAAAGTATGCTTCTACCAGTGCCAAAACCTGTCCATCATACTAATTAAGCTTTTTTTCCCCTTAGGGCCACTAAGGAATTCATGCTGTAGAATCAAACATTACAGGCAATTCGGTATTACATTGGTGCCATTATTTATCTTGGCTTGCTACCTCAGAAATAATTATACTTTTAAAAGACTGATACCAAGTTATCAAAAACATACTGCAGGTAAATCTAAACAGATGGTCATGCTAAGTGGGTATGCCTGGACAATGGAAATGTCAAGATCTGTTTTTTCTCAGTTGTCTCTCTGTATTAATGCATTGGTCCCTGAATAAATGTATGTGTTTCAATAGTTTTAGTACTTTGACATGGTCTCTGTTATGGGATGCTGCCTCTCTGGCACTAGGAGAGAGGCAGTAAGGTGAATATAAATTAATGATTAACATAATTACTTAACACTAGAGAGAAAACTGCAACTTTGCCTTATTTATAAGTATTATTTAGTTGATGAGCTATAAAATTTCTGAGCTTTTGATCACATGGTTGAAATTCAGTAAGGGGATACTACTCAGATGACAAGACAAATTTTTGGAGTGCTATCTATAAGAAGCTATGTAGAGTTCATCAATTTAAAAACCTAGGAAATTCCAAAGGCTCTAAAGAGCCATAAAAGTAGATGGCATGAGTAAATCAGGTAGTGTTCTATACAGTTTTAATACAGTCACATATAACATATTTTATTTTTGTAATAATTGTAAATAACATACCAAAAAGAAAAAAAAATACAGTTGCAAATTTGAGCACATCACAGGTGACACACTCTTAAATCAGCTCTCATTTATTATATATCACGATACAGTCTTTAATGACATGATAACATACCCCTACCTCATTAAGTGTGCAGAATGTACTGTGATTAAAGGAAGAATGATTTACAGCAGGGAAAAAAAGTACCTTCTGTTACAGCACAGGATGAAAGCCCAGGAAAGCTGGATGTACCCGTGGTTCTATCACAGATTGTATTATGTGATGGCTATCAGAAGACAGTTAAAAAAGGATCTGAAATATAACTGAACAGCCAAACTTGTACTTGCTGATTTCTGAATACTTTACATTTTCAGAGGTATCTTTTAGCACCATTCTCTTAATCAAATATGAGTTACACACAAGCAAACCAGAGCAAAGATATGAGTTGCTCAGGTAGTCTTCTACTGGTGAGAAATGCTTTTTTATTTCAGTGACATTAAAATACATAACAGTTCTTAGGAACATTAAGCTTGGAAGAGTCATTTTTTGCCACAATGCAAATTAAATTCTAATAAAGGTGTCCAAACCAGTGAGGAAATTAAAACATTCTTGCCCTTTTAGTTCATCTGATACAGATTTATACACTGAGTCATGGAATAATGAGAGCTTGCAGTATTCAGAATACAAATGCACTTACACATTTGATCTGCCCTGTTAATGCTTTTCTGTACAAATCATTTTGTTGGCAGACAGTCCCACTCTACACAAACAAATTCTAATTCTAGACTTAAAAATACCCCGGTTCAAAGTAAATGGTGACTTCGATAGCTAAGCTATTGTAGATATTCTCCAATTTTTCATTAAAACACTTCCTTTCATGTTTGTTTTCAAAGTATTGAAAAACCTGTTCCTGAAAGCCAATCAGGAGAAGGCACTGTTTCAGTTGTAAAAGATACTCCTTATATGTAAGAGTCAAGATAAAAAAGTTGTTAAAGAGTAATCAGTATACTGAATTATTCACAGTGATATGTTAAAATGTATAGAAACTTTCAGATTTATATTCTCTGACTTGCTACTATCTCATTTTACACAGGAACATGCTATACATTTTTCAAAATGTTAACTGAATTGTAACTGGCACTTGAAACAAAAGCTTAGTGATAGCAAAAACATTCAACTGTTAGTGCAGATTAAATGAGAGATAATATAATAAAAAGTTTAAAACAATACAAGGTTATAAATGAGAAATCTGTTTTGATAAGAATTGTTTCTCCAAAATACTACTGCTGCTTCCTGAAACTTAATGCTAATTCTGGAAGCCGCATGTATTTTTCTTGCAAATCAAAAGGTACAAAAGTATGTACAAACACTGTTTATAAATCTGAAAGATGGATATTTTCAAAACTGTAATACTAAGGCTTTTGAATGCTGAAGAACTCTTCTTAGTAATGCTGCAAAAAGAAATATCATCACAGAAGAAAATTAGAAAAGCACATAGGCACTCCTTTCTGACCTGTCATCTCTTTTGGAGTAATATGATACACATATCTGTGATCTGTGACCTGCAGTTATTAATGCTCAAAGAAATGGATATACCAATAACTATTTTTTTGTTCCACTTGAAATAACCTGGCTTTTATTGAGTTCAATATCAGGTTTTAAAACTAGTTTTACAACATTACTGTATATTTTATTTATTTCAGACTTATATCCCTAAATAAATCTGATTTTCTCATTATTGTAATTCCATATAAAATAATAATTATAGTCAACAGAAAGGAAGAGCTGTGCTTTGAAATGTGGAAAAGAATATAAAGGTAATGCTCAGCAGATACATTAACTGTACACTCAACCTTTGATCTTAATGTGGACTTAACAGGGATAGCAATTATAACTTGAATGTTGAATTTTCAGTGTTGTTGCAAAATGCAAAAAAAAGATTTATAACATCTTGGAATATGAACTTTAATACAAGAAGTTCAGGGAGTTATTCAGTAACAATTTATGGAAATCCTAAGGTTTAAAAAATAAAAGGCTAATTAGGCTATTATTTTCACAGAACAAGTTGTTACCCTGCTATAAACTGCTAGGTAGAACAGCCCAGAGTCTCTGTTGTTACACTAAGGGTACACGGATTTAACCCTTCTTTTTCCCAGTTTATATCAAGTGTAAATTAAACTTAATCAGTTATACCATCCTGAGATAAAGCTCCTTGATTTTATATCTCCTGTTAAATTGGTATTCAGAACACTTTCAGAGCTGAAGGCTGCCCATTAGAAGACAAAAGCTTTTCATTTTTGAAGATGGCTGAAAACAGACAAGATTCTGCAAACAATTTGTAGCTTATGCCCAAAGAGACAAGTTCATATTAAGTATTTTTAACTGATGGATCAGAAATTGGGACCCATGGAACCATTTCTGTCATGGAACTCAATTTCCAGCAGTTGTTCTTGCTGCCTGCCCTGCCTATACAGAGAGCAGAAAGCAGCCAGCTGTAGGGCTCCTTCCACAACCCCCTGCCGTGGATGTTTCCAGGAGAAAGCTCCACAGCTGGATGAAGCAGTGCAGTGACGGCTTGTTTCAGTGTTGTGGGCACAGCAGGAAAGGGTTATTTGCATCTTCCACCCTCTACTGTGCACTGAATGCAGCTGAACCAAGTTGGGAGAATACAAAACCACTGTGTGCCTGCATACATGCTTGACATCAGCAATGTTGTAACATGAGGAACAAAAACAGTATACATAAATATTGTGGATTTAAATGTAACAAAATGAGACTGGCTACTCTGTTAGCATTAAAAATGCTTTCAGAAATGGGTTGTTAGCAGCGTGTATTTTTTGCTTAGAGAACACAAACAACTTGTTAAACAATGTGGGGGTGGGGGTGGAAGCATCATTCCTGCCCCAACCTCTGCAGGAGTTTGGTTGCCTCAAAGAGCTTGTAGCTCAGTCTGTAGCAAGTTATACAGCAAAAATTACACAGTATTAAGTAGGTGTGGGGACTCTTTCCTTCTCAGGCTTCCTCTGGTACTGAACTGAATGTCTACTAAACATTGGATGAGCAGCTGCATGACAGAATTTTTCTATGTGAGTACTGAGACTATTGTTACCATTTAAGTCTGCTCTTTTTAGTAGATTTGCTGGTTGGTCTAGATTGCTAAATATGTCTATACATTGAATTGTAACCCAGTTTATGTCCAAAAACTTGTAACACTTAGTATTTGACCTGCCTGAGTTTGGGGATTATAATTTTTTTACTAAACTTTATTTAAGTTTTAGAAAAAAAATCAAAAAGCTTGAAATGATCTTCTTAAGTTCATGCATCTGTTCAACTGACTTGAAGAGCTACAGGAGTCCTGATACCCAGAAGTTAACTCATTATATTTCCTGGAGATATGTCAAAACACACAGCAATGTCCTTCACTAAATAAGGTGCAGTGAGAAAACTTTCATAACACTTTAAAGTCACAAAATTTTTTGCTCATATCCACAGTCTGGAAATATGTGGAAATACGTACAGAAATTTGTAGTCAAAGGCCATTCAGGTATAAACTAATCCCTAGATCTTCAAATATCTTCAGATATCAAGCTCCTGAACTTCCATTGACTCTCAAAGGCTTTAGTGACCTAAATAGCTTTGAAGATATGGTTAAAGAGCCTTTTTTTTTTTTTTTCTTCACAC
>VWZY01007073.1:488087-540555 GCA_013399075.1 Chloroceryle aenea
AGAAAAAAAAAAAGAGACTTTTGAGTATAAATTTTCATCTCTTAGGGAAGAGGAATAGAAGAGGAACCCAGCAGTGGAGAGTGCTGCAGGGAAGGCAATGCTATCTCTTTTCTGCACAAATGACTCTAGAGGCATTTTGCCTCTTCTTGTGCTTTTAGTATATGCAGAAGATTTTAATTTACTGAAGTTTCAGTGTTATTTTATTAAAGCAAAAATTCCCAGAATAGGGAACGGACATGGTTGCTTGATAGACAATGTGTAACCAAATAAAGCCACTTTAAACCACCATTCTGTTCTAGTAGAAATTCTATGTGTAACACAGAAAATTAGGTTAGTCAGTCTATTTTTATACAAGAGGCAGAAATAATTTTCTACCTTATCTACCATGTTCTGTGTAGAGATGTCACAACAGATCTTTAAAATAAAATAGTCGAAGTAACAGACTTATGCATACATTTTAGAATAGCATTTTAGACTATGGCTTGACACTAGCAAAGGTGAAAGATTACCTTGATATTTTTGCAGCTACATGCATGAACCTATCTCACTCTGAGGTACCAGGGACTTTTTGAGTTTGATTAACACCAGAAAACACAAGGTGTCCCTAACTGAACACTCAGGCAAAATGATATACTTCAAAAACTACTAGGAAAAATATTGAGTGAATAAATAAAGAAGTTATGAAGCTGCAACTATAAATAGAGCTTAGAACATTTTACTTTTAGCTCCTTTTCAGCGATCCAGCAAAGCATTTATTAAGTGCAAGAAATTACCAGTTTTCAAATGTGGTTATTTTGAGTACACTTACCCAGTAATAGCTGTACTATTTAAGTTAAAATGCCTGCTAGTAAAATGACAATGAATTGTTAATAATTAACAGGGAAAATATAAAAGTAATCTTTTATCTTTGTTAGTTGAGCTTATGATAACTAGTTTTTACAGCATTCCAAATACATGTATTTAGAAACAATTGTGAAGCAAATGTTAGCTAAATAGGATTAAAGAAAAATCAGAAATACGCATCAGCTTAATCCTTTACTTTTTCATTGGACCAACACAGAAATTAGTTTTCACATTAAACTTTCCATAGTGTAATGCACACAAGAATATTTAAAATTAAATGCCAAAAGAGAATGGCTAATTATTTAACTTCTAGGATGTGATTTGCACTTGATAAAAATTACATGACTAGGAGCTTTAGAAGGAAAATTAGGTTGCTAGCTATCAGAATCAGATTTCTTATAGCTGCCAGGAAAATTAAAGTCTTAGAAACCCACACCCAGGTTGGTTAAAATTTACATAGCGCAAGTCCTAACCACATACTGTCTCTATAGACAAGGGAACAAGCCTTGGTTGCTAGCATAGAATTATCTCCCAAGTCTCAAAGATTACTTCTTTTTGTTGCCCTGAAATTAGGACTGGAACTCTGAAAATCTAAACTATTGAGAATATTTTTGAGCAGAAGAGCTCACTACTATGGTTCATCTTCCATGAAACACAGAGAAAGTGGAAACAATAGGAAATATGCATTTCCTCTTCCCCAACAAAAGTAATGTGCAAGGCATTTAGCAGTAGGTTTCAATGAAATCTGAACAGCTTTCCACTGTAAGAAAATATATTCTATTATTTCAAAGACTTCTCAGGAATGTTGCTTTCTTTAAAAGTTCCTGTAGAGACCCTAGTATCTTTCCTGTCAATGGAAAGACTGTTTTATTCTTACTAATCCCCCTGTAGATTGGTTTAGTAAACCAAAAGATTTCACCCTTCTTTGTATGCTTATATAGCTCATTACTATATTATTTAAGTACTTTAATTATTTTCCCAGTTGGATCAACTAAATGGAGTTAAATTACTACTACTCAACCACTTCAGTGGTCTGCTTCCTGGGGCTGATTCCAATAGCCCTCTGCCCTCTTCTCTGTTCAATCCTCATTTAGAATCACTAAGATTTTTGATAGAAGTGATTTTTCTTTTTTTTTTTTTTTAATGTCTTTCCACTCAGAATATTTACAGAACTGTAGGATTCCAGCTTGCAATTCTTGCACCTAAATATCTTGCTGTGAATGTATGGTCAGTAGATTTATTTGACCTATGACTGAAAGCATCTGAAATGATGGCATGACAATGTTGTTATGGAAGTGCCTAACATACAAAGCCATATGACACCGTAATTTTAAACATACCTTGTCTGAGAAATAAGGATGAATTCTCAGTTGCATCACCAACAGACATATGGTCTGAAATCTGTTCTGTGAATGTGAAAATTCTGCCAATGGAATTTATAATTATTTTACAGATTGGATTCGTTGATAAGGCATTATATGTGATTTGTTCATATTGACTTTACATCCTAGCGATGAAAACAGCACCATTTAGACTATAAAGAAAATTGTGACTTTTTCACAAATCAGACAGTGTGAGTTAAAATTACAATGCAACCTCAATTTAAGCAAATGAGTTGTTATTAACATAAGGCTGTGAATGCAGTTGCTGACATCAGTGAATCTGTGGGATCTAGAATGGTCATTACTGAAGCAAAAGTCACCAAGTGGAAGCTAGAGGGGTAGTCAAATATATGTAAGTCATCAGTGAGAGATACATGGATTCAGTTTCATTTCCCCCCCTTTTTTTCTTTTTTTTTAACTAGAGAGGAGGATGTCTGAGAAGGAGGGAGCAGTGGCAACTCTTTCTTAGCTATTAATGGAAATTACAAATGTATTCCTATGTGAGGGAGATTCATACATCTGTTCAGAAACAGGGAAGAATGTAGAGAGGGAAGAGGCAGAGGCTGTGACTCAATTTACAAGTATTATGGATTTATTTATTTTTTTAATGCCCATTCATCTATTGTACTTCCTGTCTCAAAGTGCTTGAAAAAAAATGGAAGCCTGAATAAAGCTCTCCATAACTCTCTGCAAAATTCTCAGTCATAATCTGATGTCTGAGAGGACTTACTTTTGAAGTGGGAAAAGCAGTTGAAATAATTTCTCTCTTCTGAAATCCTCTGCATAGATCTTCTATTCTTAGTCTTTTGTTCTTAAGACAAACTTAAGAAGTAAAATGTTTATTTCTAAATGACTGCATGTATAAAAATGGAGCCCTAAAGACAGATTTCTTTTTCTTCAAGAATCAAGAAGTCTCAGGCTTATTCACAAAAGTGCTCTTTGCCAGCAAAGTTAAACTGCATATACCACAGACGCTTTTTTTCTAGGTACCAGTGATACAGAAATTCAAAATCACTCCTCATTATATTTGGCACTGATCTTACTCTTAATTTGAAGCACGTGCTGCAAGCCAGAGATGTGATTCTGTAATCAGTTGCCCTTTAAACAAATAGACTTAAAGTTTTCAGTAGATACATTATCACTAGAATTAACCATTTACTTCCATTTCAGATATATAATTCCTGGGGGTAGAATATCACAGCAAATGCTAACTTTTCTGGTTGGTGGAAGTGTGCATCTTCCAGCAACAGTGACACACCTGCTGGCTTTCTTCTCCTTTCAGCATGCTGTAACAGGATGCTGCTTCTGTTACAGGCTTTATGCTACAACTCAGAGGAAGCGGAGTCCAACTCCCTACTTTGTTTACAGCAAAGCCCCAGTTTGAAAATATTTTCTTCTCAAACTGGTAAACGCTGTTCTGCCCACACCTGTTTGACCTTCCTGTCCTTCCTCCTCTTTTCCCTCTGCAAGATGGGAAAACTCTCTGAACATCATTTTATCATCTCCAAACCTTTCTAGACAACACAGTCAGCTCCTGGAGCATTTCTCAAGCACCGCACAACCTAGCTGTTTCCCAGAAAGAGCAGTGTCCCCCTGTATATCCCCAAAGTACATGTGTAACTAAAAAGCATCTGCAATTATCACATTTCTACACACTGAGGGATTAAAAGCCTGCTTGGACAAATTATAAATTCCTACTACTCAGTTGATGTAAGCTGACATCACAATGGCAAGTATTCATGTTTAACCAAATAGCACACATAGAATTAATTTAAAATTAAATGTTTTAATATTATCCTAACTGATTTACATCTAGTTAGGTGTTTATACCAAAAAAAAGCCTACAAAATACAGAAGAATTGAAGAATAAGTTCAGTACAATAGAAATCTCTGTACTCCACTGACGGCAGTATTAGAGCTAGGTGCATATGTTTTATTGTTTTGGGTTTCTTAACTAATATTTTTCTTTTTATCTGAGGAGATAATTTAATCTAATGGTGTATTACCTTTTGTAATACCAGAAAGGTGAGAGCCAAAGTATAACATGTGACACACAGTATGAAGCAGGAGGAACATAGGCATAGCCTTATCCACAAGATTTATTCTGTGAAACAGTGCAATTGAATTACTTAACTCTCAGATTTCAAGGGATGCTCTCGAATACCTTTTAATCTTACTGAGCTTACCTATTTTCATGAAAGAATTTACAACTCATCAATTAAGAGGCTTCAAAATGTTGCTTCTTACATTCTGCCTTTATTGCCATTTTTTAAAATATATAATGGATAGCGAAATAGTTGCTGTTTTGTATGCAATTTCTTCACCAGTTTCATATCATTCTATTTTCCCTCAAAGCTCAGTTACCTTCATGGCAAGTTGAAAACCACTGAGTGATAACTTTTCTCTGCTTAAGTCAGTGATAACATTAACAGAATGTCAATCACTATATGTAGGGGCATGCTTTTAAATTAAATGTTTATACCATGTAGCTAGCAGAACTACTAGCTAGGTATATAAATCATGGTGATAGTGATATAATATTACAATGTCAATGCAGCATGTGTCTTGCAGTCCAACCTACACAACTAAACCATTGAAAGGTTGTGAGACAAGTTTATGATCTTTTATACTGATAGAAGTAATTTCCTAACTCCAGCTTCAAGTAAGCATTCGTTCTTCAAGTAAGTTCTCTTTATGCAAAAACTCATTAAATAGACTTGCAGTTTTAAAATAACCATTTAACTCATGTATTTGGACTATCATTAACCACAGATCTTTACCTAACTACTTGATTATGAAGTTAAATTGTGAATTAAAAGGTATCTTTCTGTTCTTTTAATTCAGAAGTCCACAAGTTTGAAGCTAACATAATGAAACAAATTTTGAGTAACTCAGTACCCAAACTAGATATAGTACCATGACTGGAAAGCCAGGTGATAAACCACAGAAATAGTACCAGAAATCAGCAAAGTCCCACTGAGGCAGTGGACTGTTGCGTGGAGTACCAAGAAATTCCATAAGATGTCTCACAGAATATTCCAGGTTTTATTTGCTTTTAGCTGACACAGAGTACAAAAATTTCCCCAGGAGTACCAGATGCCTGTATCTCATTTAAGTCTACGTTTTCTATGTTCATTTTGTAGAATCTTGGAAAATTGAATGAAATTATTTAATTTACTAATTCACCAAACATGCTGTGTTGAGGTTCTGTTCAGATAAAAATAATATATGAGCTCATATATTATCTATAGATACTGTCAGCTGGTCTTACACTAAAGAATGAGACCCAAGGATTGTCCTTTTTTACTCATTTGAATAGAAAAAGATTACATATTGTCCTTTTAGAGAAATCCACCAAATTAAGATTTTTTTTATCACTATATCTAATTTCAAAATGTAATTACACTTTGTTTTAGGTATAATTAATAATCATATAGAAACCTTCTTAGTAATTTGATAGTAAGTGACTCTAAAAGAATTAAAGTTCCTATTAGAATTCATTGAAAATGTGTGTTCCTGTCTGTACTGTTCTCTAGTGTTACGAGTTCTACTTTTTTTTTTTCTATGAAATAGAAAATTTCATTTATTAGTCTTAAACCAGCTTTTTTTTTTAACGTTATATCAGCATGCTAATTAGCGAAGAACTTAGACAGCTTTCCATCTTCCGGCATACAGATGTTTCATTGCAAGGAAATAATTTCAGTTTTAGTTGCTGTTATCAGCTGGGGCACACACCAAGAAGTATCTGTGAGCTATCATCTCCTTCAGATACAGAGGGGGATTTAGGGGAGAAGTGAGTGGCACAACAGGCATTTTTAGCCATTCAGGTTGCTGACGTAATTTGGTTTCATCTGCTGTAATATAGCTAGGAGCATGAATCATCATCCTCTTTGGTCCATGCTTCTGGATGAAGTTTGGACAGATTTCTCTTTTCTCTTCACTTTCTTTGCTTTACTTTTTACCCTGCACAT
This sequence comes from Chloroceryle aenea, assembly GCA_013399075.1. Lineage (NCBI taxonomy): Eukaryota > Metazoa > Chordata > Aves > Coraciiformes > Cerylidae > Chloroceryle > Chloroceryle aenea. The sequence goes on from VWZY01007073.1 coordinate 494,284, forward strand.
CAACAAAATTGGAAGTAGGGTAATGTCGTGATCAGTCCTTCCAAAGCAAGTATGAGCTGAATGTGAATGTCATTGGTCTTGAGCAAACATGAGAAATGTTCCGGTGCAGGTTGTTTGCAGAGAAACACTCCAGAGTGACTGTCCCTTACTAGGACAACACGTCTGGTTTCCTCTTTTTGCTGGAGACTACTTCCAAAGATTATCAGAGGATAAGCCCCCAGCTATGCACCTCTACCTTAAGCTTGTTGAATTTATGGTGTCATACACCTTCAATTGTTACAAAAAACTTCTTGATTAGTCTGATAGTATCCATATCAAATAAATAAATTTCATACTCTAAAAGAAACAAATGAAGAATTTACTCTTTTAAACTTCATGTAATAATCTACAAACCAATAAATCTGTGGGGTATTTTTTAAATAAAACAAATTAAAGACAAAAATATTGATGGTCCCTGTCTGTATCCCTCTGATAAGCCACTCAAGATGTCACCTGACATTATGCAGTAAAATAATTTCCAATTTCTCTTACTACAGATTTCTGGAGCCTAGAAATAAACTCAAATATGGCTCACTTGTCATTAAGATTCCTTTTGCTTTTTTTTTTAAAAGATACCTTTCATAGTAGATGTTATTTATTTTGTGGTGTGTTCTAGTCTTTAGAATTTCCCAAAGACACCTGAAATTTCTGCTAAGATCAAAATTTCACCATGTCTATGGTAGTTAAGGAGTGCTATATTGATTCATCTTTCATTTCTAATCAATGGAAGTTCACTGGAGAAGCTTTGCCAAACCAGTGTTAATTCCCCCATCACTGCACACTGTCAGAAGGCAACATTTACACTTTGTCCTATAATTGTGCCTGCAGGCTGCCCCTGAAGCAGCCCTGGGGGTCGGCTGGCAGAGAAATCACACAGGAGCTTGGTGGAGAGGAGAAGGAACAGCTCTTAAAACTGTCATCACTGAATGTGTCAGCAAGCAGAATCCTTGCCAGTATAAAGTCAGGCAGGTTACATGAAGTAAGAAGCAATATATTGTCTAGCCCTCTTTTTAAAGTCTTAGGTATCTCCAAGATGGAATGTTTTCTAGATTATTTTTTTCTTATTTGTCTAGAACCATGGGTAAGAATCATGCTTCATCTCCTGTTGTGTGTCATCATCAAAAATCAAAATTAAATAACTAGAAAAACCTGGGGATACTCAGGCAAGAAAATTATTTCACATGAACTTAATTAGTTTAGTTTATGGATTACATGAAAATGCTGAAGATATATCATGGGAAACTATTCCTAAAACAGAGCTCCATTTTTCCACTCAGCATGGGCAGTTTTTGCAAAATGAATCTTCTGACCAGCATTAGATGTGGCACAAAAATTTAATTTTAATAACATCTTGGCAAGTACAGCAAGATTTTCAGAACAGACCACATCAATACTAATGTGGGACAAGCTATCAATTTTTCTGCATTAAACTATACTGCTTACAACTAAATTAGGAGAGACCTTTAAAAGCATGTTTATTGTATTAAGAGTTTTGTGGAATCCATTAGTAAAAACTATTTTCCAAAAGCAGTAACTAACATTTTCAGGGACTCTTTTTTTCTGCTTGTTTTTATTTAAAAAGAAATACTCATATAAAATTTTTTTGTTGCATAGGAGTATATTTGTTCCACAGGGATTTTGATTTAAATTGGGCAAAAGCAACAGAAGATGATCAACTCCTATGTGCATATTTTTATACAAATATCTCTAGTAATCAATAAAAAACATATATGCTCTAGAAACAGAATTTTTTCTATACAAAAAGTTTTCAGAATTTCCCAGGAGAAGACAGTGGTTTTAAAAAGCAAGTTGCAAACTTCTTAATCTGGAATAAAAAAAAAAGTTAAAAATCTATGGCTAATTTTTCAAAATATATTTAAGAAAAGCAGGGAAGTAAAGATTAAAGGTTGCATGCACTGCTAAGCCAGGCAACAGTTCCCATTAATTAAATATGTGCACAATTCTAGCTGTTAAATTGGAAATACGCATTTGTGAGTGCATCTGGCTTAGCACTCCCTGTCATCTAGTCACCAGGTTACTGTCAGGGAGAGCAGATATTCCATCACCCAAATTTTAAGCCTCAAAAGCTTCAACAGAGCCCAAGTACTGTCTGCATTTTACTACCCCTGCTCACGCAGGGGACATTGCTCTGCTGGTTAGGATCCTCCCTCAAGCTTCCATTCAAGAGATGCTTTGCCTTCCCGTATTGCTCTTGTCACCTAGTTGTTTTTACTACTCTTTCACCGTAATACAAATTTGTCCTTTCACATTATTCTTGTCAAACCTTTGAGCTGCTTCATTTCCACTTCAGCTGTCTAGAAGGCACACCATAAACATGCAGCAAACAGGAAAACGAAGCTAGAGGTAGATACAGGTGCACCACACATTGACATAATGGATTATATTTGCTTGCATCATTACTTTTTACTAAGAAAGATAAAGCCACAAAGTCATTCAGAAACAAACTTGGCACATAGGCTATTTTAGTCTTCTCAATTTAGCCATTCATGTTTAGGAATACATGCAAGAAATTCATGGCTTGTCTGCCCTCTCTTTGAAGAGACCTGCAGCTTAAGAAATCCACATAAATGAAAGATCAAACTCTACCTGCATAAACTGGAGAGTAAATTCTTTGACTTATTATACACGTAAACAGCCCCCTTACCACCTTGAAACTGTTTTTCAAATTATTGAATCCAGTTCTGTTTCTTCATTCAGTCGCTGTGAGGCACTTTTTTTAGGCCGGATGCAAAAGCACCTTTTTCCATTGCAGGAAGCTGATGAGACATACCCTGCTTTGCCTAAGACATTAGGGAGCACTTCCAGCTCTCAGTGGATATGCAGATAGGGATATTCATTTGCACAACTTTAAGCCTGTTAGCTGCATGTTGTTTTGCCCAAATAAAAGGCAATTGTAAATCTGAGGCAATCTTCTCTGTACAAAGAACAAGTAAAAAAAAAAAAATTAGAAAAAGAAGCCATTAAAAAATGAACTGGCACGTGTCCCTCTTTTACATCAGCACCTTTGCTATGCTACTGCACAGAACACTTTTCTGTAGCCTGTCTCTATCCCCTATCCTCCTCCAGCAGGTAAGTACTGGGTAAGTAGAAGTCTAAAGAGAATTCACAGAATTTTGTCTTGTAGAGGACCTGTGCAGACAAACAGACCTTAAACTGTCAGCCACAAATTCAGGGTGGGATGTATCTTTCTGATCCCCGGGGCAAAAAATCTGGCTTTATGTTCAAGTTAATAAGTTGAAAATTTCTTGTTATCAGCCTTAACTCCTAAACTATATAGACAGTTTCCCAAAGACATTGTCCCAATCAAAAAAACAGCTCACCATCAGTCTATCTCCAGTAATAATAAAAGAAATTCATTTTGTAGTAATTTGTAGATGTATTTGGCTAAAATATTTTAACATGGAATCAAATAAATACAAATAATTACAGATTCTTTCAGAAGAAAGAAAATTTTAGGCAGAAATTCTAAGACCAGTTGAACATCAGTAGGAAAGTAATCAACACGGGTTACAAAAAACTCTTAGGTTGACCCTTCACATAAAAAGAAAAAAGTCAAAGCATTCATAAACTTGTAGGATAAAAGCCAAAAGTAATACGCAAACACATAGTCATGATTATGAAAATGTTATCATGCATTGTGAGAGTAAGTCACATGGAGTTTTAATGAGATGGGTCACATTTATCAAACATGCCAAATGATCATTTATTCTTTGGATGTAAATATTGCCCATCACAAGAAGCATTTTCTATTCATGAAAAAATCAGATTTGGAACTGATTTCTATTCAAAACCAAGTGAGGGAACAGTTTTAATGGTAGTCATCTCCAAAGCTGCTTAGGACAGTTAAATGACTGATGATATAAAATATAAACCACTGGGTTTGACTGCTTTAATGCAATTCCTGATTATTTTTCTTTTCAAAGAAGAAAAATAAAAATTGAAAATTCCAGAAATATAAAATATTGGTTTAACATGGTTTGGGTATACCCATCTAAACAAATAATGCCAAATTTAATATCATAAATTTCATCAATACAAATTTGACCAAATAGTATTTGCTGGTGGAAAATTGATAACAAATTTTCTAGTGGCTTTGAGGATCAGAAACTATATGAAATAGTATGAAAGTAGGAAAAAATTGTAAAAATTTGTATTCAGTGGATGTTCAGACAGTGTAATTTACATGTATAGGAGACAGAGGGAAGTCATTAGAGCAAAAGCAAATTATGGGATAGTATAAGTCAAAATCTATTATTCCTTCAGAACTTTAATTTGTCATCCCCATCATTGCTTTTCTCTTATAGGCACTTCTGTCCCATCCCTTTCAATTGTCACCAGTCTAGTGCAGCACCTAAACTCAGGGATAAATTGCATGTTTTAATAAATACACCCATTCTCTGACAGACTCAGTCTACAGCTTGTCACTCTTTATGATGTTGCTAAAGTTAGGCCAGCTTTGATGGAAGGCTTGCTCAATTACTGCAGCCCTGATTTATCTGGCTTGGAAGCATGATCTGAGGCAGGCTCCTTATGTTTTGTGGAACTGCAGTAGAAATTTTATGGCAGCAAATATTTATTTTTAAGGATTATTTTATTTGATTAAATACAAGAGTGCACACTGTTGTACACAGCATGATTTATATGGTGTGTCTGATACTACATATATTTCATACTGTCCGTTCTGTTTCAGCTTTCAATGTACTAGAGGCTGTCACTTGAAGGTTTGAGTTAGCAGTTCATTCATATATGTAGGACACTTCATGTTCCTCAGCAATCATCCCATGATGTCTTTAAGGTCTGGAAAGCGTCACTAGATCAGCTTACATTTGATTTATATTTTCAATGCTGTCACCACCACAACAAGGTCCAGGATGTTGTTTATTTATTTGTCAACTGAAAGCTGATATACTTGAGCACTGTTCCTGGGCGAGCATGTGAAAAATATTTGAGACTGACGGTGTGCAGAAGTTTTTCAAAGCACCACATTAGCTTCAGCCCTGATCTTTGTGACCGTTTCCTCCATCATTATCATGTTTTCTACATCATTTTTGACTATCAGCTCTGGATACATTTTCTTATATTGATTTTACAAATGCTATAAAGCATGTTGTCTTCCTACTCCTACTCAGGGCTCCCACAAACACATAGCCATTGTCTTGCTCAGCCAACTCACTGTAACCAGAATTCAGAATGAGTCAGTTTTCTGTTCAAGACCATGAACCTTTCTGAAGTCACTGCTTGCCAGGAAATCAAGGCTCATCCTGTGCATAAAATTTTATTCTTTATATGTAGATCAGCATTCAAAGTCCATTTTGTTTGAAATGGCCAAGGATGCAGGATGAATCAGCATGCAGGATGAACCAGCATTCAACTGTGGCTAGTGCATCATCCTCCAGGCTGCACAGTGGATGGGTCTGCTTCCTAAAGAGCAAACCTTGCATTAGCTGTAATGTCAGGACAGGGATGCTGGAGCACGTATGGCAGCAGTTTCCCATTTAGCAAATATTAATAATATGTGTAGGGGAAAAGACTTTAGAAGACAAATATTGAATAAGGCAATAAATCTCTTATTCTTTTTTGTTTCTCACTGCCATTCTCTCAAGTAATCTATCAATTCACAATTAAAGCATTTGGATCTAGTGATCACACTATCACTTTCTCCACTATAATAACAATTAACAACGCTGTTTAATGCTCTCATATATGAAGAATATTTTAGCTTTTTTCAAAACAACTGAAAAAATAGTATATGTCTTGTGAACTCCTGATGAGACACAACCTGTTAGCAGTTGCTACGACTCTTTGGCCAGTCACTTAATCTTCCCTTCTGATTTTCCTTGTTATAGTAACTTACCTTCATCTTAAAGAGTTTGATGTAAAGACTAAATAGAACTGTTTACCATACTTTAAGTATGGTAAAAGGTAACAAAAAAAGAATGTGCTTTTTAAATGAAAAAATACAATATTATATAATAAAATTTTATTATTATATAATAAAATGTATATGATACAAATACTATCAATTGATCATTGAAGTGAAAGACTGAACATTTAAACTGATTTTCTGTTAGAATATTTTTTAAAATAGCTTGATCTGTAAATAGGCTTCCCTCAAGGTTTTATTTCTAAATGCTATTTTTTTCATGTTGTTCAACTTTTAAATTAATAGCATTTTACTGATAGTCCTTTAAGTGTCTTTTAATTTCTTTATTCTCAAACCATAGGCAGTTGTTAGAACTTTAATGAGATTTGAAATGAGCAATATTCAAATATAAGCCAACTTTAATCTCTTCTGTTTTAAAGCACTATATTGGGAAAATCTTTAAAAAAAATTGAATTCATTAGTTTAGGTTGTAACTTCAATATAAACAGGAATACATTAAATGCTATAATCACCATGTCCTTGCAGTTACCTCTGCATGCATACTTAAAATAAGGTAAATTTACAGCTTCACAGAAATTGCTGGCAGCTCAAAGCCTTGAAACACTTGCGATATTAACCTAACTTAGAGCAAAATGATATAAGAGCTGACTTCCTGGAGCCCTGGTGAGGTCTGATGCCTGTGAAGAACAGTCACGGCTGGGGTAAGGCCACAGGGCCAGGTCAGTGTGGTGGCTGTGGTGGTGATGAGTCAGCAGGGACATTGCTGTTCACTGCCTGTCTGAAGGAGAAGGAGTCTGTGCTGCTTGTGTTGCTTTCTCAAGAAAGCACCATGGCAGGAGATCAGCCTGTATGGTGGAGAGAGGAGAAAGAAGTCCCTTGAGAGAAAAGAGCATGAGCTGGTCTGCTGCTTTCTTCTCCATGCTCAGCCTCAGACCCCCATTGGTCTGGAATTACTCCATTATAGGTGAGAAAGAACAATCTTGGACTCTTATTAGAAAGGAATCACAAAAAAAATAATTTCAACTGATTGGACCAAAACAGTTGCAACCACTTGTCCCTTACAGGGTTCTTACAAAAAAGTTTAGGGGAGGGGATAAAGACGTGTGGAAAAAATGTTGAAAAGAGAAATAGAATAAGGCATCACTTGGAAATTTTAGCTCACAAGGGTACTATTGATTAGACTGTGAAAATATTGTTTAAATATCTGTCATCCTCCTTTGACTTTATACATTGTTTCTTCGCCTCTTCTTGGTGTATTCAATCTTTATTCTGCCCCCCTGCCTATGACTCTTCATAGCTGCTTCTCACAGCAGAGAGATACTTTATAGAGAGTGCCACCAGCTTATTTGAATTTAAGGTAATGGAAGCAAATAACATTTTAGTGTTGGAGAAATGAGTCCAAAACACTTACAGCTTATGCTTTTTTATATATTGCTATACTGCAGTGTTAAAAATGATGGCCTGTAATTACTTTAAAAAGCAACTTCCACTCTGAACATGCTAGCAATTGCTTTCTACTAGGTGAACTCTTAGCTCTTGACCTCTCTTTTCGTGCACAGTTGTGAACAGCCATCTGGAAAGGTTGTACCTATTGCTACTCTTCCTGCATATGTATATGATTAGTGACACCCAGGAGTACATAGTAATGACCTTTTAATGCTCCTGCGCTGGGAAAACTGTATTTCATTTTTTAATTTAATATGGAATAGGATTTGATAATATTCTCAGAATGAATTTGGGAAGGAATATAAAGTCTAAATGAGGAGAAATCATTCACTGAAAACCATTTAGAAAACATACAGTTTTATCAACTCTGGTAATTTTACTACTATGCAAATGAGGAATTTGCATGGTGGTTTTTTTGAAAAATGATTTGCAACATGCTATCTTAGAAACTTACCTATAGACAAGTCCTTATATTTAATTTAATGAAAGTCTTTATTCATGTCATTGCTACTCATTTTAAGGGTCTATGAAGTCACTTAAACATCTATGTTTCCTTCTTATCATTGTTTTTGCTGCATCCAGTGAAAGAATTTAAGACTGCATCAACCAAAAATTGCTATAAAACATTCCACTGAAAATATTCAGTCTAGCACTCCAAAGCATTTCGTCCTCTTAGAAATGGACTGCTAATGGCATCACAAAGTTCTGAATAAGAGCCAGAAATAAACTCAGACTAATCTAATAACTTCTTCATGAAATTTTTAACAAAAGACAAATTAATTTAGTTAAATTAAGTATGCTCATAGTCTAGAGTAAGAAACTTCAGAATGCTCTGTTCACTTTGTTCTAGTAAACTAAGTGGAGATCACGGACAGTACAAAATGTCTGGGGTTGGGAAGGACCACTGGAAATTACCCATTCCAACCTCCCTGCTCAGACATTGGTCAGCTGCACCAGGCTGCGTCCAGGTGGGTTTTGAATATCTCTGAGGAAAGTGACTCCATATGCTCTTTGGTCAATCTCTGCCAGTCACCTTCACAGTAAGAGTATTCTCTGATGTTTAGACAGAACCTCCCGTGTTTCAGTCTGTGTCAGTTGCCTCTGGTCCTATCACTGGGCATCACCGGGAAAAGTCTGGCTCCCTCAATTTTTGTACCTTTCTGTTGGATATTTATACATATTGATAAGATCCTCTGAGTCTGGTCTTCTCTGGGATGAACAGTTCCTCAGCTTGTAGCTCAGGCCCTAGACCCAAGACTTCTGATGTGTCTCACCAGCACTGAGCAGAGGGGAAGGATCACCTCCTTTGACCTGGCGGCAACATGCTTCTTAAAGCAGCCCAGGAGGCTGTTGTCCTTCTTTGCCATAAGATTGCATTGCTGGCTCATGATTAGCATGTTGTCCACCATGACCCCTAAGTACTTCTCTGTAGAGCAGTTTTCCAGCAGTCAGCCCCCAGTTTATACTGGTGCCTGGGCTTATACCTACCAAGATGCAGGACTTGGTACTGAAGACAGCCGGCAGAACATTTTCCCCCTCCATTACCTGTGCATCCTGTGAGCACCATCCTGCAAAAAAAAAAGTGTTAGACATTGTAGATCCATTGACCTGGTAGTGGTGCCTGGTACAGATGAAGAGCTGTGGGTTGGCCAGCAGATGCACAACTTGTTTGTACTGTATTAAGAACAGAGACAGAGCTGGATGAAAAATATCTCATCTATTATGGTATTTTTCAGGTCTGGCAACACAAAGAAGACATCACAGATGCTACTGTCATCCTTTTTTCCTCTTGCTCCTTGTTCTTCCCCTTTCTCAGCTCATCTTTAATGTGTTTTCCATGGCTTGCTATCTCCAAAACAGCTAAAAAGGAAATCTATAACGACGTATCTATTTGTACAAGATTTCAGATGCTTTGAGGGGTTGTTTTGTTTTATTAATCTGGAAAACAGCTTGTGTGGGAAAACCAGCATTTTGCACATATAATAAGGAAGGTAGGATACTCTACTTCTGGAGATTCACAGTCAAGAGATGGGAAATTTTGGCACTTACTGAAACAAATAGCTTTTCAAAGTCTGAAATTGCTCCTGAATATATTTTGATTACAGTGTGAGCATGGTAATAAAGGAGTCTCTTGAGAGAGAAAGGATTTGGATTCCAATATTAATATCATTTGTCTGGGAACTGATTATCTCCCAAGCTAGAGCTGTTAGGTTTCTTATTGACAAACCTTTCCACTGGTTTGTAGAAAGGATCAGAGGTGGGGCTGCCCTCTGTAAACAGGGTGCCAAGCCCCTGGTTTGTGGACGTAGTCAATACCTGGTATACCATTGCTAATTCTGCCAGCTGCTTCATAAGTGTTTTGGTAATTGCATGATTTTTTTTTGTTGTTCAAGCTCACTCCTGGTGTCAAGATTTGTAATTATTTATTAAAAAATTATTACTGAAACAAAGACATAAATGAGAAGCCAGATGGTCTCAAAGTGTCAGTAGTCAGTCAGCAGTCTCCCCCAAACCATACATTCTTTTTTGTTTAATTTCATAAATTTTAGAACAATCTGATGATTTTTGAATCTTTGGCACTGACAAGTCAGATACTACATTAGTCTTTTAGACCTTTAAGGTTTTTTTTAATGTTCTCAAATGCCAAAACAGTTCCACAATCCATAACATGAGTAGACTTCATAAAAAATGAGTACAGTTCTGTCTCTCAACAGAGACAAATCTGCTTCTCACTTCTTATGACATATTGGGAAACATAATGTAGAAATAATATAAAAATTAGAGAACACAGCAGTGCCATTTTGTAATGTCTACTACAAAATGTACATTCTGATATACTCAGCAATTAAATGGTTGGCAGATGGGCTGATCCTCTAAATCACTTTTTTACCTATATCCACATCTATATGTAGCATAGTGAAGCTTATTGAATTCATCCAGGTTACTGCTGATTACATAAAGTCAAGCACACAGGAAAAATACAGGGTTCAGAGTCAACTGAAATGCCTTTGAGAAACAAGGCATGCATACCTAACAGTAAATTTAGAGCAGCCTAGCAAAATGAAATATATTTAGTTATATGTATACAGTCTTGTAATAATAATTAATTTGTCTTGTAAAGGATAGCACTGTTGAAAGTACTTACAAAAAATACAGCCAACAACAGATAGAAGTTGCTGTCAAATAGAACAGAACTAACTGTGATTGAGATCTGTAGCAGTAATTGATATAAACATTGACATTAATGCTGAGATACTTACATGGAAGGATTCACCACCTCATAAACCTCTTTCCATGCAAAACCTGACCTTTTAATCTAATGACAGACTTGCCTTCTCTTTGTATGGGAACACAGCATGCTCGTCTCTGCTTTTTCCCCAACTGCCAGAACGAATCCATTTTCACCCTTATTCTATACCTTTTTTCGGACAGTTACAGCTCAGGATGATGATAAAAAAATAACAAAATGGAATACAGATAGTTTTTTAATCAATAAAATGTCCTTTCCTGAGTCTGGTCTGAATATTTTTTGCTAGAAATTGGCTGAGATCACTGCAAATCAGTATAATAAAATGACAATGACCAATTCCTTTGTAGAAAAATGAAGCAATAAAGAGCTTTTGTGTTAGCTTTATGTTTTTTTATTGATAGATACCATACTGGAGACCACACACATTACCATTATATATGAGAAAAAACATAGCTGTTTCAACAGGCAAAAACTAAAGTGCTGTTGATTCATCGGCTCCTTTAAGAGGACTGGCATCTGGACCACATGCACTTCAAAGTCAAATGCTGTACTGAGACGTGCTGCTTTGAAGTACAGCTGCTGATCCAGACAAATTTTGGAGCCTAACCCGGCATATGAATCTGCTGCACTCTGAAAAAAATCTATTTCAGATGCCAGTTTTGACTCATTTTAGAAAATTGCTGTCTGGACGGCTGAACTTCAAAGCAGAACATCGCAATGCAGCATTTCCCTTTGAAGTGCAGCTAATCCAGATAGTGGGTTTTCTCCCTCCTTTTTTTTTTTTTTTATGTAGTTAAAATTGGCATCTGACTTTACCAGTATTTCTCCTCACCCTCTGCATATTCTTCTTCTGTTCTTCCTTATTTCCTCTTCTTTTGACCTCTCTGAAAAATACAGCAATACTCATTATCTTGTTAGATCCTACATTACCAAAACTAATACAAAGAGGGTTGTTATGGGAATAACCTACATCAAGTGACAGAATGGCTAGTGGCCATTTACTGCGCATGGCTTGTCATGAAGTTTGTTAATAAATAATGCTTAATTTTACTATCCAAGAAAAATAAAACTCAAAATAAATCCCTTGTAAATGCTTGTATTCAGCATATTCATAACCACATTTCCATGGTTCTGCTAATTCCTATTACTGGTCATTAGCACTCGTTTAAAAAGTAGCTGAGCTTAATAGCCTTTCAACTTTAAGAAAATTTAAGCTATTTTGTCACAGAAACCTTCACAGCCAAGTCAGGAAGGCCAAGGAATGAGATTGCTACAGACACAGTCTGCACATCTTCTGGCAAGGGCAGCCAAGGGTAAATGCAGAGTGCTTACCAGTACAGGACAAAACAGGAGCTAAGACCTGTTCAGCAAGGAGGACCTTTCTCCAGTTGAGTGGACCATGTTTCTAAGCAATCTCTTCCTTATCCCAGTAGCTGACAGTTCCATGCTGTAAGGGAGGCCAAGGGGAAGGGATTTCTCTCTGGAGAAGTGTGGAAGAGTCAATAAATATTTCTTCTCTCTTAGTAAAGGCAAATCAGAAAATGTGTTCTCCATGTTGAATATTATCACGGTGCTTGCTGCTCAAATAACTGCCTGCTAAAGAAAAGTCTGGAACAGACTAATAGCATTCACTGTTACATTGGCCTGTCAAAAGTTTTTCATCTCGCTGAGAGGTACCAAATCCTGATGACTCATTTTTGCAGGTGGCTTATTAGATCCACAAATCTGGAGGAACAGGAACATCTGGTTTTATAAATAAAAAAAATCTTAAAAACCAAAAAAGGTAAACTCTAGTCCCAGATAGTGTTTGTGGATCGCGTTTAGAAGAGTCTTATATTTCCTGAGTACCTCAAGTCCTGCCAAAGCAACATTACATTGTAGACAAAATGTGGGTGCGGGGACCAGAGCACATGGAGAGTTACAGCACCCACCAGGCTGTTCAAGCCACAGGGACAAGTAGGGGATATGTTTTTTTCTAACCCTTCTGTGCTCAGACATCTGAAATAGAGACCCTCTCCACTTCTCACACATCATGGTTGAAGGTAGCCAGTGGTTGTGAGACTTGACAGAGAAGCCCAGGAAGAAATTGTTACTTCTCCTCTCCTAAAACAGAGGGAAATGACCAGGATTTGTATCCTTACACCATACAATGTGAATAAAAGAAAGTAAGTCCTTACTTTATGACTGTAACCAGCTGAATGGAAAACTGCCATGCATTTTAACATTGCCATAACCTATATTCACAAGAAATCCAGATGAATGTTAGAGGAGCACCCTTTATTCTAACTGTTCCCAACTTCTGACTGAGTGACTTTACCACTCACAAGATTTTTTAACAATGCTCCTGTCTTATACACATATAAGGGATGCTCCCATTTGTTACTTAATTAAAAGGCAAATCATGAAGAAATGTTCAAACTGAAAAAAACAAAGCAAAAAAACTCCACCCAAAAAAATGCTACAAGACGACAATTTAATGACAGCATCTCTCATTAGCTGAGAAATAACTTTGGAGAGAGAAAAGACTGGACAATAACCAGCATTTTATTTACACAGGTCATGAGACATGTCACTTGGATGATCTGCTCTTGTCAGGCAGTCCTTAATTAGAAAATTCCTAGAGAGAGCTTCTGCTTCCACTAGGTGCCTATTAAAATCTAAAGAGAAAAGTTGCTAGTAGAAAGCCTGAGGAATGGACAGAGAACTCAGGTTATACTAGAAGGCAAGAGTCAGCTGCTGCTAGCATAGGGAGAAGGCACTCAGGATGGGATGCTGGATTTTGAATGAAAAACTCTCAATGCTGTTATTAGTGAGTATTTTTAGTATTAAAAAAATCTAATTGGATATATATAAATATTTTAAGCTTGTTTAAAAGACATTTTACGGTTTGCTTACAGTAATACTCCCAGACTTAATGTAAAACTTGCTATAAAATATTCATCAGCCTTTTTATACCTAGTCTTAAAAACAATTTAAAGTCTTACTGTTTTATTTTTAATTATTTTTAACTCCATGTACCTCAGATAAAGGCAACAGGGGTTTGCAATTTTAATTGAAATTGTATTATGAATTATTTTCAGAGACTTTGGTGAATTGAGTATGGGGGGCAGAGAAATTAATTTCCTCAGCTCCTAACTCCCTTCATTTCTGGAATTCTTTAATTTTAGATTTTATTGCCTTTTTAGAAACCAGGCTGAGCCCTGTGTTTAAGATCAAGTTTACCATCACACAGTAAATGTCATCTATATCCTCTTTGGGGAATGTGGGGATAGGACTGCAATCCTACATTTGCTAAAAGACAGCCTCATTCCAGCAGGCATTTGTGATTTCTATCATCTGTGATCAAGATCTCCACTGCACCCTGATTTTCAAGTCTCTTACATACTTTTAAAACTATAACCATAACCACTTTTATATGCATTCAAAAATACTGTAAGTGCCACTAATCTGTAACCTGTCTGCTTTGTAGTCGATGTGGCTGGGACTGAATTTCTATTTGTTTATTGATACCTTCCACTGGTATGAAGATGAAGATGCTTACATTTATACAAGGATTATGCTGGGAGTAAGTACGAGTTTGATTGTTAAAGGGCTCCATGAGAAGAATGTATGCATATTCTGATTTTATTTACATCCTTCATAATACTATTTTTGATGCTTCAATGGTAATTTTCCCATATAAAAATGTTATGTTAATACACTATTTTCTTTCTTTTACTTTCCCTTTACCAAGCTTGTAATTTAATTTCTTTATACTGTTGTATATACAGTCAACCCTGGCTTGGGCAAGAGCTTCTGCAACGTGCCTTAATTTTAACTGCATGCTAATCCTGTTACCAGTCAGTAGAAACCTTATTTCATTCTTAAGAGGAGCAAGCATTGTAAGTACCATTTCTCAAATAGCCATATTATCCTCCCTTTTTTATTTCCATAGTTCAGCAGTATTATCCATATCAAACATTTTCCAAGGAATTTTAATTTTTGATAGTCTGTACACTATTGCCTAGTTATTACCATTTAAACTGCCAGTATTCATGACTGAAGAGAAACAAATGGCTTGTTTAATACAGTGCTCTAAATGCAAGACTGATTTTGGCAGTCGCTGCATAGCATGGTGTCATGAAGTGAAAAGTGAAAAGCTACAAAAAAGGGACATAATAATGCAACTTGGCCAAATGGAGTATATACATATCCATCATGTATATCCTGTGTAGCTGCAAAGTGAAAACTGGAAAGAAAATGTACAGATAGATAGAAGTGTCATGTCTAAACCCTTCTGCCTGAGTGGTTGCCATCCAGATACTCCTTTCTTGTAAACGCATGTCTTTGTAAAGGAGTGGACATCTGCTCAGAGGTGCTTCCATTAACCTCAGCATCATGCATAGAAAGTATTTAAGGCTTTAGCTAGTAGCTATAGCTTCAACTTGCAGTGTATTATTAGAGTCAGAACAACTCCAATACCACATATTTGCGTAAAAAATCACTGATCACTTCATGCCTCCAAGAACAACAGGAATTTAGAAATTGTAACATTAATTTATGTTATTGTAATCCAGTTCTATTTTCAGTTATGCCCTTTTTTATTTTGTTTTCCTAAGGCATCAGAATTACATTTCAAACAGTCCATAAGCTCAGAAACTATACTAGTTATAACTGTTTAGGTGCAAGATCTGAGCATTTAGTTTCTTAAAACTAAAAAAAAGTCTTGTTGGACTTCTGAATCAGTTTGTGAAGTAGCATAAAATATATGCATGGCCACTTAGATGCTGAAGAACTGGAGCTCCTCTCACAGATAATCAGTATTTTGCTCTTCTGAACAATATTCTGCTCTTGAGCAGCATGGTACAGAGAAAAACGTGACTGGCTCCATCATGTTGAGCACAGGGCTGCATCCATTGTCTCTCCAAGGAGGTGCTGTATCTTGGCATTGCACAGCATGGTGCTCCAGATTTTTGGAAGATTTATTAGCTGGGAAACAACATGGATAAATGCCAGGATCTTTGGCATGGCACTGTGCCAGGTCAAGTGTGCAGTCCAGACACCCAGAACACTGTTCAGAGACTGAATTAGGTCCGCAAGGCCTGTCTAGGTTCCAGCAGAGTGTGTTAGTTTTGGCTGATTGCCACCTGGCCCAAGCCAGGATGGCTCTGCGCAGAGGCACCCAGCTGGCCATGAGCACACCACTGTTGAGCAGTTCCAATCATGGGAAGACAGCTCAGTAACATATAAGCCTGCAGCCACCTGAGGTCTAGACAGCCTCACCCTCCTGGGGTGCACATTTCATGAAAGCAGAGAGAATGTTTTCATTACAAGCTGGTTTTGCCAACAGTTCAACTGTGTTCATGCAGCTAAACTTAAGCAGTGGTGGCCCAGCCTGGTGTCCTTATACTAGCAAATTAGTCAATCATCAGCTGAAATAAACCACTCACAAGTCACAGCTAATGCAGCAATGTTTTCTCAGACCTGTTTTTGAGCCCCTACATAGTCTGAACAGCTTAAGAAATCCTGGAGTTTCACTATGCCAAAAATAGTTACCTTAGCCCCTAAGTTAAGACTAACCCAAAACTCCACTGAATTCTTTCAACATTCCATTTTCAAATGTACTGAACTCCTCTTCCTCCTTTCCAAAACGTGAGCTGTAAATAGTAATAGGATTGATATAAAACAAGGTCTGCTTTTTCACAAAGTGCTGTGGAGGAGTACTGAGGAGACAGCTTGACAAAAACATCACATTTCACAAGATGGTTGCCTATGGAATAGCTGTAAATGCAAGTAAGCTTTATTGTTTTTTTCCTTCTTTGCCTTTGAAATGTTTTGAACTTCACACTGATTCTGCCTAATGCTGTAATCCCCATCAGCTCTGAGACGTGCTATTTTAGTGCATTCATTTGGTGACTGCAGCTTTAAATAGGTATATGAGTCCCATCTGATTAACCATTTGTAACATTTTTTGCTTGAGAAAAGTTTTACTGTTACATCAATAAACTTGCAACCTGCAGAGTAACTACTAGTTGCCATTTAGTGTATGTGGCCAGCTTATGTGCTCTTAACATTTACTGTAAATAATTTTCAATAAATCCCTGAGAGTAGATATTTGGAGAGATGATATACCATGATAGTCTGGTTTCCTAAGGAAATGATGCTTATGAGTCCCAGTGCTCATCTGTCTGCCACTACATCTTCTTCAATAAAGTTTCAACCAGATAATGAATTTAATCTGAATTTGAGACAAGCAGCTATCTTAAAAATATTAAATTCCTAATTTATTTTTTTTTTTAAATAGGTGATGCATATAGGGAGCTAATGGCCCTCTTGAGGGAAAAACTGCATTTTGAGATCAAAAGTTATCTATTCGCCTGGTTCTAGTGACTTACTGAGTCATAGGTGTTCATTCACCTGGCTGGGAAGAAGAAAAGACACCTTCCTCTTTCCCAAGCCATTAGAAGACATGGAGAAGACTGATGCTTATAGGAATTCAGAGGACATGAATGTAACAGGAGATAGAGTGGGGAAGAGGAATGTGCTAAGAAGGAAGAATGAAAGACAATTCTGAAGAAGGACATAAGCACATAGAGATTGAGAGGCATCTGAGGCAGATAATTCTCTTAGAAAATGGGAAGGAGACACAGGAGTTAATGGGGGTTATTTGCAAACATAAGTCATTGTAGTTTAACCGTTCTACCTCCAGGCTGTCAAGAATAGACCCTGGTCCCAGTATTTTTTTCAGTTTACAGAAGTGAATTGCTTTTGCATGTATAGGCTGTTAATGTCCCCATGAAGTGAGACAAGAATATGAAGTCAGGATTGCCATCAGAAATCAATAGATAAAATTTGTCCTTTTAATGTTCTGTTAAAGAGCTTGGAGACGAAAGCTAGAGGATGAGAACATGCATCTGATAGTGTATCATAATGATTTGCTTATCCGCCATGTCCGTTCATTTATCAGAGTTCAGTTTCAGCATAAAGCAGATTCCTACAGAACGCAACATTGCTTCTTTAATTAACAAATCAACCCAGGAATGTAAATTAACCAACTTCTACTCTGTGTATAATTTGTTATGCTCCAGAAAGAAAGCAAAACTGCACAGTCAAACTTTTTATGCTTTTGGTTTTTATATTAATATAAAAATGCTTGCTAGCGCATTAAGCTGGACAGTTTGGGAAGTGCAAGTCTATCAGAAAAGTGATTACTTTATGGCTTAATGGAATTGATGTGAAATGACAGAAAGCACCATTATTTAATTCTGTCACTCTCTAGGGAGAAAATGAAAGTTTGTTATTGGGTTGTTATTTGGATTGTGTTTTTTTCCAGAATATATAAGGGACAAACAGTTGACAAGATATCTGAGGAAAAAAAACAAACAAAATGCAGAGAAGTCTACCAAACAAAACATGATAACTTAAGAGCTCATGCTTACCTAACAGACAAGTGAGAAGCAGTTATAATATCTGGGAAAACAATCCATACTCTGTAGTCAGACTTGGGTAAAGAAGGGGCAGAAACACAGTTGCCTGAAATAATATTTCAATTTTATATATATATAAAAAAAAATCTACAGCACATATTGTGACAGAAAAGCAACATTTCACAGTAAAGAGGTATCCACAAGTATGCTGAGTCTTTCTACAAAATCTTAACAATGTTAAAATGATGTGTAAATAGATGCCAATTTCTTCTCAACTGACACATTATTTACCCAAGTACTACCTCTATTGCCTTTTCTACACAAAAGCATAGTCAACTCCTATTACTCTATTGCAATTTAGTAATTCTTAGTTAAATGAATGTTCTCCTCTGTATGATCAATAGCCTAAATGTGGCAGCAAGAAGTTAAACCAATTTGCAGATCAGATCAGTAAGCCTAGCCTCACAATATAAATTGTAGACTCCATTATTATTACAGTAACATGTATTCATCTCAGCTTGCCAGGTGGTGTTATTCCAGTGTATTTATTTAATAGTAGGCTAAAAATAGTCAGTGCAACATTAGTATTGTCTGGCTTCTAACAGGCAGGCAGCTCAGATGAGCTGTGCATGGCCTTGGAAAAAATACATCTGTACCTTTAATTTTTCATCAGCTCTAACACATATTCAAGAGCTGGCTTTAATTGGTCACATCATAAAGGGATATAATTAGAGACTAGTGGAAGAGGGAAGTTGGAGGAAAGAGTAAACAATGCTATCAATAATCAAGGGCATCATTGAAAATTCAGTAAAGGGAATTCTGCTTAGTTTGGCTTCCTGCATTCTGCATGCCTGTCTGTGATAAGAGCTGTCTGGGAGTTACCCACTAATAAATCTTCCTTAAAGACTCATAACTCTGCTAGAATAAAATCACAGTCTTGTGCACTCTTCAGTGTGATCAGTGCAAATCATTCTATGTGTTCTATTGCAAAAGAGACTTCCAGTAAGAGAGAGTTTGTTGTCTGAAACCTAAAGATATCTACAAGAGATAGTAAATAAACTTTTGTACAGCTCCTCCCTCTTACTGTATTGTTTTTACCCTTTCAAGAAAGTGCATTCATACATTTTCTGAACTGAGGAGTGTTAGGGGAAATATATATATATTTTTTAACTTTGACATATGGTGAATATTTTGAAGAACAAACTGCTTCTTGTGTTGTTTTGATGCTTGCAGAAAGGTTATATAGATATGTAGCTCCAACAGTCTTTGAATTATGATATGAATCGAGCTTATGCAGTTAAGGGAAAGTAGAGTACGGACAGTAACATTCTTTGTAGTTTGAAATGGTGGTTCCTGATCCTTAAAAATTCCAGCAGTGAGATTTTCTTTAAAAAACATGCAAAATGCAGACAGAAGTATAATGATGACAGGTGTGTTTGGCTTCTGACAAGCACTGAAATATCTACAGATAAAAATACTAGAAAACCTTTCCATTCTTGACCATATTTTGGTGGTGGTGTCTATGGGAAGGGCTTTGGTGATCTGAGTCACATTCTTGTGTAAGTGATAAAGTTTTCAGGGAAGCAGATTATTATCTTCGAAGAGGTTTAGATGGTATCTCAGTGCTGTACTTCCAGAAGTTACAGAAAATCAAATTTGCATTAAATTGCCTTCTTTTTTTTTTTTCCCAGTCACATTGCTTCAATCCAGACTTAGTAAAAATACAAGGAAGGAAACTGCATTAAATTAAAGATCATAAGCTCCATCTAGGATAAAAAATGGTCCAAGTCATGTTCTTCTTTGATGTTTACAATCAATCTAAAAAAAAAAAATGCAATGCAAGTATGTGTGTGGTCACTACTGTTGTAATTTTTATATACCCTGCATCTTTTTAGTCCACAAAGACAGCAAGAAGCTCAATTAATGGTTCCGTGTAACTAGAAAAGGCACAAGGCAGTGCATGGCAAAGGAATTCAGGCTTGGTCAGGGACAGAATTCCCCTTCCCTGGGTTAGCTGCTTGCTAAACTGTTCACTGTGGGCAGAAAGGCCAGGAATTGACCCTTTGATTTTATCATGATGGCTTGGTTAATCAAAACATTTAGCTGCTAGCAGCAAGCTCCAATTTGATTATTATCCTGTACAGGCATGCAGAAAAAGAGAGAGTGAAATCTTGTCCTCAGATAAACACATACAATTTCTGTTTAGTTCAATGAGAGTTGTGCATGCTTCACTGAAGGCACAATTGGCTGAATCAGACTAGCTAAATTGACCAGACTTTCAAGATAATTTAATTACATCTCTTTGTATTTAAGAATATGCACAGTAAACACCATGCTCTAAAAGCAACCCTCTTCCTCCCTTCCTCTTTCCAATAAAACCATTTATTTGATCTCAGAGGTAGACTAGACAAAACATCTTGGGATGAAATAGGAATTAATGCATGTTAAGTTCTTCAGAGGGCCCAGATGTTAAAAACTGTCAAAATCCTTCAATTTTCATGCACAGTTATAAAAAAGAACTTTGTTAAAAAAACAGCATGTTTTATTCCATACTTTATATTTGGTCATTCAGAAGGAAGAAAAAATTGAACTGAAAATCCTGATACATATTACATTGAATTTTGCCTTCATGGTTAAATTATCTAAGTGGTGTAGGGAAAAAAAAAGAAACGAAACCAAAACACAACAGTTAGAAGCTAAAATTTCAGATATTTGCATATTAATTCTGGAATTGCTTTGTAAATTCTGTACACTGCAGATGTAAAGGACCTTCAGAAAATGCACTCTAGGCATGTAAAATACTTTAGCTAATGGCAATGTATCCAGTGCCAGACTTTTTTAGTCTGCTACAACTATGTACATTAAATGAACCACACTGAAAATGGAATTAGATCTTTTCATTACTCTTACCATCCTGCTATAATTCACTTTTAGATTGCATCATTTTTTCCTATCAGCATGCAAAAAATCATCAGAAGTATTAATCTAATAACACTTTAAGCAATATTTAAGTTCATGGGAGACTCAGGTAAACCAACGTATTTAGTACATAGTTAGTTTGAATGTTAATATGCCATTATCCTCTGTGTATTAACGGCTACCATGGAATAGCTTGCAGAAAAGACCTCTCCTGTTCATTCTGAAAGTCTTTTACACTTGTACTATCCTCTACCTGTTAGATAAAAGTTTGAGGGAATATTGCCTAAAAAGGAAGATGTACATGCCAAAGAAGAGTGTATGATGATGTTTCCATTGACGGTAACACAGTAAAGCAGAACAATATGCAGATAGAAAAAACAGTGCCCTTAAATAGACTTCAGAAAATTCTTGCTAGGTTAAGTTGCAGAAAGAGGACCTCTTCTTCCAAGGAAAAGGTGCAACATGATTACCCTTCATTAAACCTAGGCTTGAGACCTTCCTGGGAAGCTATTTCTACTCAACCCATGGGTCTCTTCTGTTCAATATTGCAAATACTCTGATGGGAAATGTGGACGTCTGCCTGCAAGAAACTACCACATCATTTTATTCTCAACACTCAGCATATACCTGATAGCTCTTGGTTTCCCGTCATTGCTGACATGACTGGAATTTGTACAAATCACGTACAATCCTGCACTTTGAGGAAAGTGCAAACTTCTGTAGCTTTCTAAACAACAGAAATGTCATCATTTCATGTAAAGTTTTCTCAATCTGCAGTATCACTTTTTTTAAAATCTATGTGTTTTGAAGGTGGAGACAAAGTGTGTTCTGCTCTGAAAAGAGATTTGAACTGCCACCTCTAGTCAATTTTGCTATTTTAAGTGAGCAAGGGTAGTCCAAAACTTGCAGTTTGTATGCTGCAGGGACCCTTTGATAAAACACTGCTATGGATCACAATTGCTCAGCAGAATTCCACTCAGAGAGTGATTGTCAGGGCTTTCCATCCTATGAAAGTTTTCTCTCCTCTTTCCTTTATTCCGGTACCAAACTACATGCAGCATGTAACTCCACAACCTACCGCAGACAGGAGTCCGTTACCCCACATCCCATCCTCCACACTAGCTCTTTCAAATGTCAGAAAAATTAGGTCCTCATCAAGCAATGACTTGGTTCCTTTCCAGCTGGATCTGATAACATCTTTACCAGGCCAAAACATCTGTTCTGAAAAGGAGCCCCTTGCAGGAACAGCTCCCCCCACTTCCCACTCAGCACTTAGAATTGCTGTTACACTTAAATACATGAACAGTGTTTATATACTGCTTGTACATCAGTTGTACGCTGGGCAACAGATTGCCACTGCCCCCACACAGCTGTCACCTAAACCCCGCAGTTCAGAGCCTCTGAGGCTTTCGAGTTTTGACAGTCTGAATACACACATCTCACTCACTGCTTGCAGCCTTGTGCAACCTTCTTTCCAGCATCCTGGCACTGCTGAGGTGCATGAGGGAGAACCCTCCCACTTGCAGTCTCTGGGGAGCATCTCCCGCTTGATGCGGGCCAGGTTGTTTCACATGCAGCACCAAATCCATAACAATATATGCAGACCACAGCAGGTCACTGCTCACAGTGACATCATATATGCTATTTCATAAAATGACCAGCCTTCAACTGAAAGCTACTTAGATTGCTTGATCCCATTATCCCATTTATTGAAAGGTTATTTTAGAGTCTCATTCCTTTGATGGCTTGAATCTGTCTTCTAATTTCCAGGCTCATTTTATATCTGTGCAGTTCATAACCATTTGGATTCAGTCTCCATTCTGCTGAAGCTATTCCAGATTGTACAAATAATTTATTATTCACTGGGCCAAAGATTCAGAAAAAATGGTAGCTTGATTTTGCAGTTTGGGTGCTCAGAGTATTCACTTGGGATGACTGTGTCAATAAATATTTGATTATTTTTATTAAGGGTTTCATCAGGAGGCAGTTCACAAGAGAATAACCAGTCAGACCAGTGAATAGGACATGTGATTCAATTTAAAGCCCTACTTTAAATTTAATGTAACAAGGATTCAAAAATAGGTCTTTCATGTTTAAAAAGGGTATCAAAGCATTAGGCAATGAGGTGAAGCAGGTGTTAGGGAGTGACAAGGGGAAGTCCCTAAGCTAACTTTGTGTTTTGAATGAAGTCCAACTTGACAGTTAACCAACCACAGCACATGTAGAAGGATCAGCTTATAAGAACAGAGCTCTCTCCAGCCTGGACACCTGGGCTAACCTCTTGTTAGGAGGAAGAATGCAATCTTCTGCCTTTTTGCACTGGCTGCTTTAAGTACTTCCATGGCCAGCATCCTACCTTAACTCATATTCCCATGCCCACATCTCTTCACAGAGGCTGCAGAGGAGCTGCATTCTGGCATATGGAGTGAGTGAGCTCACTAAGGCACCTAAAAGACTTAGAAACACCAAAATCCTTCTGCATTTAATCCTGTTTTCACCTATGATTACACATAAACACAGCAAGACATTAATTTGGGGCAAATAGTTACAATTAAAAAAAAAAAAAGAAAAGTGAAAAGAGAAAGAAAAAAGAAAAGAGAAATACATCTTTTGAGAGAATACTGTTCAGGGAAGCAGATCATATTTGGTTTACTACAAGTACTGACATTTAGAAAGCCTTTTTTAAATGGTCAGGGAAAAGAACAGATAAATACTGAAGGAAAGATGATAACAGGAAGCTAATTATAAAAACTAGAATAGCATATCCTAATAGCTGACTGTAAACATATGTTTTTAATTGTAATTTTTTTATCCTTTGGCACTTAATATTTTGCATTAATTACAACTTTCCTGTAATGAAATTGAGAATCTCTAATATTGAAAACTGAAACACTGCATCTGGCATGTTTACGATTATCTATGTTAGCCAGTAATAAAACAAAGTCCTTCCTCCACTCAGGAAAAGAATTACAAGGGAGTTCTTTCCTCACTCCAAGACACTTTTCTAAACTGACCATTTCATATACCTTTTGGGAACAGGCCAGAAGTAGAGGTAATATATGATGTTCAAGGCAAAACAGATGTAATACTGTGGTTCAGACTTCCCCGCAAACTCATAGTTCTTGTGGCTTCTCCAGGCTCTACTTTCATAAAAGAATGCTATAGCTACTCATTAATAGAGGTTAGATTTTGTATGCATCTCTTAAATATCCCTGGTGCAAGTTGCAAATTCATCTACGGCTAAACCAGAAAAGTTATTGTCCTGCTTAGCAATAGTGGACTATGGCACCTCCTAGTAGATTAATAAAAATATAGGGATTTTAATCAGTTTATCTACCTCAATTTGAACAATTTAAAATCAGAGGCAAACACCTTTATAGCATCTCTCAAGGGGCCCTCCTTTAATGTCAGTGAAAACTGCAGGGTGCTTGACTTTAAACATGAAGGTGACCCTGGAGCTATTTCTCTACTCTCCAATGTGAGGCAGTTGCTTCATATTAGTCAGGAATTCAATAAAATTTTCTTTTTGTTGTCAGCTTACCAATGCAGAGCTCTCCATTTATGCCCAAGCTTTTCAAATAGTTTGTAGCGTGCTTAATGAAGTTCATTCTGGCACTGTGGACATGTACAAGTGTGTCTGTAATTTCACACCACTCTCCCTCTCATGCAGCCATCCATATTGTTGCTCACTTAATCAACATTGAGCGGTATCATACCAGCCAGTCAAAGGAAGCCGGGGAGTTACAGTATAAACTCTCTGGCCTTGGCAAGAGCCCAAATGAAAGCTACTTGAACCCAATCAGGACCTATGAAACGGTAAAGTGACACTTTCTGGTTTTCCTCATCTAAAAAAATTTCCTCTGTGGATTCTATTGTCATTAAAACTGTATTTCAAAGCCTTTTGCCAGAACGAGAAGGTGCTGTCAAAGGTTAACCTCAATTTCAGTTGAAAACACTTACTCAGAACTGCAATTTTCAGGTTACTACGCTCAAAGAAATGTCTACAGTATTTTAATTAGTTTGTAAGGACACAGTTGGAGTGTGGGGATAAGGAGTGCTGTTAATAGTAGACAAAGAAAACCTGCAAAGAATTTAAAAAATAACTGAATTATCAGTACGTGGAACAAACAAATCTTCTTTCCAGAAAGAAAAAACAACAACCACAACAAACAAATGAACAAACAAAAACCCCAGCAATTAGACTTAACAATATTTCTTTCATAGTTACTATTTGTTTCTTCCCCATGGTTGTGCAGTATCTCCCTGTGTGGGAGTTGATTCTGCCTTGTTACATGACAAGTGTGGCTGTGCAGGGAAGACCATATGCAAAACCATCCAGAGGCTTGCTTGCATATAGGAAGCAGTGCAAGGGAAAGCTAGTGCTGCCTTGTGATCTTCAGAACTAGCAGGTCTATGGGCACCTCAGCCCTGCAAATAAATGGTTCTGCTTTCTTTGAGAAGAAAAGTGAATGTGTCTCCCATCCACTTCCTTGGCTCTCTCTCAACAGCATTATAAGCTTTTCTTTGTAATACTCATAACACAAAGAAAAACAGATCCTTTTTGCAAGGTGTGGGTGTAAAACATGCAAAAGTTAATCAGATTTTTTCTTATTCCCTTATACTACACGTCACATTTATGTTAAATGTTTGGTTGTGTGTGCTGTTGTATACTGTTACATACTCCAGGGTTGAAATGACCCCAGTGACACTCTCACACATATTGTTTCTGCTCTTTAGAAAACTCTCACATAGCCAGCATGCAATAAAGACTGCTTGAACACCATGGAGAGGGGCTCCTTCGATCAGTGGTGCTCTCCACTGAAGAAAGAAACAAACTGAGATGACAACTGGACAGCCATCAGTAGGATTCAATAGTGCTTTTCAGTTACAAGGCATTTTGTCCAGCTTTTTCTTAGTTCCTTTCCAGTTTAGATAGTGTGATTTTTTGCATCTTTCAAAACCAAAAAGCAAACAATTATAAGTTAGAAGAAAATCAAGTAAATGAATGGTTTCAACGGTATGAATACAAGTATTCACATTAATGTGGACAAAGTAGTCAGGTTTATCAGAACTGGACAGTGAGCCAAGGACTCGGCTGCACAGTCTTTCAGTACACCCGGTGCCCACTCTCACTGCATGCACGTGAGATGTTCTCCAGGAACAAAGCTCACAGCTCTGAGTAGGTACCTACCATCTTTGAAAATGCATTGTTTCTTCTCTAAGCCTTCCCATGGTGACATAATCGTGAGGGAGGCCTCTAATTAGTATTAAGAACCTAAATACCCTTGAGGAAGAAGGCTAGCATTTTTGAGATCCTCTCCTAGATTTCTCACAGTATTATGCCCCACAATTATCTTCCAATTTCCAGCCTAGATTTTACTCTAACATCTAATATTTATATTTCTTTTGTTGCCCACTTGTGTCTCAGTAGCTATACTCAGAATTAATAAATTATGAAGGAAAGCAAATGAAAGATTGCTTCTAACTTCAGAGAAGAAAGTTCTGAGAACAACAATTCAGGGTTGTTTTTTTTTTTTCAGTTTTATTCTAACCCTGTAGTAGCAACATATTAAGTGTCTTTGACATTTTTCCTTGTTTCATCTCAACATTCAAACTAGCCAATGTACAAGAAATGTTCAAAATATCACCTAGATCAATCTTGTTAATATGTAATAGGATCTGAACACTCTTCACAGGAACCAATTTGAAAATGTACTGTGTGCTGTCAAGTGTGAACATTTGAAAGAATGATTTTACTGTAAAAAGAGACTGTAAAAATGGCATTGTGGAATTTTATCACCTCTAGGATTTCCATATCAAATGAGTGCACTTAACAAGTACAATATAGGGGTTTTTTTTCTCCTACTGTATTAAGCTGTAGAAACAACTCAGGATTCAGAAGGCACACGGAGCTCCTTCATCATACTGCATCCTGCATCAGCACCAGGAAAAGAGATATCTATGCTTTGCAGGCCAAATGGGGACTTCATTTAAACTCTGCCTGCATATTTAGCTTGAGTCTCATCTTGTGTGTGAGATTTTTACTGCTGTACTTTATGATTAGTACTTTATAACTGAGATCAGCATCTGATTGTTGTGTTCAAAGTATATCCTTGTTCCCATTTAAGTTTATCTGTTTAGACAGATGTAACAGATCTGTGTCAATGTCTGAGAGTCAAGAACAAGAAGGAACATGTTCTATCCCATCGCATTAATGTTTCATTATTGACAAGCACAAAAAATGTAAATATTACTCTGTCTTTTAAAAAATAAACCAAATTATTATCCTATGTATCTCCAGGTAAATGTAAGGAATGGGTAAATGTGATACGCTGTGTAGGTAAATGATAGTATGATATTTTTATACATCACTTCAGGGCTGCTAACAACTCACAGACTTTGAAGTCAAATAAGCACAGAAGAGTACCACACCTTTAGGGCTGCAGGTGTATTAGCACCTCACTTATCACCCTCACATGAATAAGATGTTTTCTAGTACTGTTTCACTTACTACGTCTCTAGGTTTAATCTTCTCATTTCTCTAATAATTTTCTTTTTTTTTTTTTTCCCGAAGACATTTTTCTAAGCAAAATAGATAGAAGTACTAATGAGACTGACTAATTTCCTCCTTTCAATTCCTGAAACAAATAAGTGGCAGCAAATTTACACATCTGTCTGGGATAAACCTGAGTTGAAACTGAGCAGAGAGATGTTTTTCCACTTCTGGTAAAATGGAGGTTTGCCTTGCCTCCATGTAGTGTTCTGGTTTTGTTCCTATGCCGAAAATATATCTTAGATTTTTGCTCCATATGTAACGGCAGCAACAGCAACATTAGTTACAAAATTAGTAATAAAAACATCAATAGACACTAATACTAATAGTGATAATATATTCTTATTCTAGAACACAACAGGAGAGGTACTAACCACCATAGCTGGAATAACTGGAGTTGTGATAACTGTGGCTTTAATTTTGATCATGACTTCATCCACTGAGCTCATCAGAAGGTCATGCTATGAAGTGTTCTGGTATACCCATCACCTCTTTGTGGTTTTCTTCATTGGTTTAATAATCCATGGTATGGGGTAAGTTTCTACATAAATTATGCAGGGTATATGTACACAGTTTGAGATGAAACATGACTCGAATCTGTAATCCTCTGTTTTTCTATTAACAAACTTCTGGGATCTTTGCTTGGAGACAAATTGCAGAATCAGAGCATTCTGAAATTAAAATACACAACTTCTCTGAGGACTAAAAGTGTGTTTTAGTTCTTTCAACCACTCTTTTGCCACCTTGCCTTTTGCATCTTATCAATGCATCAATCTAAATGAAATGTCATCCCCTGGAACTGGGGGCATTACAGATTAGGAAATAAATGTTGTGGGTTCAAATTAATAAGGGATGGATCTTATGCTGAGAACTCTTGTATGGCACTTTGTGAAAGAGTTTGTACAACCTTTCAGGATGTCATCTACTCTGTGGTGGATGTCCCTTTGAAAGTGGTTTTGCCCCTCTTTCAATGTGGAGAAGAGTACCCCAAATTTCCTTAGCAGTGTCAGTAAGCACTATATTGTAAACCAGGTTTAAATTACTACAGTAAGAAACAACTAGCCCAGTAAAGTGGCTTTTACAGAGATGTTCTGGTTTAAACTATGACAAGAGAGGAATGACTGCCAGGTTGCTGACTGTTGCCCTATTCCTCAGCACAAGAGGAAGGTCCATCCTCTCTGGTATACTGAGGTATACTTTTGGTATACTGAGGTATACATCCTCTTCTTATACTGAGGAACAGCAGAGTTGGGGGAGACTCCCTGAGAAGTTCAGGGATAAATCCCCTGTCAATGGAGAGTGAGAACAACAAAGTCCTTAGTGCTGGACACATTTCCATTTTCCATAACCAGCTCCACTGACATCTTCTGCTGCTTCTCCCTTGTATGGTTTTCCCCCATTTCCTTTTCTCATTTCTTTGTGATAGTGTTAATGTCAATCTATGGTGGTGCATCTACACCGACATTTTAATTCAGGTAGGGAGTGCAGTTTGTAGGTAAAACTCATGATCCTTCTCGCCTCCTAGAGTCTCATACCATGGCACAGTCCCTGGACTGCCTAACAGAGAGTGTTTTGGGATGAAACTGCGAATGCATCTCTTCGTGCCAAGCACTAACAAGTGTTCTATTCACAGGATCATACAAGACCTAGTCCTAAATCACAGGTAGCCCTCAAATGTGTTCAGTGGAAAGCTCTCAGTAAGGTCTGCTCCATGAATGCTTTCCTGCTAACTACCTAGCATACACATGGCTTCAAACTGTAGCAAAGCTTTTCAGATCTAAGGGCAGATTCACTTGGTTATCATAATACACATTTTATGTCTATTTCATAAAACATTGAGAAGGTTTTGCCCACCACTAAAGCACATACAGGCCACTATTCTTTGATACAGAGGAACTTCCCAGCCCACAGCAGTGTGTGCGTGTGCCCATTCCCTGGAGGTACATGGTGTTACCATGGGGCGAGGAACAGGTTGGTCCAGTGTTTTGTGGTGTGTTACTTTTCTCACCTCTTTCCTTTCTATTTAAGATCTGCCACATTCAGTTTGGCTTTAATTAGTCCCAAGTTTCAGAGACACAGCTACAAACATATGCTGTAAACTGTATCCTGTCCTGATTTAAATGGCCCACTCACCTCTCTGGCAAGTCTTTTAGAACCTGATTTCAAACAACTATAATAACCCTTTAAACTTTCAGCTTTGCAAGCTCGCTCTGCCTAGACAGCTGATCAACACTCCTCATCCAGCTCTGAAAAGGGGACACTTACTTAACAGCCCTATCAATGGCATGCTCATGCATGCTGCTTTCTCCAGGATGGGAGTGCACTGCAACAGAGCAGCTCTCTGCTGCCCCATCTCTTCTCTGCCACTATCCCATTTATGAAAAGCAGTCAAAACCCAAGGTTTCATTCACTTCCTACCTCTTTCTCCTTCCCATGTGACTGAAAAAAACTCACTAAAGCCTTCCTTCTTTTCTGTCTTTCTACCTGATCTGGTGGCTGCCATGTAGAATAAGGCAGCACTTCGTATCTCCTTGTCTGTGAGGAGACACTGTTAGACTAGTGGGCAGGACAGGCTAACATAGACACCGTATGGAAGGGAAAAGTCAGAGGAACTATATGAAACAAATAGGCTTTCCCTGTAAAAGTCTTCCTTCTCTACCCATAATCAACACCAGCTGAAACTCATTTAAAATGAACAGTCATGTTTGATATGTTTGGGAAAATTCACATCATTAACATTCTCTGAAGTAAAGAAGCTAGAATTTAATGTTTGGAGAGTACACATCTAATTACAGTCCTCCAACTTTATTTGCAGCTTTTAAAAATGCATTTAGAAAGCAGCAAGGGAAAAAGAAGGTCTGTGACTATTAAACTTTATTATTTATCTAAAGCATTTTTCTACCAGATGGTCATATACAGAGGAGGTCAAAGTAGCTGCTCCAGAGAACTTGGAAATCATTCTAATTTTGCTACAAACAGCAACATGGACATTTTCTATGCATGGACTCTGCACTTCAGCAGCATTAGTGTTTACCAATGCTATAACACACTTCTTGCATTTGGTCAGACAGTCATGGAAAAGCTAAAGGAAAGGTAACTTGAACAAGAGAGCAGAACAGGGTTGAAATGGCCAGTTCTTAAACTTTCGTTTATCTCCAAATCTGCATTCGACTACTGGTGCAAAATCTAAAGATGCACAGAAACTTTGCAAAGAAGCATACCTGTGATTAACGTTTTTGTTTTAAGTCAGCTTGTCCGAGGTCAGACGCCTCAGAGTCTGCTGCTTCACAATGTCACTTACTGTAAGGATCACTACCTGGAATGGGAGAACACCACTCAGTGCCCTTTGCCACAGTTCTCTGGTAACAAACCTATGGTAATAGTGATGTTTGTCTTGTGTTTTTAACTGAATGTCCTTCCCTGGGAGGCCAAATGTCATAGAGAGCAGCGGGTGGTGCGTATGCTGGTGACTCGAGATCAGTGTCATGTTTAGAGAGAAGTTTCACATTTCTGTTCCATGACTTCTCCCTTGGCATTAACACTGTGATCCCAACCTGCTATATAGTCAGTATTGACAGGTACAGATGAAGAGTGATATATAATGCTTTGGTGTCATTAATAATAATATTTGATTCTGGAACATCCTTTAGTTAGGCAACACTTCCTTTGAAAGATATGGATTTCAGTGTTGTACTCTACTTTTGTGTAGATTTATTTTTAATTATTCAGTATTGCTAATACCCTTGATGTGTTCACTGCATGAAAATATTCCCCAAGTGAAAACCTTATGAGGATAGAGAAACAGAAAATACAACAGAACAGTAAAGCTAGAGATGCAAATTAATTTTATTATTTTAACTAATAGTTCTTTAATATGGATAATCTAAATACCAAGGGAGAATAAGATGGAGATAAAATTATGTCCTTGCTTTGGGGCACATGCTTCATATCGTCCAGCCTTGATGTCTTAAGTTAGGTAAAAAGGAGAGATTTTGAAACAATGAAATATGAAAAGGAAAGGCAAAAGGCAGGAAAAATGTCCCACGGAAGGGTGGTTTGCAGCAACAAGATTGCAAATCCACAGGGGGTAATTAAGTAGCAGACTTGTACATTATGTCAGATGTCTAGCATCCAAAGAAAACCATTTAACATTTACAGCTCAAAATTTAGCTTGCTCATATGCAAGCTTTTGTTGTTTCTTCCAAAAAGGAAATACATACCAAAGGAAATCCTGAAGTAAAGGAGAAAAATTAGCATTCAGTGTCTTGTAGCTCTTTTAATGGCTGGCATAGATTTTTCTTAAACTAAACTATTGTTAGCCACTATCCAACCTGCATATTAACGAGAAAATGAATGCCTCTCTAAAAAATTCAGCTACAATGTCTCCATAAAAATCAATATATGGCTACACACCATGAATACAGACACAAGCTTGCTTCCAACAGCATATCTTGACATTCATTATCATAAAGCTAACTGGAGAGAGCTTCCATTTCTCCATGTTAAACCTATTTTGCCACACTTCCCTGCATACCCAAGGCCATACTCACAAAGTCACATTACTTTAAATGAATTGTGATAATACCATATGGCATATAGATCATCAATAAGCACAGTGCTTTGCTGGTTGGGTAATATGCTGTGGTGTGATACCTGTTAGACACCGCAGATAGACAGCATAATTTTTTTCAGAGGCTAAGAAAATGTGGCAAGGCATGTGCAGTTCCATCGGGGCAGATGGGTCTGAGCAGGGAGTGCACAGCCTTGTGCAGAGCTGGGATTACATGAGGTGACGTCAGGGTGCACACCTCACTGGCCATGGCTCCCAGGGGAGGTCACAGTGGGGGAGTCCCTCTCTCAGTCATAACACATCTGCTTCTTTTCTCCATATTTGTGATCTGGCTCCCACAAGGACAATGAATCACTTCTTTGGCACCAGGGGCATTCAGACTTTTAATCTCACAGACTTTCCTGTGCTTTTACTACCCCATCTCAGTTCATTCTCACTATGGGAGGAAAAACCACTTGGGCAAAAATACCAATGTCCTGATTAGCCAGCCAGGAGCCATGTTGCCTATCAGCCCATCCCTCCTGGTGGATGATGCCCTGTTATCCCAACCCAGCCAAAAGATATTTTGCATTGCATGCTTTATTAAAGTGGAGCAATGGCACATTTGAAACCTCAGCTGAGCTCTCGCACAGGGTAGCCTGTAACCTTAACATTCCTGTCACGTGCTTTTATTTACAGGTAGCACAAATGGAAGGGAGGAAAAACAGGTTTCATCATTATTGTGGCTTGATATATGCAAATATATTCAAGATGTGAGATTACCCACTGTGCAGAGACACCTTAGTATTTAGGGACAACGGATGTGTTGAGTTTCTGCTTTATCTGAGAATCTTCTAGCTTATGATGGTTTCTTCCCATTATTAAATCATGCATTTTTTTAATTTAATTTTCAAGACTTAACCTTGGGAAATTGCCACTCTATCCTCTTAGCACTTTCTAAGGAAGCCACATAATTTTATGGCTTGCTTCTCATAAAAGATGCTTTAAAATCCCTGTTACAGTTTGTGGAGCAAAGTCAATGTTTCAGTGAGTGAAGTTACTCTTTGGCAATTTTTAAAAAGCCACATGACTGTGCAGTCTTCAGTTTGCTAGAATGAGCTGTGTAATTAACAAAACAGGAAATAAAACAGCATCTCTTCCAGAAAGAAAAAAAAAAAGTTAAATAATAATGAAGATTCAATTACATCTAGTTATCTTAACTATAAGCGCAAGTCAGTGGGATCGTCAGCTAGTACAACTTCTAGACAAGCATCTTTTATTGTTGTAGTGATCAGTACATACGATTAGAAGGTACAAGAACAGCAATCATCTGCAATACTTCAAGTATGACCAGCTTAGCATCTGATCAGAAAAAACATTTAATGATACAGAGACAACTAATGGATTAAATGGATATGTATCCCATTCCTCTAATTAAATATTTGGGGCTTAAGGGTTTTCTCATACAGCAACAGAAAACTCACAACTGACAATAAGAGCTATTCCTATCTGACCCTTCTGAAATATTTTAGACTTTGAAGAAAAAAAAAGAAAATAGTAAGACCATGGGTAATATTGTATAAATTTATGCATTTATATGTCTTCAGGATCAATGATATCTTTATTAACACCTACACAGATTATTTATTTTTCCTTTTAGTAGGAAAATATTTTAAAAGACTCTTCTTGGCCAGAATACAGATAGATATTAGCACCACTTTTGGAGTGCGTCTGTGAAAGAGTCCCATATGTATGTTCCACAAGAAAGCCAGAACTGCTACAGTGGCAAGAGAAAATACTCTCTTGAGAAAGGCACACAAAAAATCACAGAAGGGAACTCATATAATTTCTTTTTAGGTTAACTGCTGATTTAAATAAGAAATGCAACATTTTTTTTAGACATTCAAATAAATGTTATTTTTTAATATGCAACTTTCTGCAGGCTTGGAAGTGGGTTTTAAGTCCTATGGTATTGTACATCTGTGAAAGAATTATAAGATTTTGGAGATTTCAACAGGAGGTGGTCATTACTAAGGTATGGAACATAGCTTGTATGTCTGTATAAAAAAAATTAAAATGTTATGTCAATAAATTTTTTTATGCTTTGTAGGTAACTTCTCTATATTATGACCTCATTTTGCACTCCTATCTTCAGCAGCAATTCCATCATTGCCACAGTTTCAGCCAAGTATTGATTTTAGGTTTTGCATTTATTCCAATAGCAAGTCTATAAGAATATTCCAGATGGGACCAAACTTGATTAATGAAGTACCAGATTACACCACCATAACACAAACATCTGCACAGAGGGTGTCTTTTTAATGAATTGAAACCATGTTCCACTGCACTAAATGCCAGAGACACCCTCAGCTTCTGTAGGACACAGTTTTTACTTTAAAATCTGGAAGTTTCCAGGGAAATTAAGGGTTACATTATCAGTTAACATATAAAGTCAAAGCTTCATTAACAGTAATGTAACAGTTTAACACAGTAGTAAATATCTCTGTGTGCTAAGAGCCTGTTTAAGTCACAGCAGAATGGATGGGGAATGCTGCTTTTGAAGAAGCCAAGGCCGTATGTATCAAGCCAGCGACAAGAAACAGGCTTATCTTCTGTGAGGGGAAAAGCATGTTGGATAAGTCTTGCTGCCGATTTCACAGAGTGGCTGTGATCTGAGGATCTCAGAATGCTGTGTGTGATATATAAAACTGTCTGCTTAACTGAGATTAACTCTTAATAAAAGTATATTAGAGCTGAGATCACTGGGCTTTTTGCTTCTTGCTAGATCAACAATAATCCCATACAAGTTAATTGTGTTACATGAGGGTAAAACTGGTAAATTATTTCAGTCTATTAAGGAATACTTTTGCATAGGCTTTATTAAGACAGAAGGCTGACAAATTGTTGAATTGTTACAGCCCTTCCTTTGTCTCTAACACACACAAAGCAAGCTGCTCCATGATACACACTGTACATGTGTACATACTCTCAAGATATTGGTAAGCAACAGCACTGCAACATGCAGTTTAGGACATAATCTACAAGATATCTGAAAATTACTGTGCATCCAAATTTACTCATAGCTGAACTAAAGTAGCTATGATGGCAAAGTCACATGTAACCTAATGGAAACAGTAACTCTCGGAAAATAAACCAGGTGTTTTTACTATTGTTTAGGTGGTGACCCATTCCTCTGGAGTCCTTGAGCTTCACATGAAGAAACGTGGCTTTAAAATGGGACCTGGTCAATATATCTTTCTCCAGTGCCCATCTGTCTCGCAGCTGGAGTGGCACCCTTTCACCCTCACCTCAGCTCCTGAAGAGGACTTCTTCAGTGTTCACATACGGGTCGTTGGGGATTGGACTACAGCTCTCTTCAAGGCCTTCGGAGCAGAGGAAAGAGCTTTCAAGGAATTGTGGATGTTACCAAGGTTTGAATGACAAACAGTACATTTTAAAATGTTAATTCTACATTTTAAAATAAATGTTAACATTTTAACTTTAATTAATTTTGTGTGTGTTCTTTATGATGTAGTATTAGATTGTAGTTCTGGATCTGCACATGCAGCATTACACTAAAAAAAAAACCACAAATAAACAGTCATGAACTTAGGCCAACAGCTACCAAGATACTGAGAAGACATGATGACTAATGTAAGATTAAAAGCCCATATCAATATCCATATCTCTGTTGCTATCATCTGATTCTCTAGCACCTATACCTATACCTATACCTATACCTTCATTTTGACAGATAGGTGTTTAAGAGCTGAATTAAAATGAAACTGGAAGCTGTCTGCTGGCTTTGTGACTGTATGCTTGTGACACCTGCCATGCAAAATCGCATCTTAATAACTTCGGTATTTTGTGGCCCCAGAAACTTCTACCTCAATTTTACTTCTTTCCAGTGGGCTCCCTCAACTCTATCTCTGGCTTCCAAACACTGCTCCACTTTATAATTTTATTGGCATTAAAATTCCATATCTGTGGCATCTTAATCCAGGAAAAGGTTGATGCTTTGTTGTTGCAAATCAGCAAATAAGAGCTTGGCACAGGATAATTTCAGTTCTGGTGTAATGTGTAGGGCCTGGGACTGAAGGGACTATTTTCACCCTGGAAAATTGTTTTTGATGATGAAGTTCTAGTAAAAATGATCAGCAAAAGGCACTTGTTGAACTACTTTTATATAATTTAATGGGACTTGTATGCTAAGGAGCATTCCTCTAAAAAGCTTATAGACACCACTGAACTACAGAGGCATATCAGAAGGTGGGGACAGAGAAGAAAGTCTGTTCCAGTCCTTGCATTATATCAGTTAATAGGAATTAGAAATGAAAGCTGTGCCTTTGTTAAAGGCAATGGAATGAGAAGTGTGCCATTTCAGCAGAACTGGAGCAAAAGTGGTCCAAAGTGATTGTCAGCTAGTGTAAAAAGTGAGAAGTATAAAAAACGTTATCAACTATTGCTGGCTACAATGCAGGGTTGAAATTAACAGTGCTGTGATATATAAAGACTCTTCTTTTTAATCTTGTTAGAATGCCTAATGCCATCATTCAGTTGCTTTTCTGCAATATATTAAAAAGACTATTTTAATAGTTAGGCTATCAGTAAAGCAAAAAACAATTCTTTTTCAGAGGTTTCAATATATGAAGATAAACACCACATTGGGGAATACATTAAAAAAAATAATAAACCAGAAATTGAGCAGAAGACAGAAGACATCTAGCAACTAAATGATATGGCAAGGTTCTAAACATAAAATAGATATAATAATAAATAAAAGACTAAAATAAAATGTATGTACATTTATACAGGTAACAAAACCAGTGAATTGTCATTTCTGGCCAGCTGGAGAGAGAATACCATAGACTAGACTATTCCTGTGAAAATAATCAAGTTCCATATTATTCAGGACTTTGTCTCACTTAATTGTTGGTTTACCACAATGATCCAAAATCTAACTTCTCTTACAGTCAGGGGTGCTACACAATCATGCTGATCAGCAAATGTTTAAATTATAAAAAGAATACAAATAAATTGTTAATGTTACTTTTCCAGAACTAAATACTTTCCCTACCTTCCCCAAAAATATAAGGCTTTATTCTAATGAAATTGTGTAGGTGGACACAAAGAATATGAACAATCCAAGCCACAGCTACACACAGCCAATAGCCCTATTTTCTTTCCTCCTGAGGACTGGAGGATAGCAAATGTCACTCCAGTCTACAAGAAGGGCAAGAAGGAGGACCCGGGTAACTATAGACCGGTCAGCCTCAACTCCATCCCTGGAAAGGGGATGGAACAACTTGTTCTTGTCACTATCTCCAGGCATATCAAGAACATGGGAGTCATCAAGAGCAGTCAGCATGGTTTTATCAAGGGTAAATCATGTTTGACTAACCTCATAGCCNGCATTGGTGAGGCCGCACCTGGAGTATTGTGTCCAGTTCTGGGCCCCTCAGTTCAAGAAGGACAGGGAAGTGCTTGAAAGAGTCCAGCGCAGAGCTACTAAGATGATTAAGGGAGTGGAACATCTCCCTTATGAGGAAAGGCTGAGGGTGCTGGGTCTCTTTAGTTTGGAGAAAAGGAGACTGAGGGGTGACCTCATCAATGTTTTCAAATATGTAAGGGGTGAGTGTCAGGGAGATGGAGTTAGGCTTTTCTCAGTAGTGACCAGTGATAGGACAAGGGGGAATGGGTGTAAATTGGAGCATAGGAGGTTCAAGTTGAATATTCGAAAAAAATTTTTTACTGTAAGGGTGACAGAGCCCTGGAACAGGCTGCCCAGGGGGGTCGTGGAGTCTCCTTCACTGGAGACATTCAAAACCCGCCTGGACATGTTCCTATGTGATGTACTCTAGGTGGCCCTGCTCTGGCAGGGGGGGTTGGACTAGATGATCTTTCGAGGTCCCTTCCAACCCCTAGGATTCTGTGATTCTGTGATTCTGTGATTCTTTCTTTTCCTCCCTTGGCAAATGCAAATATAGTAATTTTTGTCATGTTGTTTACTATCTTCCTACATTCCTCCACCCTCTCTAGATAAAATGAATAGGTTGTCTAGGTCAGTTTCTCTCTCTCCACTTTCTCCTTGCTTTTCCTCTGGACATGGTAGTTGGCTAAGCTCTCTAGCTACAGCTGAGCAAGGTGTTTGAACCAGTGATGCAAACTCTGTCACCTGAGTATTCAGGAGCAGACTGACCAGAAAAAACTCTCAGAAATAATTCATCCTGTCTTGTAATTCAGAGACAGATTAAAGAATCTCTTAAAATTCATTCCAGACCATTTTTTTCTCAATCTACTAACAATAATGAGAATTGATCCCAAGTCCACACTGAACTACATAGAAAGCTTACCTGAAAGTGGTTCTTGGGCACTTTACATGTATACCCTAAATTAACCATATTTTACAGGAAACTCTGAGTGCTCAAGAAGTGCAGATCTGGTCAACAATGTGAGTAACAATACATATTAAAGAAAAAGAGGTTATTTTGTTTTTACAAATGGAAGTGAAAATATTTGCTAGGACTTTAGGTACTCTTTGAGAAAGCAACAACAGGATTTCAGATCCTTTATGCCTCTATATTTGTGCGTACCATATCTTGGTGATTCCACACTGTTTTGCTGTTAAAATATTTTATTCTTCCTATGTCTGCATATTTGTATTTAAGCTGAATTTTAGTGCAATAAAGAGCAGAAAACAATAGAATATCTGAAAGAAGAAAAAAAATACATTTTTCATAAGGACTGGGTGGAAGTGAAATCAACTTCCAGAGCATTTAGGTTATTTAAAGACCGACTGGACAGAGCATTCCAAATTACTGTGTGTATTTACATTCTGTGTTGCTAGACGAATGAATCTGATTATTTAATATTTTTTTTTTCATCTCTAATTTTGACCAAAATGAATGTTTCAGCATCAGCAACATTGATTATAGGAAGCAGTAACATAAACAACTGTTTCTCCTTACACAATTTCCCTTTGTGTCAGATACTAAGTACAGTATTATTGCCAAAAATGTATTTCTGAAATATTGTTTTTCAAAAAGACCTGAGAAAATAGTAGTTTCCTTGCATGTGATGACCTCTTTCTTGCTTTCTCTTTTATTAGCACATACAGAAAACTTTTCAAAATGATTAATATAATCTGTTCCTCTTTACTTTGATATTATACAATATAGAAAATAAACCTCTAAAACAGGATGCTTTTCAGTAATTCATAATCAAATATGCAAATTCCATAGCTAAATTTGGACATGCAATTATATGACTAATCACATTTCAGAAAGCCAGAAAATTGCAATTGCATGCTTAAATAGGTGGCCAGGCCCCAAAACCACATGGGTGCTTTTGTTCTCTCACTTCAGAAAAAACAGTTGCTTTGCATTCAGTGGCACCCACTGACAAATAAGTATGTTCATACAGGTAATTCATGTGCCAGTTTAGACATATCTTTTCTCTTTCAACATAAGTTCAGTTTTGAAAATAAGTAGCCCAATGAATTTTAACCTTTCTGTGATTTTATATGTTGCTGACCCTTTACTAAATGTCTTCTTGCTGTAGACTGGCTGTGGATGGACCATACGGTTCTGCAACCACAGACATCTTCCACTACCAAGTGAGTGTGTGCATTGCAGCAGGAATTGGAGTCACGCCATTTGCCTCTATTTTAAAATCCATTTGGTACAAGTGTTGCAACCCAAATACAGTACTGGTGCTGCAGAAGGTAGGTGGGAAAGTTTATTGCTCCATCAAAAAGTTCCACAAATGATCAATCCTATTTGCCAGGTGAGAGATGCAATTCAGAGCTAGAGACTCATTTGGGTCCTTTAAATCACTCTCAGAAGCAGTCACTCACTTTCCAGATGCTTAAGGAGCTGTTGTGAGGTAGGGTTTCCCAAATTCACTGTCATTCCCTGAAGAAGAAGGTAGCCCTAGCTGCAGTGTTTTTAGTAAAAACTGAATAATCAGATTTTCAATAGCAACTGGAGATAAATGTAGAATGCCTTGCATAGCTATACAGATACTTAGAGAGCTAGAAGATAAATTTGTCCTATTTCCTACCAAAAATAAACCCTGCAAGGTGATCTCAGATAGAAGTGAAGGGCAGCACTTGTTCCTTGTCCAGCTACAGGTTTTGTGAGGGCCCTTTGGCTGCATGTCCTGGTCCAGAAAACTGCATTCAGAGACCATTACCTGCTTTTCTCACCTTGAAAAGGCACGATATTAACCACCAAAGAAGGAATAAAAAAGGCATTTAAGCTCTGGATGAGATGCATATATCAAGATGCATATTACTGCCTCAAACTACTTTAATTATTTTGTTGAAAAAATGTACTGGGGTCTGTAAGGCATGGATAGCACCAATTAACATACTCTTGATCTGCTAACCTGTTATATATCTTTTGCTAAGGATATGTAAGGGAGCAGTGGAGGAGGATCAGTGAAGAACAGATAATGGGTGAGGGATAAGAAGGTAATAGAGAAAAAAAAAATCAGCATTAAACTATCTCTTCCCCATTCATCATGGCAAGTGGTATCTTGTGGACCTTACAGCTTCTTTTAGCTCATTTTCCAATGTAAAAGCTGAATTGGGAACCGTTCAACATTTCACATTTAAGGACAATTGTTGAAATTGCATTGGAGTGGACAGATCTCCAAGAGGGTCAGTACATATGGAGCTGATTGCAGGACCAATGGGTCGATCCTTTTAAATGAAAGTGTGTTAAAACTGGCATCTTAATGACAAGCTGCCACTGAAAAAGCATCTGGGATTTTAGTAACTGAGGAGTTGAGGACAGGTTCAAATTGCCAGGGGGGATCTTTGAGGCAGAAAAAGCACTGAGAAGGGAGGGAAATAAAAATGAAAATATGTGCTAGATGTGAAAAGGACTGTATTTGCAAACACTGTGATTGTACCAGAATGATCTTTTCCACTGGAAGGAGTGCTATATATACATATATACATGTTATGTGTGTATATTATGTATATTCTATATATATATAAGTAAAATTGCTATTGTCATTGCTGTTGTTTTCTTCAGGGAAAAGAACAGAATCTAACTATGCACTGAGAGTACAGTATACCTCAGGGTGTTCATCCATAGCCCTCAGGGTGTTCATCCATAGCTTAGGGAAAATCTTGGGTAAGCGTGCCTGAAAAGATAGATATATGGTGCATTCTGTCATGGTTTTCTGCTATTGAGTTCAGTTTCTCTGAATTCTGTGAAATACAAAAGTGTAATGATTTCTCTATGTCCTTTCTCTGTGTCTTGGCTTCCTTATTGGTGCAGTGGGAATAGTGATGCTTATTTTTCAGAGGTGTTATGGGACTAAACTTCATTGGTGCATGCACAATATTTTGAAACTTTGGATGAAAGGTAATGGGGAAGTTCATAGCATTACTTAGAAAATTCAGCAGCCATCTTAGTGAGAACGTTTCATCTCAGGGCAGCTCCACATTTTTTTTCCATTGGTTAAAAGCTTCCACTTGTGGTATAATTACAAATAATTTAATCTTCCTCAAAGTATTCAGCACTCTCCTTCTGCCATGATGAGTACCATAGAAATGTCTATTAAGGAAATAAATAAGAGGTTTTTCTTTTTTCAACAACTTCATTTTGATTTGAGTACAGCTATCATTACACTTATTGAACTAATATTTCTTAGTGTTGCCCACATAGGGCTGAGATATAAATACTCATAGCTTTCATAATGTCTGCAGCTGTATAATTTAAAAAGCCCAGCAAATCAAAAAGAGTACACATTTATCTAATTGATTCTTCACAATTAAATAGCCTTAGAGCCTTCATTTCCCTATCATTTTTTGTGATGAGGAAGGGCACTACTACTCGTCATGGCTGTAAAGTTTCTACTGGCTTTAGTTATGCATAAAATGATCCCTTTTTTTCACATTTTTCAAATCAGTTGCTGTTGTAATTGATAAAATTTACAGATCCATCAGACGCTATTATTAGCAAACATCCACTTTCTCTTTTACTCTATGTAAGGACATAAGAAAGGTCCTACTGAGGGTTACCATAGATCCGTCTAGCCCGGTATTCTGTCTCCTGCAGTGGCTCTTCATGAATGCCTAAGGAACAGTATACAGACCAGAAAATCATATGATGATCATTTTTTAGTTGACACTTTATCACCCTTCTGCAACTTACAGTTCAGTAATGCCTTGATGCAAGAGCTACATCTTTATGTTTAATAGCTCTTAGTAGATATTTCTTCCATGAATTTGTCTAATTGCTTCTTGAATCCATGTAGACCTAAGACAACCACAGCATGCTGTGGCCGTACTATCATCTACATCCTCTGAGGAGAACAAAAGGAGCCTCTTGCATTTGCTTTGCAACCAACAGTCCCTACCTGAGGTAACCTCCCTGAGCTGTACCCCATCACACAGCCTTCTCTGCAAAACACCTTCTCTGGAAGACCTAGAAACCTGGGCTTTTTTTGGTGTCAAATGTAATCATTTTCCTGAGCTGTGTTTGAGAACAGTTTAGTCCTCTTGCTTCAAATTTATGAATATGAATTCGAGCCTGCCTTGCATTTATATGAAAAGCTGTTTGCTGTCATCCTAGCTCTAAGTCAGTGCCTTGTGCAGGTTGCCAAACCCCCATCCCCTGTATGCCCTGGGCTGCAGACCCTGCTGAGCCTTACCTGTAGTGGCCCACTGGATCTATTAATTAGGCTGATGAAAATCTCTGATCTTTTTTGGACACAACAGTCCACGGGTGCTGTGGTATACTCAGAAGGAAGGCCTGGGGTTTTGCAGGAAGGTGCCCAGCTGCAGGTATAAGAGGAATTTGCAGAGACTGCTCATGTCTCAGAGGGACTGTCAATAGTCAGGGATGAAGGTGTCTCCCTGGGCATCCCCTGCTTCATCACCTTTTACATCTCATTGGTGAAAAGATGACTTGCCCAGAGCTGCAGCTCCACATCTGTCTTCAGGGAGCAAGGAGAAACAGAGAGATGGTCAGCAACAGGTAATTATTAATGACTTCCCACATGATGGAATCTGATTTACAAAGTATGTTCTTTCACCTTACAGGAAAGAAGTATCAAAGCTCTTGCTCTTGTCTGTTGTACAAAATTCAGGATGTGGGAAACTGAAAGATAAATATACACACATCGTGAGGGAGCAGAGTATTACAGAAATAAGTGACTACTCAAAACCCTGCACTACAGATCTGATTAATAGCTATACTGTATCTAACTCAATTTGCAAAAAGAGCACTTGGAAAATTTAAGACAGTTTACTTGGGCAAGCCATCAAGCTGATGAATGTAGTTGATGGGTGTAGGGTGGGGGGGAGATTCATGAAACATAAATCTAAACCAGATTTTTAAGGGTCCTAAATAATTGCAGTTAATAGTATGAGGTTTATAAGAAAAAAAAAAAAAAAAGGATTCAGAATAATTGTTTAATTATAGAAATGCACTGATGCTGGCTTTATTCTACAGTTTTAGTAAGGATTGATTTTGTAGTGCATTTCTTTTATTTTAATTGTACATGTGATACTTTGTGCTATGCTGTGGGCAGTCAGTGTAAAGAAATTAAGACTTCTTTGTAAATACCATTTATTTTAACATATTATACTAGAAGTCCTCTTTGATTTGAGGAAGCAGAGACCTTTTACCCATAGCCCATCCTTCTTCACTAACTTTTTTCTTTCTAAGACTACAACCATGGCAAAAAATACTTCCAATAATGACAGTCTTTCTTCATTACCAAATGCTCTCCACCTCTACTGTGTAAAAATTAGAGTCAATACGACAGGTACTGCTTCAGCGGAAAAACACAAGCAATTAGTTTAAGGAATTTCAGCAGCTTCAG
Source organism: Chloroceryle aenea (assembly GCA_013399075.1). Lineage (NCBI taxonomy): Eukaryota > Metazoa > Chordata > Aves > Coraciiformes > Cerylidae > Chloroceryle > Chloroceryle aenea. The sequence goes on from VWZY01007073.1 coordinate 538,195, forward strand.
AAATCTACATGCTTTCTTGAGAGGACTGTGCCAAAGGTGGCTTGACTCAATTCAGCTGGGCTGGCTGTTACCATCACACCTAGGTCTGCACCCATCTAAAAGCACTCCTCCAAGCTCCATAGCCTGATATTCTGGAAACCAGTCCCTCATTCCTATGATCACATTGTTTCAACTCATCAGCTAGCTTTTCTTCCTCCTTCCCTGAGTGTGCTTGGCTCCTAGTCCTTTCCACATACTCCCAGTTGCTCCCCCATGCACAATTCATTATTGATTTAGATGCACCTTCCCCCTCTCCACACATGTGTACACATTTCCGTAAAATGAACCACTGAAAAGACTAGGGAAGCAAGATGATCAAGTAGAGGCTGAGGAAAGAAATTTCTCACTACAGATCAACAGTGATGATGTGATACAGACTGACAGCACTCAGTGGGCTGATTTTCAAGGTGCTGAAGGGGACTTAATGATTCAGACACAAAAAACTACAAAAATGTTAAGTCAATAAATCTCATCTAGTTTCGGTATTTTAAAATAATGCCATTGTTGGTCACAAAAATGAAATGCTATGAAGTCAGTGGGCTTGCTTTTTCCTCATAACCTATGCCAGTCTAAATCAGCAGCAACCCTCCTGTTATATTTAAAGCAAAACATTGAAACAGAAGGGGAAAAAGCAAAGAGCCAAGATGGCTGGTACTAAAGTTCTGCAGACAGTCCTATTCCTGGTCTGTAAAAATACCCTGCTTAACCCTGAATGCTTTATCTCTGTTTCCTGGGATCCTACTTCATTTATATTTCTTACCACAGATGGTCCCTTGCAGTACAATCAGATCTAAGAAACATCTTAAATTACTGTTAGTTTCTTCAACCATATCTTCAGTGAAGCATAGCATGACCATATTTTTCTCCCACCACCTTACCAGAAGTCTGACAACCTAGTACATTAAATCTTGGGAAAATTTCTTTATAGCTTTCTCGTTTGTTTTCTTTTTCTCTTTCTCTGATTTTTCACTTGTGTCTAATATGCATCTTTATCTCAGTGATCCGATGGAAAAGAGCTACAATTTACAAATCATCAGAGCTCCCACAGTGACTGTGCAGGGGAGACACCTTCCAGATTACCTTTGATATTCATGTATAATAAAAGACAAAGGGGCTGGCGAGAATGTGGAGAGATGAGTTGGAGGAAATTAAGGGATTTAGCCACAAAATAAAAACCACAGTCACAATAAAACAAGTTCCAACCATCCCTTTGTTATAAGTTTATACATTTCTCTCCATGCTATTCTTTATTTTCTATGAAATTGTGTATTTTTAGGCTTCCTTCATGATTGTGAACTATTTCTCTGGAAACACTATAAAAATAATTATACTCAAAATTACATTGCCCACAGAATCCCATTCATGTTATGGCACCCTCTGCTCAAAAGTAATGATGGATTGTGTGGCAAGAACTACAGAATTCAAGTTATAAGAACTGCAATCATATTTGTCTTACAATTGTGGTTCAGCCAGGCACCAGGGTAGTGCCTGGGCAAACACCATGAGGACTTCAGACATTCATCCCCTGGGTGGTGTAGGAACTCCAAGTCTAGTCATCTACACAGCTAGACTGGCTCGAGACAAGGGACTCAGCTAGAGCCAGGGGATGGGCTGCACTCCCAACCCCTTTCACAGCACAGCACTGGTGAAGAAGATTTTCGGGTGGGAAATTCAGGAAATTCCAAAGGCAGTTCCTGTTTGGCCAAGGACAACTCTAAGTCTCAGTGTGTTGATTAAGATCTTGAAAGGTGAATCTCACCTGTCCTGAGATTCCATGGTCAGTTCCTATTGCAATACTGATTAACTACACACAGATTAGACATTTGCAAACGATTGGCAGAATTTGTTCCTGCAAAAGTGGTCACACAGACCAGTCTTTTACACATAGTTAGATTAGTTAGTAGAGGCTTTGTATGTAGTTAAGGCAACAGATCACAATAGATCATGCATATGCTGGAGTAGTCACAATATTCCCTGGATCAGCTGGCTACAAGACCTGAGCAGAAAAAGGGTTTTGGGGAGCATCACCTGATCCAGCTGAAGATGCCACAGCAATGACTCTTGAAATAGAAATGATCATCATTATATAGACAGTGACTAACTATCTTGGGTTAGTCCTATGGGGCTACTACTAACCAGGGGGCGCATAATGAAGAGTGTGGCCAGCAGGTCAAGGGCGGTTCTCCTCCCCCTCTACACTGCACTAGTGAGACCACATCTGGAGTATTGTGTCCAGTTCTGTGCTCCCCAGTTCAAGAGGGACAGGGAAATAGTAGAGAAAGTCAAACAGAGNAAGTCAAACAGAGAGCTACAAAAATGATT